>SJYX01008694.1:158995-201567 GCA_006410675.1 Oreotragus oreotragus | reverse complement strand
TTCTTCACAGTCCAACTCTCACATCCATACATGACCACAGGAAAAACCATAGCCTTGACTAGACAGACCTTAGTCGGCAAATTAATGCCTCTGCTTTTGAATATACTGTCTAGGTTGGCCATAACTTTTCTTCCAAGGAGTAAGCGTCTTTTAATTTCATGGCTGCAGTCACCATCTGCAGTGATTTTGGAGCCCCCCAAAATAAAGTCTGACACTGTTTCCACTGTTTCCCCATCTATTTCCCATGAAGTGATGGGACTGGATGCCATGATCTTCGTTTTCTGAATGTTGTGCTTTAAGCCAACTTTTTCACTCCCCTCTAGACTAAAGGTTGCTCTAGTCCCACCTGACAAAGCTTGAAAAAGAGGCTGAGGAATAGAGATTCAATTTCAGGAGCTGAAGCGTTCTGGAGATTGGTAGCACAACAGTGTGAATATACTTAAGACTACTGAACTGTTGTTAAGACAGTAAATTTTATGTGTATTTCACTACAATTAAAAATAATATAGCCCCCATACAAAAAGAAGCCTCAAAATGATGAAACTATTTATAGGTAACATAACTGCATCCTAGAACACAGCTCAAGAGTATAATTATAGGATGTAATTTTATATAATGGGATGTAATTTGTAGAATAATAATAATATTCTATAAAGAAACAAAAATATCTAGCACCAGCCAAGGAAATATTCACAATGTCTGACATACAATCAAAAATTACAAGACAAATAAGAAGGAAAAAGACAGCCTATAAAGACGAGAAAAGTCAGTCAAAAGAAACAGATCCCCAAATGACACTTATATAATGGAATTATTAGACAAGAACACTAAGACTACATCCCATATGTTCAAGAAAGTAAAGAGTGAACATGAAAAGTAAGGAGATGCATGACATCTTTAAAGACCAAGTTTTTAGAAGTGGAAAATGTAAACTCTGAGGTTAAAAAAGTACACTAGGTTGAACTTATGGCAGACTAGACACTGCAGAAGAAAAGATTAGTGAATTTGAAGACACCACAATAGACATGAATAAAAGTAAAGCACACAGAGAAAAATAAAAGCAGAAAGAAGTGTAACTAACAGCATCAGTGAGCTGTGAAACAGTTTCAACTGACCCAATATAGAGTGTAATTAAAGCCCTCAAAGAGGGGATGTGGAAGAAAATATTTGAAGAAATACTGGCCAAAATTTTAAAGATTTGATCAGAATGAAAAACCCACTGGTTCAAAAAGTTCAACAAACCCAAGCACAAGAAATATGAAAAAAAAATTGGAAATTGCTTAAAAACAGTGATAATGAGAAAACCTTAAAAACATACAGAGGGGGAAAAAATAAGGAAGAGAGCAAACCTCTTGCTCGGAACAAGGCAAGACAGAAGATAGTGGAGCAATATCTTTATAGTACTGCAAGAAACAAAGCTGTCAATTGAGCACTTTGTATCCACCAAAGATATCTTTGAAATAAGAGGCTAAAATGACTTTTACAGACACGCAAAAACAGAGAATCCATTGCCAGGAAACCTGCACTAAGAAATGTTAAAAGAAGTCCTTTAGTTATTAATAGATGGAAAATCTACCAGTTTGAAAAATCGATCAACATAAAGGAATGCTATTTATTTCTGATTCTGTTTAGCATCAAAAATGTGCATAGTGAGAAATATAAAAGACTTTTTCTTATCTTGAGAAGATAATGACTTTTTAAACAAAAATGGTAACTATATATTTTGGAATTTAAAACATATTAATATGTAGAAGTAAAATATTAAATTGCACAAAGGCCAAGAAGTAGATTATTATAAGATTCTTATATGATGTGTGAAGTGTTGTAATTATTACTGAAGGTAGATGATGATAACTTAAAGATGTATACATACTATTAATGCTAAAACAACCACTGAAGAAAACAAAACAATTATCACTAGTAAACCAACGAAGGAGATTAAATGAAATCATGAAAAATGCTCAAGTAATTCAAAGAAGACAGAAAAAGATGAAAAAATGAACAAATAACAGTTGGAAAAATAAAAAATGCATAGTAAAATGGTAGAGTTAACCAGCCATAATAGCACCAAATATAAATGATCTAAAGCAGGTTACCCAGTAGAACTGTCTGTGATGATGAAAATGTTCTTTATCTGTCTTCTTTACTAGTCAGTCACATGTGGTTATAGAGTGCATGTGGAGGGAATTTTAACTTTTGTTAAATTCTAGTTAATTTAAGTTAGAATAACCACATGTGGCTAGTGGCCTATTGGGCAGCATAGTTTAAAATACCCAAATTAAAAGGAAAAATTGTTAGATTGGATAAAGAGCAAAACCCATCTGTATGCTGGCAAAACAAACTAGTTTTTTTTTAAGGTACAGCATCTTTTAAAATAATTANTAACTTTTGTTAAATTCTAGTTAATTTAAGTTAGAATAACCACATGTGGCTAGTGGCCTATTGGGCAGCATAGTTTAAAATACCCAAATTAAAAGGAAAAATTGTTAGATTGGATAAAGAGCAAAACCCATCTGTATGCTGGCAAAACAAACTAGTTTTTTTTTAAGGTACAGCATCTTTTAAAATAATTAATTTATTTATCTTTGGTTGTGCTGGGTCTGCATTGCTGTGCACGGGCTTTCTCTAATTGCGGTGAGTGAGGGCTTCTCTTGTGGAGCATGTACTCTAGGGTGCACGGGCTTCAATAGTTTCAGCTCATCAGCTTAATTGCTCTGCAGCATGTGGAATCTTCCCGGACCAGGGATCAAACCCATGTCCCCTGCACTGGCAGGCAGATTTTTATCCACAGTGAAGTGAAGTGAAGTCACTCAGTCGTGTCCGACTCTTTGTGACCCCATGGACTGTAGCCTACCAGGCTCCTCTGTCCGTGGGATTTTCCAGGCAATAATCCTGGAGTGGATTGCCATTTCCTTCTCCAGGGGATCTTCCCAACCCAGGGATCAAACCTGGGTCTCCCACATTGTAGACAGACACTTTTACCATCTGAGCCACCAGTCCAGAAACTCTCTTTAAATCTACAGACATTAAATAAATTAAAAGTAAAAGGATGGAAAAAAATGTATCAGGCAAACACTAAAGGCTGAACTTTTTATGTCAAAGTCAACATCAAGAGAACATCACAACTCTTGTGAGGAGAAACATTTTATTTTGTCATCCTTGGTGTTACATTGTTGCTGGTGGGGACAGCCGAGGAAAGAAGGATGGTGTATTAGTTTGCTAGAGCTGTTGTAACAAAATACCATGGACTTGGTGGCTTCAATGATGGACATTTGTTTTCTCACAGTTCTGGAGGCTGGAAGTCCAAGATCAAGGTATCAGCAGGGTTGGTTTGTCCTGAGGCCTCTCTCCTTGACTTGCAGATGTCCACCCTCTTGCTGCCTCTTGACCTGGTCATCCCTCTGTCCACGTGCACCCCTGATGTCTCTCTCTCACAAGGACACCAGTCATATTGGATTAGGGCCCACAGTCATGGCCTCACTTTAACTTAATTGCCCCTTAAAGGCCCTCTCTCCCAAAGCAGTCATATTCTCACATAATGGGGGTTAGGGCTCAACATACGAATATTGGAGTGGAAAGGATACAATTCAGCCCATAATAGGAAGGGAGATTATTCATCACCACTGTTCTCCTAAGCACAGTGTCTCCCGGCTTCCAGGATATGGTGTAATTGTCTGGGAACAGGCAGAGACCTCCTTGTGATTACCGTGAGGCAAGGACCAGCCCAAGAGAGAGGAGGGCTCAAGGGTGGGGGGCTATGGCTCACCTCTCAAGAGTGCTGTGGAGGAAGATAGAATGAGGAGGAAGGGAACCCTGTCCACTCAGAAGCTTGTGTGACTGCTATTATTTATGTTGAATCTTCTGACAACAAATTATTCCTCTCAGATATATCATTTTTGTTACTTGAAGTATTACTGTATATTTTTCCCTTTTGAATAATGAAAGAAAAGCTTCAAATAAGCAATGTTGTTTCTTCTGATGTGGAAGAGAGGAACCAACTGAAACTGCTGACCCTTCCCTAAGCCCACCAACTCTCCTCACCCACAACCAGCTGCCTCTTGTTGCCATGACAACATTCATGTGGAGATGCTAGTTTTGGCTTTGCTTTGTTAATGTTGGGAGACTGGAGCAAGTTGATCAATTTAGCCCCTAAGGTGCAGGGTTTCTAGGTGAGGCTTGAAATCTGGAAGAGACGTAAGGGAAGGAAGGTCCTGCAGGAGGGTCCTGTGGGAGCGAAGGTTTTGGGGGCTCTGGGCTACATGATCTGTGAAAGAAGGTAGAGCAGGTCTATAGAGCAATTTAAAACAGATGGATTTCCTGAAGTCGCCACTGTGTTTCCATGGTAACATCTCAGCTGACTCTGTCGGTTGCTCTAAAGTGTTCTCCCCTCTCTGTGGACAGAATCTGGGTGTCAGTTGGAGGAGAGGACCCAGGACAGAATATGTTGGACGAACCTTAGAAGGGAGAAATTTGGGTTAGCTTCTAGGGCTTTTTGGGCTTCCCTGATGGCTCAGGGCTTCCCTGGTGGCTCAGACAGTAAAGAACCTGCCTGCAATGCAGGAGACCCTGGTTCGATCCCTGAGTCGGGAAGATCGCCTGGAGAAGGGAATGGCTATCCACTTCAGTATTCTTGCCTGGAGAATCCCATGGACATAGATGCCTGGTGGGCCACAGTCCATAGGGTCTCAAAGAGTGGGAGACGACTGAGAAACTAATGTACAACATGTATATTAGGGCTTTGGGAAAAGTCTCCCAAGAATCAGGCCTCGCATCACCAGGGGAGATGAGAGCAGTCACCTTCTCTAATGACTTTTATGGGAATGGCGACACCAGTTCTTGGCGGAAAGGCTGTGGCGCCTGCCTGCCTGCCTCTAGGCTTTGTTAACCAGAGGACACTGGCCAACCTGTAATTTGTTCATTTAGTAAAATATTTATAGAGTGGCTCACATTAAATTCTGCTAGAGTCATCCATCACACGGTGAAATGCATGCCTGTCATGATGAATGTGGGTTGCCTACACCCTCCTGTGATAGCTCTGCAGCAAATAAAGGCTAATATTTTAAATCCTCTAAACAGCCACTTGCTTCCTTTCACCCACAGTCTTGTGATGCTTAGGGCACCGTGTTAGCTGTTGAAGTTACAGAAAGGCATGCAGCCAGGTACATTTCCTGCTCATGGATGCTTACAACCTGGATGGGATGATGAACATTTTCCTGAAAAGAATAAATATCAGGACCAGGTGGTATATGCTCCACATTCATGGTGCAGACATTAAGCGCCATAGGAATTCCAAAGAACAGCCTTTCTTCCAGGGCTGGGGTCATCAGGGAGTTCACGGAGGGATGGGACTTGAACTGGGTTTGAATAAAGAGCAGTACTTGAGTAACAGGAAAGATCTTGGAAACCAGCAAGGGGAATGGCAGGAAAAAGAAGTACTGAGACAGGAGTCGGTGTGGGTGGCTGTTCAGAAGGAGCAGACTTACTTGAGAATGGTTTGTGGCATGGAGAGTGGAAAATAAACGAGACAAGGCAAAGTCGGGGGCTCTGGTTGTCGGGATCCTGAAGGGCATGGCAGGGAGTTTAGGCTTTATCCTGTAGGCAGTATGGTTTGTCAAAGGTTTTAGAGCAAAACAAACAAAAACCATAATACTGGAGTAGGATGCTTAATCTGGTAGCTGTGTATAGGATTGAAGGAGGGAAGAAACAGCCAGAAAGGTTGAATGGAAAACTGATTGAAGAGTTGGATGGTGGTTGAGGAAATGGAAAGAGGAATGCTTGGGTGCATGGATGGACTGAATGGATGGGAAGGAGGGACCCCAGGGATACTGGGAAGGAATAGACTGTAACTGACTGGATACAGCAGAACAGGTGAGGGAAACTGTAATGTTTGAGCTTTGGTGAGGAGCAAAGCAGTTCATAACTTTAAAAGAAAGGATGCTTGCGAAACCCTGTGTTAATCAAAAACACAAAAAGAAAATTCTTGCCCTTAAGTAACTCAGAGCCAAGTACGAGGAGACCACTGTGATTAGAGATGCCAGGTCAGAAGCATGTGCAGAGTCCAGGGAGGGGCTCACAGGAAGGAGTGGTTCTCAATTCTGAGGAGGAGGCGGATTGTCAGGAAGAGGTGTGTAAGAGATGCGCTTGAACTGAATGCTGAGGGACCACTTGTTTGAGGAAGAAATCTGATGTTAGGGGTTGTATTTGACTTCAGAGTTGACTTTGAGGTGAAGCTGAACATCTAAGTGGAAGCATTCATTCATTCCATTCACTGTTACAGAGGGACTTCTGTGTGAGGCTGCCCTTGGGCAGGAACGAAGAGATGAATGAGGCTCTCTCCCCACCCTGGAGGAATTGCCCATCCAGTGCGGGGAAGAACATTCACTGTATCCTTCAAAGGTCTGTGTAGAGACCTGCAACCAACTGTGGGCTGCGGGGGACGCTGGATCACAGGAGTGAACAGAACGGACAAGATTCCTCCTCTCACAGAGGCCATCTGCTAGTTAAGAACTTTCTCATCAACAGGCAGAATTAGACTAGGTAAGAAAAGACAGGTTGAAGGGAAGTGCCAAAGATGCAAAGAAAAGGAGTAGTGAATTCTTCTCAGACCATCTCCATCCATCACCAGGAGTGTCAGGATATGGGGGCTACCTGAGAAGTGGTTTCATTCACCTCGGTTGGAGCCCTCAGTCTGTCTGTAGGAGCTGGGGTTGGGGGTGAGAATCAAGTGGCTCTGAGGGATGGATCCCAGTGTTGTATGTGCCTCCTGACTGAGAGGTGATAGGCATGTTCCTCTGAGAAGGCACCTTTGTAGCTGGCACCCTGAGCCTGGCATGCATGCCCTGGGAGTTTTGTGCACCAGGGCAGTGCAGCAGCACCCATGAGCAGTGCGTTCACCTGCTCCGTGTCCACGGAGCCCTGGCACCAACACCAACATCTGTCACAAGACCCAAGGCTCATGTCCTGGTTGCAGAGTGGTCTCTGGAGAGTGGATGTTATGGGCTGATTTGTAATCCCACCTCCCATTTATATGTTGAAGTCTTAACCCTCTGCACCTCAGAAGGTGGCTGTATTTGAGATAGGTCTTTACAAGGTAATCAAACTAAAATGAAGTCATTGGCTATGGTTTTACCATCCATGTACGGATGTGAGAGTTGGACTATTATGGTCCAACTATAAGGCTGAGCGCTGAAGAATTGATGCTTTTAAACTGGTGCTGGGGAAGACTCATGAGAGTCCCTTGGACAGCAAGAAGATCAAACCAGTCAATCCTAAAGGAAATCAACCCTGAATATTCACTGGAAGGGCTGATGCTGGCTCTGAAGCTCCAATACTTTGGCTACCTGATGTGAGGAGCCGACTCACTGGAAAAGACCCTGATGCTGGGAAAGATTGGGGGCAGGAGGGGAAGGGGCGACAGAGGATGAGATGGTTGGATGGTATCACCAACTCAGTGGACATGAGTTTGAGCAAGCTCTGGGAGGTGGTGAAAGACAGGGAAGCCTGGTCTGGTGCAGTCCATGGGGTTGCAAAGAGTCAGATACAACTGAGCGACTGAACAAGAGGGTTCTATTCAAGTAGAACTGATGTCCTTATAAAGAGGAAAGTTGGGCATAGATGTGCTCACAGGGAGACGCCAGGTGAAGATGAAGGCAGAGGTGAGGAGTGATGGGGGCTGGCTGAAGAAGGTCAGAGGTCGCCCACAAACCAGCCTCGAGGGGAGTGGCCGGGCAATGAACCTCCGTCCAGGTTCTCAGCAGGAAGGTGACTTGCCCACACCTTGATTTCGGGCTTCCAGCCTCCAGAGCTGTGACAGTAAGTGTCTTGCAGCCACCCAGACTGCGGGACCTACTATGGGTGCCCTCGTGGACCCAGACAGAGGCTCAGGCGCTCAGGAGCCCGAGGGCCTCGAGAGCACGGTGACGTGGTCCCTGAGGGCCCTTCCCCTCCCCATGCTGTGGGAATGCGTGTTTTCCTTACGGGCTGGGAGAGTCTCAGTCAGAAGCTTTGCTGTGACTGGCCGGCCCTCAGCTCCTTCAGAGACGCTGTCGGCAGAGGGCCCGCCTTTCCCGCTTGTTTCTCAGGACTGTTGCTGCTGCTGTTGCTCAGCTGTGTCTGACTCCTCAGGCTTGATTTCCTTTAGGACTGACTGCTTTGCTCTTGCAGTCCAAGAGGCTCTCAAGCGTCTTCTCCAGTGCCTAAATACAGCAGAACCTCTGCAAATGCTCTGCTGGACAGGTGTTAGATTTGTGAGTAGGCGAGTTAGCAAAGAAAAAACTTTCATACATGCTTGTGGTGGCGTTTGGCAAGATTTACTCCTTTATGTAGCATTTTAATGAACTGAGAGTATTTCCACTCCAGGTCCTGGCATGAAGTGGGGGGAATCATTTCTGATCATCTTCACCCACCGCCGACTCTGCTGGGGCTGGAGGTGCAAGGAAGTCATAGAAACAGATTGGTTAAGAAGGTCCTCTGGGCAAAGTATGGATCTGTTAGCCATTGTTAGAGTTTTGGCAAAGCTTAGCTCTGGGGAAGGCTTCCCTGGTGGCTCCAACAGTTAAGAATCTCCCTGCAATGCAGGAGACCTGAGTTCCATCCCTGGGTTGGGAAGATCTCCTGAAGAAGAACCCACTCCAGTATTCTTACCTGGGAAGTCCCAAGGACAGAGGAGTCTGGCAGGCTGCAACCCGTGGGACTGCAAAGAGTCGGACACGACTGAGTGACTAACACCCTAGCTCTGGAGAGTTAATCTGCTTTTGCAGAGACTAGCAGGAGGGTCCAGGGGTCTGTTGCCCACCGCCTGCTGGGGGTGAGCAGCTTGCTCTGGGCTCACTGTTGTCCTCCGGAACTCTGCAGGACGTGTCCCCTGGCTCCTCACAGGGACTGCGCTCAGTAACCCAGTCTCTCGGGAATGGAGCGCAATCACTCCACCTGCTGATTCAGCCCTTTTCTCTCGCTGACTTTTTGGAAGTCTCAGAAGCAGCCAAATGAACATCATATCCAAGATTATCTCGGCATAGCCATTCGTGAGTTCTGCCTATAAAACGAAAGCTGGTGGCCATCCTTTTTTTTTTTTTAATTTGCATTCTATTGCTCTTTTTCATTTGTCAGGATTTTCCCCACTCCCTTGAAGTTTATATATGAGCTTAGGCCGTGCCAGGCACCAGGCTAACGGCTCTCTGTTAAATTAACTTTGTTGTTTCTTCACAATACGTCTGTGAAGGCGGTCCTGCAGTCATCTCCGTTTTACAGATGGGGCTTCACAAGGTCAGTGACGCGATCAAGGTCATAGAGCCAGTAAATGCTGGATACGTGCCCAGCACGTGGATTCCAGAGTCCATGTCCTTAACCTTTGCATCACACGGTCATCTGTTTGAGTTTGAATGTATTAGAGTTATAAAGGTGCTTGGAATGAGTCCCATTCTCCAGTTTCAGTCTTACTTGGTGGATGTGGAGCAGGAGAAACACACGGAGCTTTGGGAACCTGGGAGGAGTTTGCACAGGGTTGGGATTCTGGAAGTGAAAACGTTAGTCTCTCAGTTGTGTTTGACTCTTTGCGACACTAGGGACTGTAGCCTGCCAGGCGCCTCTATCCATGGGATTCTCCAGGCGAGAATACTGGAGTTGCCATTTCCTTCTCCAGGGGATCTTCCTGGACCAGGAATTGAACCTGTGTCTCCTGCTATGGTGAAGGCAATGGCAACCCACTCCAGTACTCTTGCTTGGAAAATGCCATGGACGGAGGAACCTGGTGGGCTGCAGTCTCGCCTCTATCCATGGGATTCTCCAGGCGAGAATACTGGAGTTGCCATTTCCTTCTCCAGGGGATCTTCCTGGACCAGGAATTGAACCTGTGTCTCCTGCTATGGTGAAGGCAATGGCAACCCACTCCAGTACTCTTGCTTGGAAAATGCCATGGACGGAGGAACCTGGTGGGCTGCAGTCCATGGGGTCGCTAAGAGTCAGACACGACTGAGTGCCTTCACTTTCACTTTTCACTTTCATGCTTTGGAGAAGGAAATGCCAACCCACTCCAGTGTTCTTGCCTGGAGAATCCCAGAGACGAGGGAGCCTGGTGGGCTGCCGTCCATGGGGTTGCACAGAGTCGGACACGACTGAAGCGACTTAGCAGCCGCAGCAGCTCCTGCATTGGCAGGTGGGTTCTATCCTGGCACCTCTATCCATGGGATTCTCCAGGCAAGAATACTGGAATCACCATTTCCTTCTCCAGGGGATCTTCCCAGACCAGGAACTGAACCTGTGTCTCCTGCACTGGCAGGTGGTTTCTTTACCACTGAGCCACCAGGGAGTTCTGGAAGGCTCTCTGAAGGTGATGATGACTAAATTGGGACCTGGAGAACTTTTCCATAGAGAAATCACACAAACTAAGGCATGGAGGCCGGACTCTGAAAGACGGGAGGTGAACTGCAGCTCAGAGGAGCAGGGCAGCGGGGGCACGGAGAGGAGAGGGGCGAGGGAGGAGAGGCAGAATTAGAGATGGAGGGGGAGGAGGGCAGGCTGGGGAAGGCGCCGTCTGATACACTAAGAAGTCGGGAAATTTCTTCCTGTGGAGAGCAGGCTGCTGCTGAAGGGCTCTGAGGATGAGTGAAATGTTTGGTTTGGTGGTTTACTTATTTATTTAACAATATTTATTTGTGTGTAACTGGGTCTCAGTTGCAGCATGTGTGGTCATGTAAATGCTTAGTCGTGGTATGTGGGATCTAGTTTCCTGACTGGGGATTGAACTTGGGCCCCTCTTAGCCGCTGGACCCCCAGGAAGTCCCTGGTTTTGTGTTTTAGATACGTCAGTGCCACTGTTCTATGGAGGATGGATTGGAGGGAACAAGAGTACAGACAAGAAGACCAGGGAGGAAGATGTTAGTCCAGGTGGGAGGTGCAGAGGGCTCCAAGAGGAACGAGGATGAAGATGGAGAGGATGTTGAGACTGGCCGGTCCTGACGACTGAGACCACGAGGCACTGGGGGCCGGGAAGTCTGAACCGACACGGAGTGCTTAATGTGTACCAGTTCTGGTTCTGGTTCTAAGTGGCCTATTTTAATTCACTTACTCCCACAACAGGGCTTCCGTGGTAGCTCCGTGGTTAAAGAATCCGCTTGCCAAGGCAGGGGATGCAGGTTCTATCCCGGATCCGGGAAGATCCCCCGGAGAAGGAAAGGGCAGCCCACTCCAGAATTCCTGCCTGGGAAATCCCATGGACGGAGGAGCCTGGCAGGCTACAGCCCATGGGGTCGCAAAGAGTCGGACACGGCTGAGTGACTTAACAACGGCAACACTCCCAGCTTTCCGAGGCCTCCCAGGTGAGATGTTGAAGCACAGAGAGGCTAGGTGACTTGGCCCAAGGGCAGGCTCGTGGCCGGCCAGGGGTGAAGCAGAGACCCAAGCGTGGCTCTGTCATCTCCCGTCTTTGTGACCCTGCTGCGTCTGTCCTGTGTGAGCTCAGGGCTGGGGGGAGCAGCGGGGAGGCATCTAGATGACCCCTCCTCCCCTCACCACTGTCGCCCTTGCTGCTGACCGAGTGCATGGTGGTGCGGTTGACCAAGGGTTTAGAAGGCAGCAGAGGAAGATACCGGGCTCTGATTTATGTGTTTTTAGTGGGAGATGCTTGAGCAACACCCAGTGGAGACATTCAGCTCAATCCCTTCCTCTCGGAGCCTCTTGTCACGGAGCCCCCGGGGGCTTGTACACCTCCACTAATCATTACACAGCTTTACATTTAGATGACAGCCAGATAAGCGAAAAAAAAAAAAAAAAAAAAAAAGGTAGTGTCGAGTCTAAAGTCTCATAATCTGAAGTGATTCCTCTCTGTTTCCAGTTCACTGACTGGCTGGCAGATTAAAATGTAAAGACTTGACGAAAAAATAACAAAGTGCTGCCAACCTTCAGTGTCTGAGGCATAAAATTAAATTCAACGTTGTCTTACATGTCTGAAGCCTTGTCATCAGAAGGCTGGCCAGACAAATATGATTTAGAGGGTTAGGTTTTGAGAAATGAGTAGGAAAAATAAAATGTGGAATAAAAGAAGAGTGGGGATAATGCATTAAAAAAAAAAAAAAAAGCATATCCAGTGGTTTTAAGCAGTCCTGTCTGATGGCTTTGTTTAATATCGCTTCCTCTTTTGCCTGCTTGGCCAGAGAATTCTGCTGTGTTGTGCAAGTTATCCTACTGATATTGGGAAACTCAGCCACTCCTTTACCTCGTCCTGACCACCTTCTTCACCTCTTTCATCTCTCCCAATTCTCTGTACATCTCCTATTGATTTTCTCCTTTCTTGGGCATTTAGTCCCTGCCCCCTCCCCATATTTTTTTGGTCAGCTGCATGTTCAGTCTGGCTGGGGACTAATTTCCAAGCTCTGAAGTTAAAAGCTAAGATCTGGCTGTCCACTTCCATCCTAGCTGAGTGCACCCTTTACCCAGCTCTTCTGTCCCCTTCTGTTTCAGCCTCGCGTCTCTGTCCACAGTGGGATCTGGCGTCTGACGGCTACTGCTCCTCCGTGTGACGTCTTCAGAGGGTGTGGGCCAGCTCTGTGTCCTGGCCTTCGAGGCTTGTCATTCCTATCAATATTAAAGGCGAAATATAGGTCGGCCTCACAGCTTCCAGTGTTAAAAATAAAAGCTTCCTCCCCAGGCCGTGCGGGTTTCTAGATGGACATGGATTTTTCCCCCTTCCCACCAGCCCCCTTTCTCAGTGGCTTCTTGGAGTTTGGCTGATGCTACTCTCCGTATAAACATGCTAAGTTGCTTCAGTCATGTCCGACTCTGCGACCCCACGGACTGTAGCCCACCAGGCTCCTCTGTCCATGGGATTCTCCAGGCAGGAATACTGGAGTGGGTAGCCATTCCCTTCTCCTGGGATCTTCCTGACCCAGGGATCGAATCCAAGTCTCTTACGTCTCCTGCACTGGCAGGCGGGTGCTTTACCACTAGCGCCGCTCTGTGTAAGGGGGAACCTGAAAATAGAAGAGGGGCTGGAATCATCTCCCTCGCAGACTCCATTCCCAAACTTGAGATGGCCTGATCGGAAGTTGTGACTGGAAGCGCTGAGCAGGCTTCCTCCCAGCTGTGGGGTGATGCACACTGACTGCTGGTAACTGGAAGAAGGAAACTCAGGTTCCTTTTCCTACAAAAGGCGGTCCTGGGATGGAGCCTGGGCAGAATCCCTCTGCTCCAGGACCACGTGACCGGGCAGTGGGATGCCTTACACCGTTGCTGCTAGGACCTGCCCTCTCAGCCTGCTCATCCCTCGTCCCTGCATTTGCACGATCTCAGGGGCCTCGGCCCTTGTTCTGTGACGTGAAGATGCAGGAGGCGAAAGCAGAGCCTTCTAAGGTATTGTTAGTAATGTGCTCTTCTCTTCTCCTGCCCTCTCGTTTCCTTCTCCTTCTCTCTCCTCTTCTAGTCTGATTTGCCCTCTCATGTCATTTCACCTTCATTCCATTTTGCCCTTCGACTCCTGCAAAACTTGAGAGATCGGTTTTCCTCCACATGAAGAGACATGGAACTCTGAGACTCGAACACTTAAAAAAAATTTTTGTTGTTGTTATTGGAGTATAATTGCTCTACAATGTTGTGTCAGTTTCCGCTGTACAACAGCGTGAATCAGGCATAGGTATACACATATCCCCTGCCTCTTGCGCCTCCCTCCCACCCCACCCAGGTCGTCACAGAGTACCAAAGTGAGCTCCCTGTGCTGTACAGGCTCCCACTAGCTATCTGTTTTACACACGGAAGGGTGTTTATGTCAGTCCTGACCTCCCAGTTCTGAGTCTTTGAATAGATCTTCACCTCTGCATTTCTCAGACAAGTCTACTTGACAAGTGACTGCAGTGTCTGCTAGGGGACCACAAAGAGAAGGCTGCTTCGTCTTTTGGACTTCTCATAAGCCATCTCTGCAGTGTCCCGGCCAATCTCAAAACCCAAACTCATGCCTTCCTTCCCATAGCTGAAATCAGTGTTGCTTTTCTGGTTGAAAATGGAACGCCCGAGACAGCCTCGGATGTAAGCATTTTCCAAGGCTTCAAGGAAATGGCACATATCCTGATTTGTCTCTCACCCTTCTGAATTGGATTTTCTCAGGGGTTTCTGTTGGGCTGGTGTGTGTTGGTTGTTTTTCTTAGAAACAGGAGTAGGGGAGAGGGAGAGAGAAAAACAACTAGGAGGGGGACAGGCAGCTATGGATGCATTTACCACATAAATGGTGGGTCAAGCAGAAGTGTTATGGGTCCCTGGTTTTCTAAAGCTGTACTCCAGGCCAAAGTGAATATGGTTTCTTAGGGAGTAGACTAGGAGGGCTCCAAAAGGAGTGACTGGGGGTGGAGACCCTCTGTGAACACAGAGGGCTTCCTAGGTGGCGCTAGTGGTGAAGAATCCTGCCAATGCAGGTGATGCAACAGAGTCAGACTTCGATCCCTGGGCTGGGAAGATCCCCTGGAGGAGGAAATGGCAACCCACCCAGTATCCCATGGACAGAGGAGCCTGGCGGCCTACAGTCCGTGGGACCGCAGAGAGTCAGACACGATTGAGAGACTAAACGGCAGCAGCAGCTGTAGGAATAGGCTTCTCTCTCAGCCCAACAAGTGCCAGACTCCCGAGGACACAGGGAACAGACGCTTCCACGGCTGGAGCCCACCCTCTGGAGGAGACCCTAGGGCGCATCGCCTTATGGATTCAGCCTGACCCCTGTTTTACACTGAGTCCTTGTCAGGTCACTTGGCTTTCTACAGTTCCATTCCTTCATCTGGAAAAAGGAAGGGCTGGCAGGAGCTGTGCTACTCAATACTGGCTACAGAACAGAATTTCCGGGGACCCTTTAACCACCCTGCATCTAGAAATATGCCTGGCTAATTTACTCTCAGGTAAGAGAGGCCTGGCATTGGTGGCTTATAAACCTCCCCAGATGATGCTTCTGGGGAGCCAGGCTGAGAAGCTCTGCCCAGCTCAGGATCAGAATGTGCATGTGAATTACATGGATCTTGTTCAATTTCAGACTCTGCTTCCGTGAGTCCCTGGGGAGCCAGACTTTCTGTCCTTCCAGCAGGCTTCTGGCAAGGGTCCTCAGACCGTGCTCCGAGCAGCAAAGGCGGGGATGGTCTTCCAGGTCTTTGCAGCTCTGATATTCTGCTGCTGCTGCCTGATGCCAAGTCACTTCAGTCGTGTCCGACTCTGTGTGACCCTAGAAATGGCAGCCCACCAGGCTCCCCCGTCCCTGGGATTCTCTAGGCAAGAACACTGGAGTGGGTTGCCATTTCCTTCTCCAATGCATGAAAGTGAAAAGTGAAAGTGAAGTTGCTCAGTCATGTCCGACTCAGCGACCCCATGGACTGCAGCCCCCCAGGCTCCTCCGTCCATGGGATTTTCCAGGCAAGAGTACTGGAGTGGGTTGCCACTGCCTTCTCCATCTGATATTCTACACTTCCTTAATTATTTTCTTGGCAGGGAGAGGGCAGGGAGTGAGTGAAAGAGAAATTATTTTAATGGTGTAGTGGGAGTAAGTTCCTGTTCATCACTGGAGTGAAATGATGTCTTTGGGAAAATGTGAAAGTATTTGGCAGGTAGGGTTCAGTTTGTATCTGTTTTCAATATTGAACTCGGTTTAATTAGGGAGAAAAAGGAAAACAATACATGCGTGTTGGGGTGTGTGTGTGTGTGTGAAACAGAGAGAGAGAGAAATAGAGAGAAAGAGAGAAATAGAACTTGCATACACGCATGTGTGTGTTCATTCGTGTCTGACTCTTTGCAACCCCATGGACTGTAGCCCGCCAGGCTCCCCTGTCCATGGGATCTTCCAAGTCAAGAATGCTGGAGCGGGTTGCCATTTTCTTCTCCAAGGGATCTTCCTGACCCAGGGATCAAACCACATCTCCTGTGTTTCCTGCATTGGAAGGTGGATTTTGTACCACTGAGCCATCTGGGAAGCCTGAGAAATAAAAAGAAATACAGAGACAATGAAAGGGGGCAATGAGTGAATGTGTGAATGTTCTGAATAAATGAATTTTAAGAGGGGATCAAAGGGCATGTGTAGCTTCTCCAGGCCCAGTTATGGTGAGGAGACTAGAGAAGAGGGGCAGGTTTTATTCAGCTGGGATTGAAGGTGGAGCTCTCGCTCCCAGAGCAGTTCAAGAGGCCAGGAGACTCCATCGCCTCATCACTGTCTCATCCCTGTGCTAAGCAGCTCTTTGCTTAATTTATTCCTGAAATTCTAGGGACAGCTTTGGGCTTATCAGAACTTCCCATCATTTGAACCTAGGAGTAGACGCGAGATTGTGCCTTTCTTGGTCAGAAATTTTCAGCTGGCTGCTTTCAAAAGGCTCTCTCCTTGTACCTCCCCAGCCCTTCAGCCTGACCATGAGCCACTAACACTATCTTGGAATGTGAAGACTCAGTCCAACTTCTGCACAATTAAATATATATTTTAAAGTCAAGGTCAGCCTTGGAGATGTTGCCTGCATTTTTGCCTTCTGCTTTTCCTCATCTTGATAGAAGTACAGATTCCTATACATGAATGAATTCCCCCCGGTTTAAAATTGTATTTAATTCAGATTAAACACTTCAGACTTTGTGATAGTGATTCTCCTGCCCACGTAATTATGGGGATTTGTTTTGCTTGAGCACAGGTCTCACGCAGAGCAGTATTTCCTGCTAGAATTCACAATCCAGGATTTTCTCACTGCCCTATTTTCAGAGATTCCTCCAACTTGTGGTTAAAGGGAGAAGAAAGTTTTTGTGATAAAGATATTTTCCAGTCCAGAAAAAGGCAATTTCTCTCTCTCCGTGGCATCATTTTAATCCTCTCCCCTCCATAAGAAGGATTCCTCATAGCCTCACTTTACACATCTGTCTAATGGGAATACCAATTCTACCCCAATTCTTGTGCGGATCAGCTGAGGTAAAAGTCCTGAAAGCAAGGCTAAGGCATCAGGTATTAGTCACATCTTTTCCTCCTCCTTCCTTTCCTCCGATTCTTATTTCTTTCTCTGCCTCAAATGCATTCGCTCCTGGCCTCCTTGGCACTTTGATCAGTCATTAGGTCATTCAAGAAACATTCTCCAAGCACTTATGAGACCGGCCTTGTGCCAGGTACCGAGAAAGGAGCTGAAAGACCACCTCTGTCCTCGAGGAGGACACAGAAGGAGGTGACCAGGATGTTAAATACAGGATAGCAGGTTGGATTATAAAGGAGGGGCGCCTAACTCAGCCTGGCTGAGGATGGAAGGAGGTGGGAGTAGAGGGCCCAGGTCGTCGGGGAAGGCAAACAGAGAAGAATGGTAAGTGGGAGTTAGCCAGACAGAACGAACGGGGAAGTGAGAGAACGTGTGATTTCAGCAAACTGAAAACAGTTTCGATGGTTCTTGTGGGGACCAAGCTATCAATGATAAGATTCCCTGAAGGTTAGGATTGAGTTTAGGGGCTTCCCCAGTGGCTCAGTGGTAAAGAGTCTGCCTGCAATGCAGGAGACGGGGTTCCATCCCTGGATCACGAAGCTCCCCTGGAGAAGGAAATGGTAACCCTCTCCAGTATTCTTGCCTGGGAAATCCTATGGACAGAGGAGCCTGGGGGGCTACAGTTTATGGGGTCACAGAGAGCCAGACGTGACTGAGCGAGCATGCACGCATGCAGGACTGAGCTTGTCTTTCACATGGTCTGAGTGATTTTCTGACCCCTTGGGGAAGAATGAGTATTTTGAATTATCCTTTTGTAAGAATAAGGGATCTGCTTGTTCCCAAGGATGTGCCCTGCTGCCAGGAGTTAGCCATCCACTTGTAGCTCGAAGAGCATAACCGGAGGACGCTGGTGGAAGTGAGCCCCTGCCCGTGGTTTCACCGGTCCAGTGCTCTGTCCAACTGAGAACCTCCTGCAGGCTCCTCGTGGTGTTGGCCCTGACCTTCGAACTGGGAATTCGCAGACGTAGTCCTTTATAGCAAGACCTTTCAAACTGCAGGTTGCAAGCCATATTTCATGTTATGTAGGTTAGAAAATCAATAGGTTGCAACCAGCATTTTAAACAATGAAGTAGAAGAGAAGAGAATATCAGAATACAGCCCACAAATAAAGACTAGTATTGTTTAGTGAAACCTGTGCTAGTACTTGATGCAAAATGCCTTTATTTTTGGCTGTGCCAGATCTTAGTCGGGACATGCAGGGTCTATTTCCCTGACTAGGGATTGAACCTGGGCCCCCTGCATTGAGACAGCAGAGTCTTAGCCATTGGACTACCAGGGAAGTCCCCAGAATGCCTTGTTTTACTAAGGATCATGGAAAAGAGAATTTGAAATACACTGGACTGTATAGTGCTAGGTCAAGGAGGCCAAGATAGTTCCTCTTGTTTTCTAACTTCAGTTGATTCATCGTGGCTGGCTGGGGGACTGGAGTGAAAACAGTTCAGAGGTGGTGCCTAGACTCAGGGAGACAGTGCATCGTGGATTAGCGGTGCTTAACGTGGCCTTACAGCAGCGGCCAGGGACCACAGGGCCTGTGCATTTGCCCTCCTTGTGGAAGGCTCTATACTGGTTAAAAGTAGTTGCTAGGGCCTTCCCTGGTGGCCCATCATTTAAGGGGCTTCCCAGGTGGCACAGTGGTAAAGAACCCGCCTGCCAATGCAGTAGCCACAGGAGATGCAGGTTCCATATCTGGGGTTGGGAAGATCCCCTGGAGGAGGAAATGGCTACCCACTCCAGTATTCTTGCCTGAAGAATCCGATGAACAGAGAAGTCTGGTGGGCTACAGTCAAAAATAGTTGGACACGACCGAAGCAACTTAGCATGCATCCACAGTGCACACACACATATATGTAGTTACATGTACACGTACACATACAAACACATACTTACAGATACAGATACATACACATACTTCAGTGTAGTTTTCATTAATAAGAAACCTCATTATAACGAAGAATTTAAATGGCTATTATTTGCTACTATTCAGCCTGCTAAATAGTTTGAAAAGATACTTTTAGGGCTCATCTAGTTGATTTCCATTTAGAAAGGGAAAGATGACAAAGACTGACTTGATTAAGCCATGTGCTCTGAGACAGACATTTGTATTAATAACTTGAAAATTTCATGTATTAGGAAGCTACTGCCCAGACTGGTGTTCACAGGGGCTGGGTTTTCTCAGTCCTTTGAGACCAAAAGGCTTAGTGAAACATAAAGAAAGTGTTTCAAGTCATACCAACAATGGCCCATAAAACAAAGAACCAAGTATCTGGTCCTCCCGAATCTGCTTTCCAGCACTTGTTCATCAGCTCGTTCATTTATTCCACAAATATTTATGGTGGACCCAGTGTTCACTTGATGCCATGCTCACAGAGCTCTTTGCTAAGCACTTGAGGTACAGCAGAAACCGAAAGCAGGCTTGGCCCCAGTTCTCGTGAAGTTTGAAGGTAGTGAGGGAGACAAGCAGATAGAGGAGAATGCAGGTGTGCGATGTGAGGAAGGAACACAGGTCTCTGAGCGCAGAGCAGAGATTCCAACTTAGACTGTTTTTCTCCAGTCCAGGGCCTCTGGGGAAGGCAGATTCTTTGGGATTTGCTGCAGAATTTGAGAGGAACTTTGTACGACAGAGCCCTCAGCAAACAATTTCCACTTGACCCTTAAACATGAACTTAACGCATGTGATCTTCAATATATGCAAATCAATCAATGTGTTACACTATATTAACAAAGTGAAGAATGAAAACCACACGATCATCTCCACAGATGCAGAAAAAGCTTTCGACAAAATTCAACATCCATTTGTGATTAAAAAAACTCTCCAGAAAGTCGGCATGGAGGGAGCCTACTTCGACATATACAACAAACCCGTGTGTGTGTGTGTGTGTGTGTGCATGCTAAGTCACTTCAGTCGTGTCTGACTCTTTGCAACCCCATGGACTGTAGCCTGCCAGGCTCCTCTGTCCATGGGATTCTCCAAGCAAGAATACTGGCGTGGGTTGCCATGCCCTCTTCCAGGGGATCTTTTCAACCCAGGGATCAAACCAGCGTCTCTTACGTCTCCTGCATAGGCAGGCGGGTTCTTTACCACTAGTGCCACCTGGGAAGCCCAGAGCAAACCCGTAGCAAACATCGTTTTCAATGGTGAAAAACCGAAAGCATTTTCTCTAAAATCAGGAATAAGATAAGGGTGTCCACTTTCACCACTATTATTCAGCATAGCCTTGGAAGTCCCTGCCATGGCAATCAGGGAAGAAAAAGAAAACACTACATGTGAAATGGGCTTCCAAACCCTCCCCTCCTGGCCAGCCTTCAGACCTTTTAATCAGAGCTTTCTCTTCTTCCCCTCAATCCCCTCTCTTAAAGCAGATATAATCACCTGCCTTTTGATCCCACAACTCTGTTTTTGCTACCAGCAGCTCTCTGGTGCAGGCGGAAATACAGCTGTATTCTCCGAGACTCAAAAGGCTCTTCACAACTTCCCTGAATCTTTAAGAACATTTTTCTGGAAACAGTTTTATTAGCCTTGAAGCATCCTTTCATCCATTGTCCCTATCACTCTCTTTTATCAAAATTTTATAATGTGGAATTTAAGTATTTTTGAATGTTTAAAAGCATTTTTTTATTGGAGTATAGTTGATTTACAATCTTATGTTAGTTTCTAGGGTAGAGCAAAGTGATTCGGTCATACATATACATCACAGTCTTACTCTTTTCGAAGTGTACTTATTTACTTCTAACTTCAAATTTCTTTTTATCATCTCTTGCGTGTGTGGACCAATAATTCCTCTTTTAATCAATATTTTTTATTGAAGTTTAGTTGATTTACAATGTTGTGTTAATTTCTGCTGTACAACAGCATGATGCAGTTATATATATATACATTCTTTCTTGAAGTATTCTTTTAAAGTATTATTATGGTTTATCATAGGATATTGAACATGGTTCTCCTTGCTATGTGGTAGGACCTTGTGGTTTATCTACTCTCTGTATAAAAGCTTACATCTGCTAACCCCAAACTCCAACTCCATCCCTCCCCCAACTCCTCCTGCTTGGTAGGCGTTACCACCAGTCTGTTCTCTGTTGGACCAGTAATTCTTAAGCAGACATAGTGGATGTGTTATTTCCCCACGTGCCTCTTCCCTGTCTCTAGTCTGTGCACTCACCTGCCTTTACACACTGAGAATAGGGAGGGGGGTCTCCGAGTTACCAGTGCAGGAGACCCTTGGCTGTGCAGTGCCCTGGCCCCTGCCAATGGCCATCTCACACCAGCTCTGGCTTAGCCACCTTGTTGAAAATAGTCACTAGGGCAGGTATTTTTGTGGACTATGTGCCATCCACTGAGCTGTGTACTTTATGTACTATGTATTCCTCACCATGATTGTATGAGGCAAATCTTTTATTCTCACTTACAGATGAGGAAACCAAGGCTTAGAAGAATTAAGTAACCTGCCTCAGTTACACAGCTGAAAAGTGTAGAAATGGGATTTGAACCCAGGAAATCTGTTCCATAGTCCTTACTCCTAGCTACTAATTTATATTGCCCTCACAAATAAACATAAAATATCATTAGGAGTATAAAGCCTATAGTCATTTCAGATAAATAACTCCGAAATGAGCATGAGGCTAAAACTGACCATTTTAAATGATATAAGGCGATTTTTAAAAATGTGTTTTTGGCTGCGCTGGGTCTTCATTGCTGCACAGGCTTTTCTCTAGCTGCGGTGAGCAGGGGCTACTCATTGCAGTAGCTTCTCTTGTTGCAGAGCGCAGGCTCTAGAGTATGTGGGCTGAGTCATGTGGAATCTTCCCAGACCAGGGATCGAACCCACGTCCCTCGTATTGGCAGAAACATCCTTAACCATTGGACCACCGAAGAAGCCCAAGGCAGTGTTTTGAATGACTTCTAGGGCAGTGATTCTTCATGTCTCCATCTCATAGGTCTCCTTGAAATGTGAGTCTGTGGTGTGGTTGGGTGACTTAGAGTGAAACTGTATGGTGTTGGCACGCAGGGCTCTTCCTTTCTAGAATCCTGCTGTGTCTTCTGCAAGATGAATGTGTTTTTGTAATATGGAGACACTCAGCAGTTTCCAAGGATGATACATTACCCATTTGACCCAGTTTGTGTTGTTCTTTATTTTTTCTCTTTATGTGCATGCTTTGTTTCCTTAAATAAGACCCTAAGCTTGAGAACAATGTCCTTGAATGACTCAACCCGTTGTGGTGAATGGTGCTTATTGATGGTGGTGGTAACAACTGCAGCTACTGCTGTCTCCTCCCACTGGCCTTTCCCACTGAAGGGTGTTGTTCTCTGAGTACGTGACTGGCTGCCTGCTAACCCAGCCCAGTTCTGCAGCATCTGATGATAAATCGAGCACACTGAATCCTCTTTGTTTCTTCCCATTTCGTGTTCTTCTTCCACTAACCTCTGTAAATCCACTTGCACTGTTTCTTGGGTCTCAGAGTTGTTTGGAATCTGCTACAGTAGGGTCCGGCGCTTCCCTGGTGGCTCAGTGGTAAAGAATCCGCCTGCTAGTGCAGAAGACTCAGGTTCAGTCTCTGGTCTGGGAAGAGTCCCTGGAGAAGGAAATGGCAACCCACTCCTGTATTCTTGCCTGGGAAATTCCAGGGACAAGGGGCCTGGCAGGCTTTGCAAAAGAGTTGGACACGACTTAGTGCCTGAACAGCAACAACACAGTAGGGTCCAGACTATATGTTATATCCCAGCATCTGTGGACTCAATAACAAATTTTAAAATTCCACTTACTTGGAATGATAAAGATGCTTTGCAAGCTTTTTGCCTCTGTAGCTCAAGAGGTTGCAGCAGTTGTGGTCATCCTCAGCCATGCAGGTGCTAAAAGTAAATGTCACTCCCAGTGGATTGTTCCAACTTAAATTTGAAATCCTGGCATCTTTAGCCTGGCAATTAGAAGTACACACAGCTGAATTTGATGTCCTCTTCAACATATGTCTATGTGTGTGGAAATAACAGTTCTTTCCTGTATCTCTCCCTCCTCCGACTCCCTCCGCTGTACCCTGTGCTTTCTGAGTTAAACTCGCTCTTAGACCTGAGCCTGGTAAATTCTCCCTTCTGGAGAAAGGTTTATTTAGGTCTTCTGCCCATTTTTTGATTGAGTTGTTTGTTTTGATGATATCAAGCCTCATGAACTGTTTGTATTACTGAATTTTGGAGACTAATCCCTTGTCAGTCACATCAGTTGCAAATATTTTCTCCCAATCTGGGGGCTGTCTTTTCGTTTTGCTGTGCAAAAGCTTTTTGAGTTTCATTAGGTAAATTCTCCCTTCTGGTTTCTGGACAGTGCATGGGCCCGGCTCACCTTTTCCCTTCTCCTAGTTTGGCTCTGTCTAAATTCTGGCTCCTATTTAAGTCTTGGGAAATTAAATCCATCTCCTTGAGGTTAGAACAGGGCTCAGGAAACTGATTAAATTCTTCCCAACCCTAAATCCTCTGCTCTTCTGTGGGGTTACTTCTTCGTGCAGCAAAATGAGCCAAAGCCTGCACTCAGATCCCCAAGTAATTCTTCCTGCCTTCTGCAGTTTATTGAATTCATCCTTCTTGAGACTGATTCGACTGTGGTCTCAACCATCAGCTCTGCCTTTCTGCCTTCCCAGCTCCATAGGCCTGAGCTAAAACCTTTCAGGAGTGCTGGTTTCCTTATTCTACCCTGCTTCTCCACACTTTTGCCCTCACTGATGTCTGGTTTTCTCCTGATGCCAGGGGCGGGATTGCAGTGCCATGGAAAATGCCCTTAAAAAAATTTTTTTTTTTTTTTGCTATGCTGGGTCTTCATTAACTCAGACCGCCTGCATTGGGAGCACAGAGTCCCAACCACTGGACCACCAGGGAAGTCCCAGTCCCTTATCTGCTAAGTGTCACTTTCCTTACTTTCCATTGTAATTAAGGTCATCTGTCTGGAAGAGGCACTGTGAAAGTCGTGAAGTGCTTAGCACTATGCCTGGTGCATAGTAAGTATTCAGTCTATATGTATGGTCAATGTTATAATTATGTTAACTTCTGTTTGAATATTATCAAATCTCTCCCATTTACTTGATCATTTCTTTGGAGAAAATGTTTTAGTTTAGCAAACATGATTTAGTCTCTTGCCATTACCTTATCGGTCACCTTCTATTTGTCCAGATTTTCATGGAACGTGTAACATCTGTGAAAGAAGGACTTGTTGTATGGGATGGAATAGTCAATTGATAATAGCTGATACTATTCAAAATTGAGATGAGAACCTGCCTGATTGGAACAGAGGAATTTTATAAGTTCAAGTTTAAACTTGATGATCCATTCTAGCACATCAAAATATGTCATCCTGGTCTCAGAAGAAAGCCAAAAAGAAAGAAAAAAGGCAAAATGTACATCAGAGAATGAGAATTCTCTCCAGGAAAGAGAGATTTACAGCAACTCATTTCAACAACATCTTTTTTTTTTTAAATTATTGCTTTGCAATGTTGTGTTTCTACTGTACAGCAAAGTGAATCAGGTATTCATATACACACATCCCTTCTTTTTTGCATTCCTTTTCCGTTTAGGAAAGAATCACCACAGTGCATTAAGCAGTGTTCCTGGCGGTATACAGTGTGTTCACATTAGTCATCTATTTTACACACACTATCAGTAACATATATGTGTCAATTCCACTTTCATCTCCCTTCACTGAAAAGCATCCCTCAACTTCCGAGGGCTCAAGCCTGGTCACCTGGGATGTCCCTTTGGGTAATTTCCTCCGCTTCTCATTTTCCTGCAGCCTGGTCCTGCTTCCATGATTCTCTAATTCAAATACAATGGAAACCACCCTTCAGATACAAGGGAAACCGCTGTCCCTGTCAGCATGTCTGACTCCAGGTGTCATAGGAACTCAGTTCTCGTGTCTCTGGTGTGGGCAATAGTTTTGCAAAGCAATTCTTCCTAAGAATGGAAGCTTATACAGCCCTTTTTGGGACCCAGGCATAGTCCTCTGCCCTTTAGAGGCATTAAGCCATTTAATTTTCACAGCCAGCTTCGGGGTATGTACTATTACATTCCCACTTTTGCAAACAAAGAAACTGAGGTATAAATTCAATAACTGACTCAGGGTTGTACGCCTGGTGTTTGGCCAAGCCAGCGTGTGATCCTCTGGAGCCTGCCTTGAGTGTCTGTCCTTTTCACCACCCCTCTTTACTGCCCCTTACCTCTCTTAATTACATGCAGTGCACTCTGATACTTTCTACTCTATAGTTGTTTTTTCTTACATATTTGAATTTTTTTGTTTTATTATAGTTTAGTTTCTGCTGTATAGCAAAGTGATTCAGTTATGTGTATGCATATATCCCCTCGTTTTTGGATTTCCTTCCCCTTTAAGTCACCACAGAGCATTGAGCAGAGTTCCTGACATATACAGTGTGTTCTCATTATTTATCTATTTTATACACAGCATCAGTAGTGTACGTATGTCAATCCCAATCTCCTAATTCATCTCACCGCCCCCTTTCCCCACTTGTTGACCATACATTTGTTCTCTATGTCTCTGTCTCTATTTTTGCTTTGCAAATAAGGCCATCTATACCATTTTTCCGGGAGAAATATCAATAACCTCAGACACCAGATGACACCACTTTTATGGCAGAAAGTGAAGAGGAACTCAAAAGCCTCTTGATGAAAGTGAAAGAGGAGAGGGAAAAAGTTGGCTTAAAGCTCAACATTCAGAAAACGAAGATCATGGCATCTGATCCCATCACTTCATGAGAAATAGATGGGGAAACAGTGAAAATAGTGTCAGACTTTATTTTTGGGGGCTCCACAATCACTGCAGATGGTGATTGCAGCCATGAAATTAAAAGACGCTTTCTCCTTGGAAAGAAAGTTATGACCAACCTAGATAGCATATTCAAAAGCAGAGACATTACTTTGCCAACAAAGGTCCATCTAGTCAAGGCTATGGTTTTCTCAGTGGTCATGTATGGATGTGAGAGTTGGACTGTGAAGAAGGCTGAGTGCCGAAAAATTGATGCTTTTGAACTATGGTGTCAGAGAAGACTCTTGAGAGTCCCTTAGACTGCAAGGAGATCCAACCAGTCCATTCTGAAGATCAGTCCTGGGATTTTTTTGAAAGGAATGATCCTGAAGCTGAAACCCCAGTACTTTGGCCACCTCATGCGAAGAGTTGACTCATTGGAAAAGACTCTGATGCTGGGAGGGACTGGGGACAGGAGGAGAAGGGGACGACAGAGGATGAGATGGCTGGATGGCATCACCAATTCGATGGACATGAGTGTATGTGAACTCGGGGAGTTGGTGATGGACAGGGAGGCCTGGCGTGCTGCGATTCATGGGGTTGCAAAGAGTCGGACATGACTGACATGCTGACAGGGACAGCGGTTTCCCTTGTATCTGAAGGGTGGTTTCCATTGTATTTGAATTAGAGAACTATGGAAGCAGGACCAGGCTGCAGGAAAATGAGAAGCGGAGGAAATTACCCAAAGGGACATCCCAGGTGACCAGGCTTGAGCCCTCAGAAGTTGAGGAATGCTTTTCAGTGAAGGGGGATGAAAAGGGAATTGACACATATATGTTATTGATAGAGTGTGTAAAATAGATGACTAATGCAAACACGCTGTATACCACCAGGAACAGAGCTTAATGCACTGCAGTGATTCTTTCCTAAACGGAAAAGGAATGCGAAAAAGAAGGGATGTGTGTATATGAATAGCTGATTCACTTTGCTCGAGTGAACTGAACTGAACTGATACCGTTCTTCTGGATTCCGCATGCGTGTGTTAATATGCGACATTATTATTTAATGTGTCGCAATGTGACTTGAGAAATGATCCCACAGCTCTGATGGTACTGGCACGAAGCTTGAAAACCGCTGGCCAGACCCTCTGTTTTGGGAAAGGACCTGCCAGGCTGCCTTAGTCCAGTGCCTGAAACGTTCCACTCGTGCCTCTTCTTGTTTGGAAGCCATGCTCACCCAGCAATGCAGGGCTTAGAATTTGGTCTTCCATAGAGGTCTGCCTGAAGAGAAAGAACTAATGTTATATGGACTTCAAGTATCCCTGTGAATTAACAGATTGTCCCTCTGGTTCAGGCTCTGAGGCTGGAAGATGTGACTCTGTCCCCAGGAAATGGATTTTTTGAGAAATGGAGTCATCAGACCAGGCTTCAGTGCCCAGGAGGGTGAAGGCCGCACCCTGGACCTTGTCAGAATCTTCAAGGTCCACCCCGAGATGCCTTTCGTAGGACAGCCTGCAAGATTTCTTCCTGGGGTGGCGATTCCCAGCATTGAGGAGGGGCTGCGGGAGCATGATTTATGTTTCCACAGCACTGAGCACCATTTGTTCCGCAGTCAGAAACAGAGCTCTGCGCCCTTGTTGCTCGTCTAATATATATCCTCCTTGACTCACATAGCTTCTCACAGAAAAGAGATGCATGCTCCTTTCCCACCTGAGCTTTATTATGCGGCATGAATAAATGTAACACATAACCTGCAAATAATTGATTGAAATGCGATCCCCCTTTTCCTCTCACACCAGCAATCTCTCTCTCAGAAGATGGTCTCCAGTGAGGCCAGGTCTGCATGTATTATGCATCTCTATGATTATGCATTAAATTCTGGAGAACTAGCAAGTGATACCTAAATTCTTCAAGCATATTTGGTTATGCTAAATAATTGATGGCATCTTTTATTTATAAAAATTTACCTGCTGGAATTTCAGAACCAGAGGTTCTGCCAACCCATCTTCTCTATTAGATTTCAGCTTCCCGGCATGAAGTCCAAAGCCTCACCCACAGATCTCAATCTTTGAAAGCTCTTAGGCGGGTCGCCAGGATGAAGTCCTGCATTTCCAGACAAGTGAGACGGACGGACCTGAAGCCAACACCTGTTCTGACCTCTTCCCACGGACATGCAGACAAAGCTTACAAAGACCTTCAGCACCTGGGGAACTTACTTCCAAGTTTATAGCCTCAGTAGCTCAAATATCCTAAATGGTGAACGGCAAGGGGCTTTCTGGATTTGGACAAATGTAATCATGTAGTGAGATAAGTTATAAGCCCACCTAGTTTGTATGAAGGGAAGAATCGTGTGAGCAAAGAGAAGTATGAGTAACTATCTTGAGAAAAGGAGAATTGAACAAAGAGGATGTTTTTTTGTCTTGAAAAGTATATTCTGCAGGGGTAGGGTTGGGAGGAATTGGGAGTTTGGGATCGACCTATATGTACTATTGATACTATGCAGAAAATAGGTAACTAATGAGAACTTACTCTACAGCACAGAGGACTCTACTCATTGATCTGTGGTGACCTAAATGGGAAGGAAATCCAAAAAAAGAGGGGATGTATGTGTACATATAAATATAAGTGGCTACCCACTCCAGTATTCTTGCCTGCAGAATTCCATGGACAGAGGAGCCTGGCAGGCTACAGTCCATGGGGTGGCAGAATCAGACACGACTGACTGACTAACACTTTCACTTTCAAAGAAGTTGATACAAAAAAAGAAAAAAGTATATTCTGGAGAAACGGTGAATAAAATAAATGTAACTAGCACGTCCAACAAACACAATTAGTGGTGTCATCAAAATATTGCTTTTTCTCCTTGTCGCCCTTTAAATTTTATTGACTAGAGCCAGGTGGATGTAAAAACTCAGCAGGCCTATGACTTTTCAACTCGTTCTTAGGAAATAGTCCTCACGTCATTCTAAGTTGCACTCTGTCTCAATTCAGAAATTAGGATGTCCAGGCCAAGGTGAGAATCAAACCTTTGAACCTGAGTGAATGTTGACCCTCTTCTCCTTTCTATTCTGAAGCCTGCGTCAGGCTGGGGGCCTGCCTTGGGAGCAGTGGTGGATAGGTGACAGTCATCTGTGGTCTCTACCTCATGCCTTTCCCCTCCCTATAGTTTTCAGTTTGCCAGCTAGTTTTTGAGTCCCTGAGGATTGGGTGGGCAGGTTAGGAGCAAAGGACTCAGCAAGGTTGGTTTCCCACTCTCTGAAGCAGGCCAGTGTTCGATGGACTCTTTCCCTTGTTGGGCCTTGTGGCAGGATCTTTAGAAACCCACATTATCGGCCGTCTCTCTCCTACAGTCTTCTGGGCATTGTTGTCGTTCAGTCGGTAAGTCACGTCCGACTGTTTGCAACCCCATGGACTGCAGCATGCCTGGCTTCCCTGTCTCTCAGTATCTCCCAGAGTTTGCTCAAATTCATGTCCGTTGAGTCGGTGATGCCACCCAACCATCTCATCCTCTGCTGCCCCTTCTCCTCCTGCCCTCAATCTTTCCCAGCATCAGGGTCTTTTCCAATGAGTCAACTCTTCACATCAAGTGAGTGAAGTATTGGAACTTCAGCTTCAGCGTCAGTCCTTCCAATGAATATGCAGAGTTGAGTTCCTTAAGGATTGACTGGTTTGATCTCCTTGCTGTCCAAGGGGCTGTCAAGAGTCTTCTCCAGCACCACGGTTTGAAAGCATCAGTTCTTCAGCACCCAGTCTTCTTTATGGTCCAACTCGCACATCTGTACATGATTACTGGAAAAACCATAGCTTTGACTACATGAACCTTTGTTGGCAAAGTGATGTCTCTGCTTTTTAATACACTGTCTAGATTAGTCATAGCTTTTCTTCCAAGGAGCAAACGTCATTTAATTTCATGATTTCAGTCACTGTTCGCAGTGATTTTGGAGCCCAGAAAATAAAGTCTGTCACTGTTTCAACTTTTTCCCCATCTAGTTGCCTTGAAGTGATGGGACTGGATGCCATGATCTTTATTTTTTGAATGTTGAATTTTAAGCCAGCTTTTCCACTCTGCTCTTTCACCCTCATCAAGAAACTCTTTAATTCCTCTTTGCTTTCTGCCATAAGGTTGTTATGAGGCAGATGTTTGTTGATGTATATCTGAGGTTGTTGATGTTTCTGGGCATAAGAAGATGCATCTGTATTCCAGGAGATCTCTTTTGTTTTCTTTCTGAGATCCTATCAGTTCAGTGCACATCCCCACTTTCTTGCTGCTGAAGTCTTTCTGCCTCTGTAGGTGGGCCTATGAAACAGGAGCCAAGCTGATCCCACCCCAGCTTTCTCTTCGGAGTGATCACATTTGGTCCACAAGACACATGTCAGCCAGGAAACCCCGAAAGAGCATACCGCCCCCGCCCCCCACACCTCTACCTTACTGCCACGGCCCTCTCTTTGTATAGAAAGCATGAATCTAGGGCCCACTGTGTGTGCTGTTTGTCAGCTCTACAGTAAGTCCCCTACATATAAACCTTTAAGTTACAAACTTTCAAAGATGTGAAAGTGCATCTGATTCCAGCAAGGAACCAAAACCTGTGCCATCAACGTCAGACGTGAGTGATACTGCAGCTTGCTCTTCATCTCCTACTGCTGACGATCCTTCCGCTCTACCATCTCCCACCTTCTCTCCTCGTTTGTTCACTCGATGCCAGCCTCTGTATGCCAGCTTTGTACTGGACTGCTGTACTTTTCAAGGCACTGTACTCTAAGATTCAAAATATTTTCTTTATTTTTTGTGTTTGTTTTTTATGTATTATTTCTGTGAAAAGTATTATAAACCTATTACAGTACAGTGTTACATGGCCTACTGTGTCAGTTGGTACCTAGGCTAACTTTGGATTTATGAACAAATTGGATTTATGAATGAGCTCTCGGCGTGGAGCCTGCATATGAAGCAGACTTACTGAATTTCAAATTTCTCCAAGGGGTTCATGTAAGCCCACATCACTGGGCTTGAGGTGAAGGAGTCATGGCTCTCTGCCCTCTTTTTTTGGGAGTATTCAGCTCACAGCTCATTCACATTTCTTTCTAACTCTTTGCTATTCTTCATCTGAATGGGGCGTTCGGGAATGGTGGAGCCAGGTCTTGATAATTTCCTTTGTGAATTCTGTGTAAGGGGTTTGTTTCCCATTCACGTGGGTATCTGATATCTATCATATTGGCGCCTTGGGCAAAAGAAATGCAGAAAGAATCCTATTCTGGTATCTTATTCCATAAACCACAGAGAAACAATAGAAGTCTACATGTTGGTTATTTCTTGCTGCCGAAACACCCCGAAACTGAGCAGCTTTAAATAAGAGCCATGCGTCCTTTCTCCTGCTTCTGGGCTGGCTGGCCTGCTTCTCTGTTGGTCTCACCTAGGCTGGATGGGTAGTCATCACTCACGTTCACACAGCGGGCACTGGGCGCTGACTGCTGGCTGGACGCCTCGGATCTCTTTCTCAGGGCCTCTCATTTTCTGTTAGGCTAAACCAGCTTCCTTTCATGGTGATCCAGGCAATGTTTCAGGGAACCAAAGCAGAAACTATACAGTCTCCTAGGCTGTGGAAGTCACACAGCATCATTCTGTAGGCCAAAGCGAAATTACAAGGCTAGTCTAGGTTCAAGAGGTGGGAAAAAGACTCTACCTTCAGCATTTCCAGTTTGGGGCTCTTCCTAGTTCACTGTAGAAAACCCGCCTCTACCAGCTCTTGTTCTAAACTTTTTCCTGAGCAGACGTGGAGTTAGGGGAGGAAGAAAAGTGAATTTATATTGGTTGTAGTCGGCTTACATTTGGAAGAATAGAAAGGAAGAGAAAAGATCCAGGAGATGGGAGAAGAAGCAGAGTCACTGTGGCTGACTTTGGGCAAGCATTCATGGGGGGAATGGACCACAGGTGGGAGAACAGGCTAAACTTCCAATCATGACGATGAGAGCAGGTCAACATCTCTGTGAATTGGCCAAATGAGACCTTTGGACCCGGGAAATCCCATGGACAGAGGAGCCTGGCGGACTATAGTCCATGGGGCCGCAAAGAGTCGGACATGACTTAGAGACTAAGCAACACCACCTAAGACCTTCTGGAGCCTATTATGAAATGGACTTCAGCACAGACTGAGTTCCCCTTGGGGCCTGGCCTGAGTGGACCATAGGATGCTATCTTGATACTGGCTCTTTGACACCCAAACCCTGTTCTTTCCACTTGTCCCCTTGGATGCAACCTGCGCACCCCCCCTCCACTCCACCTTTTCTCTCCTCTGATCTTGTGCTCACAGGAGGAGGTGAACTTCAGCAAAGAGGGGTACAGGGTGGTAGCAACACAGCTTTGTCTTCAGGTGGGATTTCAGGACCAGGTGAGTGGGAGGAGCAAGGCGACTGAGGCATGATTAAGTCCATTGCTCTGCTCTACTGTGGGCTGCAGATTCAAGGCTCAGAGGTTATCATTTTAAAAAAGAAAATTTCTAACGCCTTTAGAAATGGTTTGGACTTCCCCAGCGGCTCAGAGGGTAAAGAATCTGCCTGAAGTGCAGGAGACACAAGAGATGTCTGTTCGATCTCTGGGTCGAGAAGATTCCCTAGAGGAGCAAATGGCAGCCCACTCCTGTATTCTTGCCTGAAAAATCCCATGGACAGAGGAGCCTGCTGCTGCTGCTGCTAAGTCACTTCAGTCGTATCCGACTCTGTGTGACCCCATAGATGGCAGCCCACCAGGCTCCCCCATCCCTGGGATTCTCCAGGCAAGAATACTGGAGTGGGTTGCCATTTCCTTCTCCAATGCATGAAAGAGAAAAGTGAAAGTGAAGTTGCTCAGTCTGTCCGACTGTTAGCGACCCCATGGACTGCAGCCCACCAGGCTACTCCGTCCATTGGATTTTCCAGGCAAGAGTACTGGGGTGGGGTGCCATTGCCTTCCCCGCAGAGGAGCCTAGCAAACTACAATCCAAAGGGTTGCAAAGAGTTGGATACAACTGAGTGATTAAGTACCTCTCACCTCAAGAAATGGTTTTAAAATGATCTTTTAAAAAATATGTGAATACTTCATGTGTGTTTATCTAGAGTGTAAGTTGAAAGGGCCCACGCTCCCCATCAGATGCCCGCACGAGGAAGGGAGCCCAGGCAGGAGACCTTGGAAGGGCAGGTTGCCTTGCTGAAAAATGAAGTGCCTGGGGCTTGTTTTCAGCCTGCAAGGTGAGCAGGCTCAGAGGACAGACTGTTGAAGCTGACAGGCACAGCTTAGGGGGAAGCTCAGAATCTTTACTTGTCTGATATTTTAAACCAGCATACACAAAATCTATAAAGGAATTTTCCACTTTCAGAGAATAGATGTATACCTGACTTGGAGAGAATATTTCTTTCTTTCTTTTTTTTTTAAATGTTTTGTAACTTGTGGCTTTTTGTTATCAACAAGGCTGAGCACAAGACTTTCCAGCTGCCCCACCTCCACCATCTGCTCCTGCTGCTGCACAGTCGTGTCCGACCCTTTGCAACCCCATGCACTGTAGCCCGCCAGGCTCCCCGGTCCATGGGATTTTGCAGGCAAGAATACTGGAGTTGGTTGCTATTCCTTTCCCCAGGGAATCTTCCCGGCCCAGGAATCGAACCCACGTCTCCTGCATTGCAGGTGGATTCTTTACGGCTGAGCCACTGGGGAGGCCCTCCACCATCTGACTCCCACCTAAATGATTCTGTAATCTGTCCCCTTTGAAATCTTTGCCCATCTGATTTCCAAGCACGTTTGTTTCATCGGAACACAGGGCAGTTTAGAGAGGGGAGGAAGAGAAGGAGGATGAGCTGAAGGCGAGTCTGAACCACTTTCCCCCTTGCTGCCCTTTCCCGCGGTCCTCCCAGCTCCCCCAGCTCCAAGGCAGGACCAGCAGGCAGAGCGTGGGACCAGGGCCTCACTGCCCAGAGGCTGCCGGTAGGGGGTGCTGTGTCCACACCTCCGGGCACCACCAGTGCGCTGACACTCCCAGGCTTCATAAATCGTTAGACATTTAAAGCTGGCGGGGATGTTTCCTTTTGGCCATGAGGAACCTGTAGTCCAGAGAGGGGAGTTCATGGTGGGAGTAGGGCTGAAATACAAGCCTCTTGACTTCCGTGTTGGGATCCCCACCCTCCATCTTCCTCCTTCACACACTCTCACCTCCACCCCCTCGCGTGATGTCAGGGATCTTGGCAATGTTGAGAGGAAGATGGCTTGCACGTGGAACTATTAGAAAAGAACAGAAGATGGCAAGGTGCTCCCATGGTTGGCCTGGGAAATCAGTCTGGGGCTTTTGCATTTTACCTCCCAGGAACAGTCATTTGGAAAGTAGGAGGGATCGCGTTAAAGTGCCTTTTTTTTTTTTTTTTTTTTTGTAGTCAAACCTAACAGACTTGTGGAAAAAGTTCCAATTGATTACAAATCATCAAAAAGCAACAATACCTTGAGAGGCGATATGTTACAAATGTCTATTCCCAGTTGTTATTACTAATACTTAGTGGGTGATATTGGCTAAGTTTGTAAATTTCACTTTGTTTCATCTGTAAAATGGGTAAAATAATGTTGGTGAAGATTCAGTGAGATAGGCATATAACTGCTCATTCAGCTCATGGCTCATTCTAGGCACTCACCAATTATTGTTGTGCCAACAGCACAACTATTATTGCACACAGATATTGCAGCAGCAATAATAATAACAAGAGCATCTTTTTGTCATCTGTAACTTGGACCTTCAGTGTGGCTAATTCAGTGGAGAAATGTCCCTGCCGCTCACCAGCTGGGTAGACAGGTCTCCAGAGTAGCTTCTCTGTCATCTCCTTGGGGCATCTCCGCAGACCAAAGTGGCCGGGAATTGGCGAGCATGAGGGAGGGGCTGTGGAGGGGCAGAAGTGATGAGTGGGTGGCTTTATAGTGACGTTTGTAAGTCAGAAAGAATTGAGAGGGGAAACGTGCTGGGGTGCAGTCTTCCCCAACTGGGGATCCTTCATATAAGCAAGGGGAAAAAAGTCAAGAAATGACTTAAAAAAAAAGAAGTGACTTTTTAAAAAAGAAATCTTTTGGCTTTTTTTAAAAAATCAAGTAATTTGATAAATGTTTAGCATTTCTTATATAGACAGCCCTGGTGGGCTACAGTCCATGGGGTCGTAAGAGTCAGACACGACCTAGTGATTAAACCATACAGTTCTTAGTTTTTATTGTGTTTGTTTTTCCATCTTTAGTGATGCCCACAAAAGGAAGATACATTTCTAGATAGTGGGTATTCTTTGAGCTAATTAAATGACCTTCTATAATGTGTTTCAAATACTTAAATTAAAAAATTTAACAACTGAGATCTAATTAACACAGAACATTGTATTAGTTTTATGTATACAACGTAATAACTTGATGTACGTACTCTGAGTACCCAGCTGCTTAGTTGTGTCTGACTCTTTGCGACCCCACGGTCTGCAGCCCTGCCAGGCTCCTCTGTCCATGGAATTTTCCAGGCAAGAATACTGGAGTAGGTTGCCATTTCCTCCTCCAGGGACTCTTCCTCACCCAGGGATGGAACCCGCATCTCTTGAGTCTCCGGCATTGGCAGGCAGATTTTTTTTTACCACTGCGTCAATGATTTGATATACATAGAGCTAAAGGATCATCACAGGAGGTCTAGCTAACATCCATCACCCCACACAGTTACAGTTTTGTTTTCTTGTGATGAGAACTTCCACTCTCTTAGCAACTTTCAAAGATACGTAAGATAGTATTATTAACCGTTTACTATCCCAACTCTCAAATAACGTTCTGCTTTTGTTTGTTTCATTTCATCTTGTCCACAACCTTGTTTTCCTGTCCAGCCCTCCTACTACCAGAGATGACATCTTGACTGTGGTTCCTTCTTCTCTTTTCAGAGTCTGACCCAGTAGGGGTAGAATGCGTGGAGACCACAGTATGTAAATACTACCTTGGCGGAAAGGCACAGTTATTAGTCAGGGATCGCCAGAAAGGCAAGCATGAAAATAGCACCCTTGATTTCTTTTTTCCAGTAGCACATGATACAACATTGAATAATTGCTGGCTATATTTGACAAATCGGGAATACAGTTCATTAGGGAGCTAGGGGACTCAAAAAGCAGGCTGCCTTCAGGAAAATTTATGAGGGGATTACTGTGTGCAGCCACCAGTAAATAGGGCGCTGGGAATCTGAGCTAAATTGATGATCTTCCGCCTGAGTGGGACCTGTGTCCACCAAACAAAACTTTCTTGAGTCAAAGTGACTTAGGGGAGAAATTGTGATTAAAAAAAAGAGAGGATGAAAAAAAAAAAAAAGGAAACATTCAGAATCTCTAGGGAATGGAACCACATCTGTAAAAGCAATATTATTTCTATGACTTTCATGGTCAAGAAAATCAGAATGCAGGATTCATACAAGAAAACAAATCCATGCAAAAGGATGCAGCCTCCCTAGTAATCGTGGGAACTTAAAGCACAAAATCGTGCAATGCCAGCAGAGCTGGTAAAAGTGCATTATAATTACAAAAGCAAAATCTGGCGAGGCTTTGGAGAAAGTTGCATTCTCTTCCTGACATCAATTAGTACAATATTTCTGGAAAGCAACATGGCAAAGTGTAGTGAGCCATAGACGATCACATCCTTTGGCCTGGTAAACATGTGTTTGAAACCATATCCTGGAGAAATAACTCAAAAGAAGAAAAAAATAAGGGGAAAAAACAGAAAGAAAGAAAAACCAATACCTAAAAATTAAAAATAAAAACAAACTACTGTATAAAAATGAAATGAAATATTACTATTAAGGATAGTAAGTTTGTCTATTAAGAAAGCAAATGGAAAAGTTGATATAAAATAATGCTAAGTGAAAAATGTGCTGTGCTTTGTCGCTCAGTTGTGTCTGACTCTTTGCGACTCCATGAACTGTACCCCGCTTTGTACTCCATGGACAGGCTCCTATCTCCATATGATTCTTCAGGCAAGAACACTGGAGTGAGTTGCCATTTTCTTCTCCAGGGGATCCTTCTGACCCAGGGATGGATCACTGGGTCCCCTGCCTTGCAGACAAATTCTTTACCGTCTGAGCCATTAGGGAAGCCCGAGTGAAAAGCACCCTGAGCTGAGATTTTTTGAATATTGATTACAGATATGTAAAAAAAAATTCCCCAACAACAATCAAGCTAAGAAGAGATAATTCAGTTTTGTTACATCGCAGGGTGAGAAGTGACGGGGAAGGCAATGGCACCCCACCCCAGTACTCTTGCCTGGAAAATCCCATGGACGGAGTAGCCTGGTGGGCTGCAGTCCATGGGGTCACTAACAGTCGGACAGACTGAGCGACTTCACTTTCACTTTTCTCTTTCATGCATTGGAGAAGGAAATGGCAACCCACTCCAGTGTTCTTGCCTGGAGAATCCCAGGGATGGGGGAGCCTGGTGGACTGCCGTCTATGAGGTCACACAGAGTCGGACATGACTGAAGTGACTTAGCAGCAGCAGCAGGGTGAGAAGTGAATTTGAGTCTCTGTTGCTTTGGTGTTTGTGTTTTGTCTGTCATTACAAAATTGGTTAAAAACACGGTTTTATAGGCTGCACTGTATATTGCAATTTATCAAGGACAGAAAAGAGGTAAATCCTTCCATCTCCGTCTTGTGGTTTTTGACAGCTGCACAGATTGTAAACACAAGCTGGAATCACACCAAAACGGCATCCCTTGCTGTTGTTCACTCAGTCGTGTCCAGCTCTTTGCGACCCCATGGACTGTAGCACGCCAGGCTCCTTTGTCCTCCACTGTCTCCTGGAATTTGCTCAAATTCATGTTCATTGAGTTGGTGATGCTATCCAGCTATATCGTCCTCTGCCGCCCCCTTCTCCTTTCGCCTTCAGTCTTCCCAGCATCATGGTCTTTTCCAGTGGCATTGCCTGCTGATTGTACAGACAGGGACATGTGATTACCAAGAGCCTGGAGTGGTTGCAGGAGAAAATCAGGTCAGGTTAACTATCCAGCTGGCTCATCTAACGCCAGAGCTTTACCTCCTTGGATCTCATGCTTGGGTTGTTTGGGGGTTTCTGGAGGCAGAGCATCAACTCTTTTCTCTCCTTGTAAGAATCTCCCCCTAAATTAAGCTAATCTCACATTTCCCAGTCACAGGCCTCTTTTTCTTTCTAGTCTGATCCTTCTTGTCCCTCAAGCTTGGCATCCTCTTATTTTTCCTCGCATCCACCTCTGACAGCAACAGTAATCCTAGTAAAACATAGTCACACATTTCCTCAAAGTCGCAAGATGCTCTGAAGGTTGAGATAGAAATGTCATTTTATTCAGTAGAGGCCATTTTTCTTTTCATCCTTACACATGTGTAAGCAGGCCTTACATTTCATCGGTTTGTCTCACATTTGCTCTTTGCAGCAGCAGAGATGCCCGAATCTCTATGCTTGGACGCAGAATTCTGCTTGCATCAGGCAGTTCTACAGAGACAGAGGCTGGCGGGCCTGTTCAAAACCATCTGCTTTCACAGGAAGATTAAAAACACGCATGAGACCCGGGATGGACCCACCCTCACACGTGCACAAGATGCTTCATTAGCGTGTGCTTCACAAGCAGATGAGAGAACCAGCAGGGCCCTCCATGAGTTTTTACCAGAGAAATTGTTGGAGGGTTTCCAATAATTCCTCTGTTCCTTGTCTCATATTTTTCTTCTTTTTTCTTTCCTCCCCTAATTAGAGGCCTTTGAGATAATAAGCTAACACTTACTAAGTATATGCTCTGCATCAAGCATGCTGACATATATTAACCCATTTTAGCTTCACAAAATATGAAGATAACCCATTTTATCTTCCCTATGAGGTAGATGGGAACAGTTAGTATCACTGTTTCTTTCTTTATTTTTATTTCATTTATTTATATATATATGTTTAATTGATGTATAGTTAATTTACAATGCTGTGTTAGTTTCTGGTGTAAGGCAAAGTGCTTCATATATATGTATGAATATATATACATCTTTGTTTTCAGATTCTTTTCCATTATAGATTATTATAAGATGCTGAATATTGTTCCCTGTGCTGTACAGTAGGACCTTGTTATTTGAATATTTTCTATGTAGTAGTGTGTATCTGCTAATCACAGAATCTTAATTTACTGAGAGGTCCCCCCAACCTCTGTTATCCCCCTTGGTAACCATAAGTTTTCTATGCCTGTGAATCTATTTCTATTTTAAATAAGTTCAGTTCTATCATCCGTGGCTTCCCTGGTGGCTCAGATGGTAAAGAATCTGCCTGCAATGCAGGAGACCTGATTTGATCCCTGGGTTGGGAAGATCCCCTGGAGAAGGGAATGGCTACCTGCTCCAGTATTCTTGGCTGGAGAATTCCATGGACAGAGGAGCCTAGAGGGCTGTAGTTCATGGGGTCACGAAGAGTTGGTCATGACTGAATGACTGACACACATTTGTATCATATTTGAGATTCCACATATAATGTGATACTTGTCTTTCTCTGACTTCACTTAATGTGCTAATCTCTGGGCCCATTCATGCTGCTGCAGCTGGCATTGTTTCCTCATTTATGGCTGAGTAATATTCCATTGTACATGCACCACATCATTTTATCCGTTCTTTAGGCTGTTTCCGTGTCTTGGCTATTGTGAATAGTACTGCTATGAACAAAGGGGTATGTATCTTTCTGAATTAGAGTTTTCTCTATATATGCCTATTAGTGGGATTTCAGGATCATATGACTCTATTTTTAACATTTTGAGTAACCTCCATACTGTTTTCCATGTGGTGCTAGAGGTAAAGAACCTGCCTGCCAATGCAGGAGACTTGAGAGATTCAGGTTCAATTCCTGGGTCAAAAAGATCCTCTGGAGAAGGGCATGGCAACCCACTCCAGTATTCATGCCTGGAGAATCCCGTGGACAGAGGAGCCTGGTGGGCTCTAGTCCACAGGTGGCAAGAAGCTGGGCGTGGCTGATGTGCCTTAGCACACATGCACACACTGTTCTCCATTCTGGCTGCACCAATCTGTCCTCCCAGCAACAGCATTTCTCCACACCTCCACTGTCCGTCTTTCTCAGCACCACTTGCTAAAGAGACTGTCTTTTCTCCATTGTATATTCTTGCCTTCTTTGTTGAAGAGTAATTGATCATAGATGTGTGGGTTTATTTCTGGGCTCTCTTTTCTGTACCCTTGGTCTATATGTCTGTTTTGGTATCACTATGATGCTGTTTTGATTATTGTAGCTTTGTAGTATTGTCTGAAGTCTGGGAGCATTTGCCTCCAGCTTTGTCCTTTTTTCTCAGTTACTTTGGCAGTTCTGGGTCTTTTATGGTTCCATATACATTTTAGGATTTCTTCTAGTTCTGTGAAAAAAAATCCTGTAATTTGGTAGAGATGACATTAAATCCCCTCTGCCCATTTTATAATGAGGAAATAGGCCCCAGAAACCTAAGTGACTTGTCCAAAGTTGAGATGTGGTAGAAGCAAGCTTCAGACCCAAGCAGTTGGCCCTAAGTGGAAGCTTGGAGCCACTAAACTGCACCATCTCATGACAGTGAATCATGCTTACCTTGCCCATGCTCTGGGAAAAAAGACCAAAGCCAGAGAGAGGAGTAAGGTAAAGTGGTGTTTCTGTGTGTGTGTGTGTGTGTGTGTGTGTGTGTGTGTGTGTGTGAGATTGTATGTGTAGAGCCTGAGCTGCTGTTCTGTCATGTACTCTATGATTAAACCAAGTTGCTGAGCCTCTCCATTGCTCACTTTTCACATGGGTAAAACTGCAGGATTTATGAATAGTACTTAACTCCTCTGAGGGTTGTTGTGATGATTAAATATGCTATAAAGTTCTGAGAACCGAGGCTGGTACAGGGCGCCTATGCTTAATCAAGGTTAGCCATGATCCTCCTGCCATCATTCATGCCAGTGCTTGGGGACCACTGCTCCGCCTCTTTCTCCTAGACTGATGGAGATGCAAATAACACTTCTAACACATTCCAGGGCCACTGCTGCCTCTAGTCTGGGATCCACACTTCAAGGATCACTGAGGAAGAGGATCCAGAGCTCTCGCTATCCTAGCAGCCCACATTCTATTTCTTTCCATGAGCTCTGTTGGAGTCTTTTCGCTTTCTAGAGTGAAGGGACCCAGGGACTGTGCCCTAGCCTGGAGGGCTGTCAATGACCAGTGATAGATGCCATCTCAGAACCTAGCCAGGGCCTGAGTTTCAGCAAGATCCCACAGGTGGTGAGTTTCAGCCACGGGGAGACTCACATCAGTGGGGGCTAGCAAATGTGGAACATGAAATAGGAATCCAAGGGAGGGAGGTGGTGCTCTCTCTTGCTCTGCCCTCACTCACCCTTACAGACTCCTCGGAGCTGTCCTAGCCAGGCTGGGTATGTGCCAGGCCTCAGCCCAGCAGCGGCAATCTGCACCTTGGATTCCTAAAGGAACACTNCACGGGGAGACTCACATCAGTGGGGGCTAGCAAATGTGGAACATGAAATAGGAATCCAAGGGAGGGAGGTGGTGCTCTCACTTGCTCTGCCCTCACTCACCCTTACAGACTCCTCAGAGCTGTCCTAGCCAGGCTGGGTATGTGCCAGGCCTCAGCCCAGCAGCAGCAATCTGCACCTTGGATTCCTAAAGGAACACTCCTAGAGAAGCAGCTCCATGGATAAAAACTGGATGATTTTAGAAGTAATAGGAGAAAAGAGAAAAGAACTCCCCCCCTTCCCCGAAAAAAAAAATGGCCTTTGAGCAAAGATGCAAGCAACGGAGAAAAGTCAGGAGAGGAGGAGAGGGACCCTGATCACAACATTCATAGTTGTAATTATGCAGCTTGTAAGAGGCAAAAGTTGGTCTGACCCAGGCAGAGGACAACTTGTCTTTTCCAAAATAAAAGGAAAGATAATATAAATGAGAAAAAAGTGGAAACTGCAGTCATTTTCCTGCCTCTGGGGAGGAAGGGGAGTGAGGAGTGAGTTGGCCTGTTCGGGGTCCTTACATGGTCTGGATTCTATCTAGTTCACTCTCTGTCTTGGTAGGTGGAGTGTGATGGGGTTCCCCTCCCGAGGCTCCAGACCCTGGAACCCCCCTGCATCCCAGCACCTGGAGAGGCTATCTGCAGGATGCAGAGCTCTGAAAAGAAGGGCTCCACTTCCAGACTGCGCGCACACAGCTGGATGTGGCCTGTAGCTGCTGCAGTGGGCGATGCTTGCTGTGTCCAGGGCTCTCATAGCCCCAGGCTCTGTCCTGGACTGACTCACGGCAGTGGCTGTGAGAAAGTTCCTCTGCTGGGGAGGAGAGAGAGGGAGGGAGCTGGTGCTCTCTCTTGCTCTGCCCTCACGCACCCTGACAGACTCCTCGGAGCTGTCCTAGCCAGGCTGGGTATGTACCAGGCCTCAGCCCAGCAGCGGTGATCTGCACCTTGGATTCCTGATGAAGGCAAAATAATTGTCAGTCCCAGCTACAACCAGCTGACTACCAGGAGAAGGCGCTCAGCAGATGTACCTCCACACTTCCATATCCTCAGCTTTCTGCTCTTGAGGATGGCAAACCTGGCTGGTCCACTGCACATCAGTCGTCAACTCTCACTGAGTGAAAATGAAATGAAAGGAACTGAAAAGCGCTGCTGCTGCTGCTGCTAAGTCACTTCAGTCGTGTCCGACTCTGCGTGACCCCATGGATGGCAGCCCACCAGGCTCCCCCATCCCTGGGATTCTCCAGGCAAGAATACTGGAGTGGGTTGCCGTTTCCTTCTCCAATGCATGAAAGAGAAAAGTGAAAGTGAAGTCGCTCAGTCTGTCCGACTGTTAGCGACCCCATGGACTGCAGCCCACCAGGCTACTCCGTCCATTGGATTTTCCAGGCAAGAGTACTGGGGTGGGGTGCCATTG
>SJYX01008694.1:95484-157965 GCA_006410675.1 Oreotragus oreotragus | reverse complement strand
GCTCAGTCGTGTCCGACTCTTTGCGACCCCATGAATTGCAGCACGCCAGGCCTCCCTGTTCATCACCATCTCCCAGAGTTCACTCAGACTCACGTCCATCGAGTCCTTGATGCCATCCAGCCATCTCATCCTCGGTCGTCCCCTTCTCCTCCTGCCCCCAATCCCTCCCAGCATCAGAGTCTTCTCCAATGAGGTGGAGAAGTGGAGTTCATCAACTCTTCTCATGAGGTGGCCAAAGTACTGGAGTTTCAGCTTTAGCATCATGCCTTCCAAAGAAATCCCAGGGTTGATCTCCTTCAGGATGGACTGGTTGGATCTCTTTGCAGTCCAAGGGACTCTCAAGAGTCTTCTCCAACACCACAGTTCAAAAGCATCAGTTCTTTGGCGCTCAACCTTCTTCACAGTCCAACTCTCACATCCATACATGACCACAGGAAAAACCATAGCCTTGATTAGACGGACCTTAGTCGGCAAAGTAATGTCTCTGCTTTTGAATATACTATCTAGGTTGGTCATGATTTTTCTTCCAAGGAGTAAGCGTCTTCTAACTTCATGGCTGCAGTACCATCTGTCACTCAGCCATAAAAGAGTGATATAATGCCATTTGCAACAACATGGTTGGACCTAAAGATTATCATACCAGTGGAGTAAGCCAGAGAGAGAAGGACAAATACATATTGCTTATATGTGAAATCTGAAAAGAGAAAATGTTTTATTTCTGAAACAGAAATAAAAACTCATAGACCCAGAAAAGAAACTTTTGGTTCTCAAAGGGGTAAGAGGGTGTATAGGAAGGGACAGATTAGGAGACTGGGCTTAACATGCACACATATGCACACACTGTGTATAAAACTGATAACCATCAAGGACTTACTATATAATACAGGAAACTGTACTCAATATTATGTAACGACCTATACAGGAAAAGAAGCTGAGAAAGAATATATGTATATAAAACCAAATTGCTGTGCTGTACATGTGAAATTTACATGATATTGTAAATCAACTTTCCAGACAGTACTGGTGGTAAAGAATCTGCCTGCCAGTGCAGGAGATGCAAGAGATGCAGCTTCAATCCCTGGGCTACGACCTATACAGGAAAAGAAGCTGAGAAAGAATATATGTATATAAAACCAAATTGCTGTGCTGTACATGTGAAATTTACATGATATTGTAAATCAACTTTCCAGACAGTACTGGTGGTAAAGAATCTGCCTGCCAGTGCAGGAGATGCAAGAGATGCAGCTTCAATCCCTGGGCTGGGAAGATCTCCTGGAGGAGGGCATGGCAACCCACTCCAGTATTCTTGCCTAGAGAATCCCATGGACAGAGGAGCCTGGCGGGCTACAGTCCATGGGGCTGCAAAGAGTTGGACATGACTGAGCACACACACTGATTCACTGATACTTCAATTAAAGTTTTTCTTTTCTTTTTTAAAGAAAAGTGCTAAAGCACCCTAGTCAGGTGGAGCATGCCAATCTGGTCTTCGATGGGTCTCATGGTGGGGGTAGGGGGGTTTCTGTACCGACAGGAAACTTGACTTATTTGGAGACTCTCAGCTCTTGACTGGAACCTTCCTTAGAAGAAGCAGTTTTTCAAGAGAGTACGCTTTTTATGTTCAAGAAGATGATGGTGTGTTTAAAATGCTTCCTCCTAAACATATCCCTCCACTCCTCCCTCTGCTTCCATTAATTCCGAGAATATCTACTGTTCCACTGACAACCCCTTGTCGGCTCAGGCTTATGGGATGCAGAGCTGTGTGCCCATACTGTTGCAGGTGGGGTGATGGCTGCTCTCAGAGAGCTTACAGGTCAGCCTATCAAATAAAGTATAAACATAGGAAAAGGTAACTGACTTTACAGGACTCTCAGGCTTCCCTGGTGCTCAGGTGGTAAAGCGTCTGCCTGCAACGCAGGAGACCGGGGTTTGATCGCTGGGTCAGGAAGATCCCTCGGAGGAGGAAATGGCAACCCACTCCAGGACTCTTGCTTGGAAAATGCCATGGATGGAGGAACCTGGTAGGCTACAGTCCATGGGGTCGCAGAGTCGGACACGACTGTGCGACTTCACTTTCTTCTTTCTTTCAGTAATCCTAGGCTTCCCAGGGCACACTAGAAGTAAAGAACCCTGCCTGCTAGTGCAGGAGACATAAGAGACGTGGGTTCGATCCCTGGGTCGGGAAGATCCTCTGGAGAAGGAAATGCAACCCACTCCAGTATTCTTGCCTGGAAAACTCCATGGACAGAGGAGCCCAGCAGGCTACAGTCCATGGAGCCGCAGAAAGTCTGATGTGACTGAGCAGGCAAACACACACACACACACACACACACACACACACACACACAGAGGAACCCTAATCTGGTGCTCAGCAGCCACCTACCCAGTCTNCTGGAGAAGGAAATGCAACCCACTCCAGTATTCTTGCCTGGAAAACTCCATGGACAGAGGAGCCCAGCAGGCTACAGTCCATGGAGCCGCAGAAAGTCTGATGTGACTGAGCAGGCAAACACACACACACACACACAAACACACACACACAGAGGAACCCTAATCTGGTGCTCAGCAGCCACCTACCCAGTCTCCAGCTCTGGCCCAGGCTCCGTGCTCCCCTGATGGCCCCCATGGTTCCATGACCACCTGAGGTGCAGCTTCTCGTCTCTGTTGGGAAACCCAGCCTTCCCCTTCCAGCCCAGCCCCATCCTTCTCCCTTCTGAGCAACAACCTACTCATTTTCCACGGGTTTGGTGATCTATGGTGAGGCCACAGCTTCCAGCATCGGTTGGGTCCCTTTGGAGATCAGCATATTTGTGCTGGCTTGATTTCATTTTTTATTTATTTGTTAATTTTTAGGGCTAAGTGATTTTATTTTTATTCTTTTAAGTTTTTCATTAACTAATTGGGCTGCACCAGGTCTTAGTTGTGGCACTCGGGGTCTTTAGTGCATCGTGTGTTTCCCTAGTGCTCCCCTGATGGCCCCCATGGTTCCATGACCACCTGAGGTGCAGCTTCTCGTCTCTGTTGGGAAACCCAGCCTTCCCCTTCCAGCCCAGCCCCATCCTTCTCCCTTCTGAGCAACAACCTACTCATTTTCCACGGGTTTGGTGATCTATGGTGAGGCCACAGCTTCCAGCATCGGTTGGGTCCCTTTGGAGATCAGCATATTTGTGCTGGCTTGATTTCATTTTTTATTTATTTGTTAATTTTTAGGGCTAAGTGATTTTATTTTTATTCTTTTAAGTTTTTCATTAACTAATTGGGCTGCACCAGGTCTTAGTTGTGGCACTCGGGGTCTTTAGTGCATCGTGTGTTTCCCTGTGTGTGTGTGTGTGTGTGTGTGTGTGTGTGTGAAGTCGCTTCAGTTGTGTCTGACTCTTTGCCACCCTATGGACTGTGGCCTGCCAAGCTCTTCTGTCCGTGAGATTCTCCAGGCAAAAGTACTGGAGTGGGTTGCTATTGCCTTCTCCAGGGGACTTTCCTGACCCAGAGATCAGACCCCCGTCTCTTACATCTCCTGCATTGGTAGACCAGGGATCAAACCTGGGCCCTCTGCATTGGAGGGGCCAGAATATTAGCCACAGGACCACGGCAGTCCCCTTGATTTTTATTTAAAAAACTGTTTTTTGACATGAGATCTAACCTCCGCAAGTGACCTTCCTGGACAATGAGGATGAAATGGTCTTCACTCTGGAAATTGGAGCATCTGCTCTCCTACTGGCTGAAGAAGCATCTTAAAACATAAAACCTGCTATAAATGGGAACAATAAAGAATGATTCTCAATCTTGCCTACACTTTGTAATCACCTGGGGAGCTTTAAAAATACCAGGTGGGGCCCCACCCCAGAGGTGTGATTTAACTGGTCGGGGTGTGGCTCCAGAGACGTTCGAAAACACCCGGGTGACTCTGGTGAGCCGCCAGGTTGGGAACAGCTGTTTGGACGGCTGCCTGCTGACCCTTTTCAGGCAGGAGGAGATCTTTAATTGGTAACTTGGGGGACAGGCAATGGCAGGGAAAATTGTGAAAACTAAAGCACTTAGGAATTGACGTTTTTGAACTGTGGTGTTGGAGAAGACTCCTGAGGGTCCCTTGGACTGCAAGGAGATCCAACCAGTTCATCCTAAAGGAGACCAGTCCTGAATATTCATTGGAAGGATTGATGCTGAAGTTGAAGTTCCAATACTTTGACCACCTGATGTGAAGAGCCCACTCATTGGAAAAGACCCTGTTGCTGGGAAAGATAGAAGGCAGGAGGAGAGGGATGACAGAGGATGAGATGGTTGGATGGCTTCACCGACTCAATGGACATGAGTTTGAGCAAGCTCTGGGAGTTGATGATGAACAGGGAGTCCTGGCGTGTTGCAGTCCATGGGGTCTCAAAGAGTCGGACACAACTGAGCAACTGAACAGCAACAACAGAACATGTTACAGAAAAGAAAGGGTCAAGGAGACAAACACAGGACCTGCATAGGTAAATTCAGAAGGATGATTCTTAACTGGCCTAAACTTCTGGACTAACGCAAGGTGGCAAACGGTGCAGAGGAGATGAGAGATGGTCTTGCTCACAAAAAAGCTCAAGGCCAAAGAGGAGACACTGAGAGCAGCTGGACTTTCCCAGACCAGGGAAAGTCTGGTCTGGGACACTCCCAGGGGAGCACCAGATGGTGAGGGATTTACCTGTGGAGTCCGAGCAGTCTTGACTGACTGCTAGGGGATGTCTAAGGGGGCAGACAGGGAGGACCATTAGTTCTCAAAACAACCAAAAGGGAACCAAAGCCTAGAGCAGGCCCTCTCCCTGGAAGATGAAAGGAGGGACGTTCACAGAGGCTGGGGGTGCTTGTGAGCCATAACCCCTGACTTGAGCAGCCCTCAGGTGGGGCCTGGACACTCAAAGAGGGTGAGGATGTGGGGTGTCCCTGTCGGTCCGGTAATTAAGACTCCACGCTCCCAATGTAGGGGGCTACGGTTCAATTCCTAGTCAGGGAACTAAGACCCTACATGAAAAAAAGGGAAAGTGAAAGTGCAGCCCCGTAGACTATAGCCCACCAGGCTCCTCTGTCTATAGCACTCCCCAGGCAAGAGAGGGTTGCCGTGCCCTCCTCCAGGGGGTCTTTCCAACCCAGGGATCCAACGGAGTCTCCCACATTGCGGGCAGATTCTTTACTATCTGAGCCACCAGGGCAACCCAGATCTCACATATGCCCCCTAAGGAAAGATAGGGGAGACAAGTGCCTCTCTTGAGTGTTCAGCCGTGGGGCTGGGGTGCACAGGGTACCACGCTCTGTGATCAGGAAGGCTGGCCTCCCTCCAGGGACTCTTCCAGAGACAGTGCGGGGTGTATGTTCTGCAAGTGGGCAGCACCGTGGCACGTCCGCTGCCTATCACTGTGGCACCCAAATCCTTACGTCCTGTGGTCAAGCTCAGGTTTCCCGTGAATTCAAGGATGAGGACACGTGAGTGGAGGATCTGATGGGTTTTCTGGTGGAGAAGTGTCTCCCCACTTAGATGTGAACCCAGGAGTCTCAGACACAAGATGGAGTTTCCCCTTCTGTAACTCACCATTCATTATTCCTGTAAGGGGAAATAGACACCCCCTCCCCCCTGTTGACTCAGCTGGTAAAGAATCCGCCTGCAATGCTAGAGACCCGGGTTTGATCCCTGGGTTGGGAAGATCCCCTGGAGAAGGCATCGGCTACCCACTCCAGCATTCTGGCCTGGAGAACTTCATGGACTGTGTAGTCCATGGGATCGCAAAGAGTCGGAAACGACTGAGCGACTTTCACTTCACCCCCATTAGACATGGGTCAGCCTCCACGATGGATGCCCTTCAGGACTTTGGAAATGCAGAGGAAAAAGAAAAAGCTGTCTTGTTTTTCTTGACCAATCAAGGTGGGTTTCTGGCAGCTCCTAGGGAAAGGGACTGGGTGAGGAGGGTTAAGATGTGACAGGACTGTACCAAGAGGCCCAGGCTTCATCCAGCCCAGTGTATTTCAAACAGCACATTGTAACCTAGTAGATGGTATGAAACTAGTTTGAATCATGACCAACATTTTAAAAATAATAAACAGAAAGTATCAGTGCACTGCATATTGTAAGGATCATTTGAGGGCTTCCCAGGTGGCACAGCTGGTAAAGAATCCGCCTGCCAATGCAGGAGATACAAGAGATGCAAGTTCAAATCCTGGGTCAAGAATATCCCTGGAGGAGGGAATGATACCGGAACCCACTCTGGTATCCTTGCCTGGAGAATTCCATGGACAGAGGAGCCTGGTGGGCTACAGTCTGTGAGGTCAGACCCAACTAAGAGTCAGATATTAATCAGGCATGCAAGGACTGTTTTCTGAAAATTGCTTCAGTTCTGTCTGTGTCTGTGTTCGACATTGCAGTGTGTAACACATTTTACTGCAAGTCTATTAAATAAATAAATAAACAGCTGCCTCCTTAAAAGCAGAATAAAAATAACCATCTTTTTCCACTCAGGGTCTGAGTAATTCAGGTTTGCCTGGTTGGGAGAGTTCTATTAGCCTTGCTGTGAAAATTCAGGGTTATTTTTTAGTAACAGACATGCTGGTAGCAGAAAGTAGCTTGCCTGTGCCTCTAAGAGCCTTTGGGAAGGACGCTGTCTCCGCTCCTTTGGTTCAGGCCCCTGGGAGCTTCAGAAGCTCGTCAACCTTTCAGGTGGCTTTTCCTCACTTTTTTTTTTCTTCTGTGACTCATCTTGTCACTTGTATGCTGCTCCCCTTAGGTTTGGACCCAAATCAAATGCCTCTGGAATAGGGCTTTATCTTCACAAGGCGTCATGGCTTAGAATTTTCATGGATGAGCTAGAGCTGTCACAGTAACAAATGGGGAAGAAAAGCCCTGCCACCCAAAGCTGTCATTTGTGTTTGCTAGGTGAGACAAAAAGGTACCATGGAGGTACTTTGAGTAGCTGATGGTGAAATGAAAAGAAAACTGGGATTTGGATTTTACCTTCGGAAAACTAGTGTCGNCTAAAGCTGTCACAGTAACAAATGGGGAAGAAAAGCCCTGCCACCCAAAGCTGTCATTTGTGTTTGCTAGGTGAGACAAAAAGGTACCATGGAGGTACTTTGAGTAGCTGATGGTGAAATGAAAAGAAAACTGGGATTTGGATTTTACCTTCGGAAAACTAGTGTCGGCTGATGGGGAGTGACAGCTCTCTTGGGGTTTGAGTTGAATTCACATTCAAGGTTTTATTTGAAACATCAAAAGCCTTTGTCCTTCGGCTCCTTCCATTCCGAGAATAGCCTAACGTCATCTACATTGCATGTGAAATGGAAAGGTTTCTTTCTCTTCTAAAGCTCAGGGAAGTTGTTTTTGTTTTAAGCAATACAGTATTACAAGGTCTTGACATAGATTACAGGGAAACTTTGGCCTCTTTCTTGTGGAACTATTCTAACTTAAGTTTTCTTTTTTGTTAAAACAGATCTTTGAGAAACCCCTCTTGAGGGGCAAGTCTGGGAGGTGGGATGAATTGGGAGATTGGGATTGGCGTATATACATGGAAAGCGTTAGTGGTTTAGTCATGTCCAAATCTTTGTGACCCCAGTGACTGTAGCCCTCCAGGCTCCTCTGTCCATGGAATTCTCCAGCAAGAATACTGGAGTGGGTTACCGTGCCTTCCTCCAGGGGATCTTCCCAACTCAGGGATCGAACCCAGGTCTCCCGCATTGCGGGCAGATTCTTTACCGTCTGAGCCACTAGGGAAGCCACTACTAAGTCTAAAACAGATAGCAATCTATTAGAGATTGAGAACTACTGAGAGACCTACTGCGCAACACAGGGAGCTCTCTTCAGTGCTCCGTGGTGACCCAAATGGGACAGACATTCGAGAAAGAGGCAACACGTGCGTCCGTATAGGTGATTCACTTTGCTGTACAGCAGAAACTAAGACACCACTGTAAAGCAACTATACTCCAGTTACAAAGAGGAAAAAAAGAAACTCCTCTTGACTTCTTTCTGATTATTATCCTAAATATGAAGCGTGCCATCTGAAATGTAGACAGTATGTGTGTCCACTTTTCTCTGCCTGGAGGAGAGTGAACTGCCCTTTTGGTTACCCTTGTTGTGCTCATTAGAAGAAAATGCACGTACGGTTTCTCTCAGAGGCAGTACAGCCCAGCACCACGTGGAGGACAGGCGCTCAGGCCAGGATGTCTAGCTTATTACCTTCCTGCTGCTGCTGGCTGCCCCCACCACTCACAGTCAGAGTAATAACAGCAGTTCAGGGGATATTTATCACCTGTCTACTGTGTGTCAGCCACTGGGCATCCCTCATCTTTAACCCTGAAAACAATCCTTCCTGATTTGTTTTATTTTCCCCATTTTTTTTTTATTCTCCCCATTTTACAGATGAGGAAACTGAGACTCAGAAAGGATCAGAGGAGACAGAAGCATAGCCACCTGTATATCTTTTTACAATATTTCTTGTTATCTGGCTTTGCATTCCCCACTTATCTTAGAGCCTGCTTAATTGTGAGCAGAAAACTGCAGTAGTCGCTTAGTCATGTCTGACTCTTTGTGACCACATGGACTGTCGCCCTCCAGGCTCCTCTGCCCATGGGATTCTCCAGGCAAGAATACTGGAGTGGGTTGCCATGCCCTCCTCCAGGGGAATCTTCCTGACCCAGGGATCGAACCAGGGTCTCCCACATTGCAGGAGGATTCGTTAAGTATGAATATATTTAATTTCTTGAATATCACAAAGCCAGCACAAAGCAAGGTTTAACCCATATTCCCACCTGCTGGCCCTCTGTGCTCAACCGGTTGGTATGTTAATGTGTGAAACAAAAGAAGAAAGGTGACATTTACTATCTGTGTTTTGGCTCTCAGTGACATTTGTTTCCTCCAAACTTTTAATATGAACATTTTCAAATACAGAGAATTTTAAAAAATAGTACAGTAAACACCAGCACATCTGCTACTAAATTTGACAGTTATTAACATTTTGCCACAGTTGCTTTATCTTTATTTTTTTTCTCAGTCATTTAAAAGCTCTGGGATCTAACACTGATGATCTGAGCTGGAGCTGATGTAATAATAATAGAAATAGGGTGCACAATAAATGTAATGTGCTTGAGTCATCCCCAAACCATCGCCTCCCACCTCCACCACCCTGGCCCATGGAAAAATTGTCTTCCCCCAAACCAGTCCCTGGTGCCAAAAATGTTGAGGACCACTGCTTTAAAACTAAGTTACACATGTTGTGGCCCTTTAATCCTAAGTAATTCCACATGCATCCCCTAAAAATAAGGATATTATCATAACTTAATAATAATCTATCTCATTTATATTCAAATTTCTCCAGTTCTCAAAATATCTTTTTAAATTTATTTTATGACTCCAGATTTAATCAAGATTATTGCATCCCATTAGATATTTAGTCTCTGTCTTTCGAAAAGGCTTTCAACTTTGACATAAATGTTTTGAAGAGGACAGTTTTTCCTGTAGAATATCCCACATTTGGAGTTGTCTGTTTTCTTTTCTCCCTATTTTCTGTATACCAGGAGCTGAGAATACAAGCGTATGGAGATTAAAGTTAAGCCTAGGTGGCAGCAGTTCCTCCAGGGTGATGCGATGTGCTTCATATTCATCATGTCAAAAGACATCTAATGTCAAGTTCTTCCCACCATTCCCGATGCTAAATTTCTTGGTTAGGTGCCAGATTCCTCCTTTGTAAACTTTTATTTTCTGCTTCACAATTAGTCTGCAGTCCCAGGGGTGATGCTCTGAGACCTTGAGGGTATCCTGCTTTGCATCACTCCTCTGATCTGATTATCTGAGTATCTGTATTAGTTTGCTAGGGCTGCTGTAATAAAGAACCATAGACAGGGTGGCTTAAGCAACAGAAGTGTATTGTTCCTCTGTTCTGGAGGCCAGAAGCCTAAAATCAAGATGTTGGCAGGATTCGTTCCTCCTGAGGGCCCCGAGGGAAGGATCTGTTCCAGGCTTCTCTCCTTGGCTTTGCAGGGGGCTGTTTCACTTTATTTGTCTTCCCTCTGTGTGTGCTTATGGGTCCAGATTTCCTCTTCTTATAAGGACACCAGTATACTGGATCAGTGGAGAAGGAAATGGTAACCCACTCCAGTGTTCTTGCCTTGAGAATCCCAGGGACAGGGGAGCCTCGTGGGCTGCCGTCTATGGGGTCACAACTGAAGCAACTTAGCAGCAGCAGCAGCATACTGGATCAAGGCCTATCCTGTCCTACATACTCCATCTGTAAAGACTCTATGTAAGGTTACATTCTGGGTGCATCTGGGAGTTAGGAATTCAATACATCAATTTTGGAAGGACAGAGTTCAACTCATAACAGCGTCCGTTGATGATTCTTGCCAGAATCCATTACTTATTGGCATCTCAGGTTGAGTTCTTTGGGAAACAGATTTTGAGATGCAGATGCAGGGTGGGGGGTGTATATCAGGGACCGGGCTTGGTTATGACTTTTGCTGTTATGGGCCCCTTCTGCCATCAGAAAAATTAGAAATTATATTTTATAACTGTTGGTATAAAGATACGTATAACCTAGGCTGGATTCACTATTATATATTTACTGTTATGTTTGTTTTCCTTCTGAAGAAAATATATTGTGGACTTTCAGAGCTGTGTCTTCTGTGCCTAATGGATAAGGCCTTGGCCCTTCTCCAGATCAGAGGCTGGGTGGGTGATAAGTGAAGAGGGTTGACCCTACCCTGGTTAGTGGGGGTGGCATCAGAAGGGAAGGGCCATTTAGCTCCTGATGTTTCCAGATCTCTCTAGTTTTCAGAAGAAGGTAGAAACTGAAATTTTAAATTTTGAATCAGCAGAAACTAACACAACATTGTAAAGCAGTTATCCTCTAATTTTAAAAAATCCTATGATTTAAAAAAACAACTATATATAAAATAATCCATAAGGATATTGCTTCTAGGCCTTTTGGCTAAGATCAAGGGTACAAGGATATATTGTATAGCAACGGGGAATACAGCCAATGTATTATGATAAGTATAAATGGAATATAGCCTTTAAATTTTTCAATCACTATGCTGTACACCTGGTGTGTGTTAGTCGCTCAGTCGTGTCAGACTCTTTGTGACCGCATGGACTGTAGCCTTCCAGGCTTTTTCGTTCATGGGATTTTCCAGGCAAGAATACTGGAGTGGGTTGCCATTTCCTTCTCCAGGAGATCTTCCCAACCCAGGGATCAAACCTAAGTCTCCCACATTGCAGGCAGACTCTTTACTCTGAGCCACCATGGAAGCACCTGAAACTAATACAATATTGTGTATCAACTATACGTCAATAAAAATAATCCTAACAAATGGGCTTCCCAGGTGGCTTGTTGGTAAAGAATCTGCTTGCAGTGCAGGAAACACCAGATCGATCCCTGGGCTAGGAAGAGCCGCTGGAGAAGGGAATGGCAACCCACTCCAGTATTCTTGTCTGGGAAATCCCATGGAACCTGCCAGGCTACAGCCATGGGGGTACAAAAGAGCCAGACAAGACTTAGCACCTGAACAACAACAACAAATAAATAAATAAACTTTGAAACCCTTTTGCTTTTTTTTTTTTTTTTGGCCACACCGCTGGGCATCTGGGATTTTAGTTCCCCGACCAGGGATGGAACCCACGCTTCCTGCAGGGGAAGCACAGAGTCCTAATCGCTGGACCACCCAGGAATTTCTTGAAATTCTGTATTTTTAATTTTCAGTTTAGTTTAGTTTTGTTTTGTTTTTTAATCTGTGGGCTGATTGTGGCCTCAGGGCTGCCAGTTTGAGGAGCTGTCCTGCCAAGAGGCTCCTGGGGGACGGCTATTGACCATTTCCATGCTGAGTACCTTCTAGACAGCCGGGCACACAGAAGGCGTTGGTGTGTGCTTGTCGAGGAAGGAAAGAACCAAATATTTTGCTAAGGCAACTTATAAAATCAGGTTGGACTTTTTGCTTCAGAACCTGTGATGATCAGAAAATCAGGCCCTGGATTATGCTGCAAAGAAAAGACAAACCCAACCCGCCTTGGGTTACTCACAATAACTTAAGGGGACTTGGCCAGAATAGAAATGTGTGAAGGAATCTCTGGAGCCTGGAGCTCGTGAACTAGGTCAGGCTGCCCTGAGGATGCAGCCGACAATCAGAGTCAAGAGGATCTGTTGGTGTCTTGATAGCATGCTGTCTTATGAAAAATTTAACTCTTTTCTTTAAGGCAGAAATATTATTGTGGTAAAATAACGTTGGAAGGACTGTGTTTCGTCATTTTTGCCTTTGGGGGCATCAAGGCACTTCCACCGCCAAATGGGTTTTGTCTCTGTCCTACGGCCGCTCCGTGGGGAGGTTTGTTCCAAGCCCACTATTCACGTGGAGCCCTGGGGAGGACCTTCCCTGATCAGAAGAGTGAATGAAGACAGGGAGGAGATCCCTGGGGAGGAATGAAGACAGACAGAGAGAGCTGTGGCTCCCAGAAGCTTTCCCTACACGTCACTTTAATTCCCTGCCCTTCAAAGGGCTCAGACATCAAAGCGACAGAGGTGCCTTGGGCTTCTCCTGGCAGAACTTTCCTCCGAGACACCCCTCCAGGCCCAGCACTCAGCCCTCTGAGGGTCTGGTTGACACACCTTCATGGTTCACTGCTGCTAATGCCTGCTGAAGCCTGCCTAAGCCTCTGGCGCGGCTTCAACCCCGGGCTGTCTTAATCTCTGTAGGGAAATAAATAGCTTGTTAGGGGAGAGAGAGAATGAAAACTCATAAGTACCCGGATAATTCGGATGAGAAGGGCCGAAATTATTCTTTTTTTCCTGTTCCTTCAAGTGACTAGTTTGGGTGCTGTTTCTAAATTTTGGTCTTCCTTCCTTCAGGGGGATTGACATTTTAGATATTGCAGTTTTCTATTTATGGTTAAAGACATTAATGAGTGTGCATATACTTAGAACAATATGATGTATATGAATCCTCTCTGTCTCCCTGTCTCTCTTTCTCCTCTCTCTTACACACACACAGTTACTGCCCAGGAGAAAAATCACAACTGAATAATTAATGAAAAAGGAGTGCAGTGTGCCTATAGTGCCGTGCCTTAGTCTCTTTGTATTCAGTTATCTCTAATTCTAATTTTGATAGTTTTCTCCTGATTTTGACTGTGTGTGTGTGAGAGAGTGAGCGAGAGGGAGGGAGGGAGTGATGGGAGTTATTCTGCATCATGAACTCTGCTTGCTTTTGCCAAATTCACCTCCAAGAAGTTGGGGGGGGGCGGTGCTGACAATCAGCGTAAGGAAAATTGTTGCTTTGAAACTTGGGGCACCTTTCCTCTGAAGACCCTGCTTACTTTCCTCTCTCTGAAAATCTTTGCCTAGCAATAAGAAAAATGGTGTTTTCAGTAATATTGATTAAGATATTACTATTTGTTAAAACCACCTTATATATATTTTTTATTTGTCTCATGATAACTTTCTGAGATAGTCTTTTCTTAGCTGGTGTGTCTCATAATAAAGGAACTAAGACTGAAAAAGAGTAAGATGGTATCCCTCCATCCCCAGCTAGGAAAAGACAGGCAGGCAATTCACTTGTGAATTCTCAGATTTATTTGTGCACCTCCGCACTTCTCTATATAAAGAGCCAGCATTTTCCATGAGCTGTTCCAATGAGCTCTGATTCCCACACCTAATAAATGACACCCTCTACCCCAAAGAAGCTTTGTGTTATTTGAGGGAGAGGAGAAGTCTTGAGAGCTTCCCTGGTGGCTTAGTGGTAAAGAATCTATCTGCCAATGTAGGAGCTGTGGGCTTGATCCCTGATCCAGGAAGATCCCCTGGAGGAGGAAATGACAACCCATTCCAGCATTCTTGCCTGGAAAATCCCATGGATAAAGGAAGCTGGTGGGCTACAGTCCATGGGGTCACAAAGAATTGGACATGATTTACTAACTAAACAATAAATCTTGAACAAGAAAATAAGAAGCACAGAGGGAGCAGGAAGCCATGCTGAAAAGATNATCCCCTGGAGGAGGAAATGACAACCCATTCCAGCATTCTTGCCTGGAAAATCCCATGGATAAAGGAAGCTGGTGGGCTACAGTCCATGGGGTCACAAAGAATTGGACATGATTTACTAACTAAACAATAAATCTTGAACAAGAAAATAAGAAGCACAGAGGGAGCAGGAAGCCATGCTGAAAAGATCCCATTCTGAACTAGTTTGTGCTCTGAAATAGTTCTCTCTCAAGGACTTGCTTCGATGTCGAGTTGTTGTTTTTCAGTCGCTCGGTCATGTCTGACTCTTTGCAACCCCTTGGACTGCAGCACACCAGGCTTCCCTGTCCTTCACTATTTTCCTAAGTTTGCTCAAACTCATGTCTGTTGAGTCAGTGATTCCATCTAACCATCTCAATCTCTGTTGCCCCCTTCTTCTCCTGCCTTCAAAATTTCCCAGCATCAGGGCCTTTTCTAATGAGTTGGCTCTTTGCATCACGTGGTCAAAGGACTGGAGCTTCAGCTTCAGCATCAGTCCTTCCAATGAATAGTCAGTGTGAGGAAGTAACCTGTAAGATTTAGGGATTTTCCAGACCAACTGAAAGGTTATCTCTGTTATTTAGAGGAGGAAATGACAACCCATTCCAGCATTCTTGCCTGGAAAATCCCATGGATAAAGGAAGCTGGTGGGTACAGTCCATGGGGTCACAAAGAATCGGACATGATTTACTGACTAAACAATAAGTCTTGAACAAGAAAATAAGAAGCACAGAGGGAGCAGGAAGCCATGTTGAAAAGATCCCATTCTGAACTAGTTTGTGCTCTGAAATAGTTCTTTCTCAAGGACTTGCTTCGATGTCGAGTTGTTGTTTTTCAGTCGCTCGGTCATGTCTGACTCTTTGCGATCCCTTGGACTGCAGCACGCCAGGCTTCCCTGTCCTTCACTATTTTCCTCAGTTTGCTCAAACTCATGTCTGTTGAGTCAGTGATGCCATCTAACCATCTCAATCTCTGTTGCCCCCTTCTTCTCCTGCCTTCAAATTTTCCCAGCATCAGGGCCTTTTCTAATGAGTTGGCTCTTTGCATCAGGTGGTCAAAGGACTGGAGCTTCAGCTTCAGCATCAGTCCTTCCAATGAATAGTCAGGACTGATTTCCTTTAGGACGGACTGGTTTGATCTCCTTGCAGTCCAAGGTACTCTCAAGAGTCTTCAACACCACAGTTCGAAGGCATCAATTCTTCGGCGCTCAGCCTTTTTTTATTGCCCAACTATTACATCTGTGCATGACTACTGGAAAAACCATAGCTTTTGACTATACAGACCACTGTCAGCAAAGTAATGTCTCTGCTTTTTAATATGCTGTCTAGGTTGGTCATAGCTCTTCTTCCAAGGAGCAAGAATCTTTTAATTTCATGGCTGCAGTCACCATCCACAGTGATTTTGCAGGCCAAGAAAATAAAGTCTGTCACTGTTTCCAATGTTTCCCCATCTGTTTGCCATGAAATGATGGGACTGGATGTCATGATCTTCGTTTTTTGAATGTTGAGTTTTAAGCCAACTTTTTCACTCTCCTCTTTCACCTTCATCAAGAAGCTTATTAGTTCCTCTTCGCTTTCTGCCATTAGGGTGGTGTCGTACTGAACAAATATTGATAAATCATAAAAGAATTCTGATTTTCATGTTTTTTGCACTTCTAGTAAAATGTTACATGATTGACAGCTCCAAATATAGCTCTTCTTATACATGTGGCCACTTGCATTAGATGCCAAATATTTTTAGAAATGAACTGGAAGCGGAACAGTGTTAAGTTTCTGACATTTTCTGAAGAACCAAAAGAAAATAAACTCTTCTCCTCTCTTCCCCCAACAATTCAGCTTGGTCAGCATGTTACACATACTTTGCTTCAGGGGAAAGGCTGTCAACACCATTCAGTGATGATTAAGAGCTCTTAAGATTCAGCTTAACAAATTCTTATTCATGCCCAGGGGCCTTTTTTCTTTAAGCAGACCTCTTGCACACCAAGGCCTGGCGGTACTGCTGCTGCTGCTGCTAAGTCACTTCAGTCATGTCCGACTCTGTGTGACCCCATAGACGGCAGCCCACCAGGCTCCCCCATCCCTGGGATTCTCCAGGCAAGAACACTGGAGTGGGTTGCCATTTCCTTCTCCAGTGCATGAAAGAGAAAAGTGAAAGTGAAGTCGCTCAGTCTGTCCGACTGTTAGCGACCCCATGGACTGCAGCCCACCAGGCTTCTCCGTCCATTGGATTTTCCAGGCAAGAGTACTGGGGTGGGGTGCCGTTGCCTTCCCTGGCGGTACCGCAGTGCACAGATATCTTCAGCCATTGTTCTTTAAGCAGTTCCGTTCTTGTGTTTTTATGTCATGGAATTGTTTTAGTGATGCTTTTAAGGCAGCCCTTTTCTTGTCTTCTAAATTTTAAAATCTACCTTAAATAAGGATTTTCACGGCAGTTCAGTGGTTAAAACTTCAAGCTTCCACTGCAGAGTACATGGGTTCAATTCCTGGTTAGGGAACTGCTAAGAACCACATGCTGCACCGTGCAGTGAAAAAATAAAAAACAAATTTAAATCTACCCGAAATAAACTTTTTCACTCTGTACCCGAGAAAAGAAAGAAGGCAAGGGAGAGAAGGTAGGAAGAGTGAGCACTGGTTGTGGGTAGGGAGATGAGACCCCGCTCCTGGGCTTCTGTCCTAAACATCCTTTTGCTTGCATAAGAAGCTAAGAGGAGAAGCTGGGTTTCCTTGGTCCTAAACTCTCTGCAGGAGCTACCCAGTGTCTTGCAACTTGAAGTGTGGTCCCTGGGATAATAGCAGTGGCATTACCTGGCAGTTTATTGGAAACACAAAATCTCCAGCTCTGCCCAGACCTACTGGATTAGTATCTGCAATTTAATAAAACCCTTAGGTGATTTATGGGGCTTCCCAGATGGCTCAGTGGGTAACGCAATGCAGGAGACACAGGAGACCTGGGTTTGATCCTTGGGTTGGGAAGATCCCCTGGAAAAGGAAATGGCTACCCACTCCAGTATTCTTGCCTGGAGAATCCTATGGACAGAGGAGCCTGACGAGCGTCAGTCTATGGGGTCACACAGTCAGACATGACTGAGGGACTGAGTACACATGTGCGAGGTGATTGATGGGCACATTGTTAAGGAGCACTCTCCTTGTCCATCACTCCCATAATTGGGTATATAACTGGACCATCCGGAGTTACATACTCCAGCCTCATGGGCGTAAGGATCTAGAAGGTGTGTATAGATTTTAAAGCTCCTCAAGTAATCCTGATGCAGCTAGTCCAGCTCCAGAAGGAGCCGGTTGGTCCAGCTGATAGAGGCCAGCCTCCTAGGGCACAGGATAGCAAAAAAAGGGAAGGTGTGTGTCTGCAAGGGCTTGTGGAAAGTATTCAGCACAAGGGATAGTTTCAGCCTACTAGATTCCATCTTCCGTAACACGTTCACATCTGTCATTCTAAACTTGATCATATAACATTATTTTTAAATTCTGTTTATTTATTGGTCGAGAGGGCTCTTCATTTCGGCATGCAGGCGTTCTGCTTCTGGCTGTGGCACACGGGCTTCTCCAGTTGTGGAGCATGCGGTCTAGATCATGCAGGCTCTCTAGTTGCAGTGTGAGGGCTTAGTTGCCCCATGGCATGCGGGACCTTAGTTTTCCCAACTGGGATAGGACCCACGTCCCCTGCCCTGCAAGGCAGATAGATTCTTAACCACTGGACCACAAGGAAATCCTTGACCATGTAACATTCTTTAGTGGAACTCTCTTGTCCTCAAGATTAAATTCTTTGTAATGTTAAGCACCTTCCTGGTCGGGTCACTGCCTGTTTTTCGCATTTCATTTCACTCCACATCTCCTCCCAGGAGCCAGACCCTGCCACTTGGCAGGGCTCCTCCCAGGAGCCTCTATGCCTTTGCGCACAGTGTCACCTCTGCGTGGAATGTCAGTCCCTCCTTTGGGGGCTCCGGTAGCACCTCTGCCTATCCTTCACTGTGTTCATCACCCACATATTGACTTTCTTAATATGCATCTAGAGATTGCCCACAAGGAAAGGGACCACGTTTGTCTTGGCTGGACTGGTGGGAACAGTTTTGATTGGGATCAGAAGTGAAGATCTGTAATCCACAATCAAGAGACAAGCCATTAATGAATTCTGTGTAAAGAGGAACAGAGAAAACGAGGAGGTTCCAGATGCGGGGAGAGTGTCAACAGAGGTTTTTTTAATTTTTGTTTCTTAAAATGAGAGAAATAACAGTTTGATTGTAGGCTATGGGAATAGTAAGAGAGTATTCCTGATGCAGAGAGAGGGGGAAATGGCAGAGCAACTGAGTAGGATGGAATGGATAAGATGCACAAGAAAGGGCCGGCCTTAAAGGATGTGTGGACTGGCCATCTGTAGGAATGGAGAAGTGCAGGTGCACAGGCTCAGGCGCTGAAGGGCAAGTGGGTAGAGGTGGTGGGGCCTGGGGAAGTTCTGCCCTCAAACAGAAGCAACCTTATCATATGAAGTGGGGGAGGGAGACTGGCGGGGCAGGAGGAGGGGGCAAGGTGATCAGAACAGGTAAGAAACAGTTGTCTAGGAGGGAGGGAGCCCATATGGACCAGGGGAAAGTAATATGATTTCTGGGTAATATGCAAGCTGAACTATAGTTATGGTTTATGAATTTTAAAGTGAAACCAATTAGCATGATTGCATATTTTTCCCCAGCTAAGTTATTATAATGGCTTTCCTGATAGCTCAGTTGGTAAAGAATCCACCTGCAATTCAGGAGACCTCAATTCAATTCCTGGGTCAGAAAGATCCACTGGAGAAGGGATAGGCTACCCGCTCCAATATTCTTGGGCTTCCTCGGTAGCTCAGCTGGTAAAGAATCTGCCTGCAATGTGGGAGACCTGGGTTCAGTCCCTAGGTTAAGAAGATCCCCTGGAGAGGTGAAAGCCTACCCAGTCCAGTATTCTGGCCTAGAGTATTCCATGGGCTGTATAATCTATGGGGTCACAAAGAGTTGTTATACAATTATATACATACATTATATAATTATAATAGTTACACNCTGCCTGCAATGTGGGAGACCTGGGTTCAGTCCCTAGGTTAAGAAGATCCCCTGGAGAGGTGAAAGCCTACCCAGTCCAGTATTCTGGCCTAGAGTATTCCATGGGCTGTATAATCTATGGGGTCACAAAGAGTTGTTATACAATTATATACATACATTATATAATTATAATAGTTACACAAGTACCAGCTGACAATACATGCAAGGACAGACAAGATTCCTGCCCTCCTGGAGTTTATGTTTTAGATGGTATTAGATGAACAATTCCTTGTTTAATTACAATGTGATGATTTGCATCTTGGAAAACACAGAGGGCCAGAGAGCATCTGACAGGGATGCCTGGCTTAGTTTGAGTACCTGAAGTGACAACTGTGGATACAGAATGAGGTCCTGGAAAAGACTAGAATGCTTACCTTCTTTTTTGTTTATGAAAGTGAAAGAGGAGGGTGAAAAAGATGGTTTAAAACTCAACATTCAAAAAACTGAGGTCATGGCATCTGGTTCCATCACTTCATGGCAAATAGATGGGGAAACAATGGAAACAGTGAAAGACTATTATTTTGGGGGGCTCCAAAATCACTGTGGATGGTGACCGCAGCCATGAAATTAAAAGACGCTTGCTCCTTGGAAGAAAAGCTATGACCAACCTAGACAGCATATTAAACAGCAGAGACATTACTTTGCCAACAAAGGTCCGTCTAGTCAAAGTTATAGTTTTCCCAGTAGTCATGTATGGACGTGAGAGTTGGACTATAAAGAAAGTGGAGCACTGAAGAATTGATGCTTTTAGACTGTGGTTCATACTGGAGAAGGCCCTTGAGAGTCCCTTGGACTGCAAGGAGATCAAACCAGCCTATCCTAAATATTCATTGGAAGGACTGGTGCTGAAGCTGAAACTCCAATCCTTTGGCCACCTGATGTGAAGAACTGACTTATTAGAAAAGACCCTGATGCTGGGAAAGATTGAGGGCAGGAGGAGAAGGGGACAACAGAGGATGAGATGGTTGGATGGCATCACCGACTCGATGGACATGAGTTTGAGCAAGCTCTGGGAGTTGGTGATGGACAGGGAAGTCTGCAATCCATGGGGTCACAAAGAGTTGGACACAACTGAGCAACTGAACTGAATAGATAATAGGGTGCAACAGCAGAGAGGAAACACGCTATGCTATACTTTGTGGTTGTTCGTGATCTGCTGTGACTTTTATACTACTTGTCATATATTTTGTAAATCAGCCAGGAAAAGGAGGCTTTGCTCAGGACTTCAGAACAGTTTAAGTGAGCCTAACTGAAGGCAGGAAGGATGCTGGAGGAAAATAGGCAGTACCTGTGAAAGGCATGAAATCTGTCTTCTCCCTTCTGTTCTGTTCCCTTTCCGTTGATGTGGGCATTTCCTTCAAGATGCCTGCAGCCCGTGTGCCACAGAGGAGAAGGTGGTGAAGAGGAAGAAGGTGGGGATCACAAAGGCTGTTGGTTATTGTGCCATATGCTGGAATTACTAAGACGACACTGTAAATAAACTCAATTTTTTATAATACGACAGAATTTAGAAGGTTTAATAGTCAAAAGAAGCCCTTTGCCTCTAAGCCCAGTTTTCGTGACCTTGTAAAAATGTTCTGATTTCAAGTCAATTGTTCAAATAGTATCTAGGAGGAATTTGCCTAGGAATCTCAAGTGTTATAAATCCAAACCTTTCAGTGGAAGACCTAAGGTCTAATTGCAACTCTTTGTTACAATGTCTCATGAGGTGAGTGGCCCTAGAGGGCCAACCCCTTCTTAGCCCCTCTCTCTCACATCTGGTGGGTCAGCCACTCACTGGTGGGTGGGCTAAACACCCACACCCTGAACCAGCAGCACCAGCGCCACCTGCAGACTTGTTAGAAACAAAACTTCCGGGTCTCTCCCCAGACCTACTGAATTTCTGAGAGTAGAGCTGGGCATCTGCATTTTAGCAAGACCCCTGGCCCTTTAAAGTTCAAGAACCAATGACCGAAAATACCATTGGCTTTTTGTCCTAGTTCTTTGTTTTCAGCTTGTTTATCATATGTTATGTTACATTGGGTTGGCCAAAAAGTTCATCTGAGTTTTTCCATACGATGTTGCAGAAAACCTCAACAAACTTTCTGGCCTATATTGCATTGCATTACATTATATTATATGTATATGTGAAACATGAGTTACTCCTATAACTCCCCGTAAATCAGAGGTGTGAGGAAGCAAGGCCAGTGTAGTCACACTAGGTTTCAAGAACTGCCCCAAGAAATCAGAACAGGATTCTCTACCTCGGCACGCCTGACATTTTGGTCATGGTCCCTCTTTGTTGCAGGCATTGCAGGCTACTCAGCAGTATCCCTGGCCTCTACCCACTAGATGCCAGTAACACCTTCCAGCTGTGGTTTGTGACAACGAACAGTCTGGAGTCTTTGCTAAAGGTCTCAGGAAAGGGGGTAGGCAAGATTGCTCATCCTCTTGAGAATCTCCAGCTCAGAGTGATAAACAGCATGGGTGTCTTCACGGGGGTTAGCCGGGAAAGGGCTAGTTTCAGAGGCAGTGGGCTGGCGTTCATACTGGGGCAGTAGCACCTGCCAGTGCTGCTTGCCAGGCCTGGCTCACATTGTACATTCACTGCTGCGTTCAGTCCTTACAGCAAGCCTCTAGGCCAGGCTGTGTTCCCATTTTATGGATGAAGAAACCAAGGTTTAGAGATAAAGTCACACTGATAGATGATATACCAGGGATTCAGCCCAGGTTCATCTTAACCCTAAGGCTATCCTGCCCTTTTATTTTTTGTAAAGACTTTCTCCATTTTAGGGATAAAGATATAAAGCCCAGAGAAAGATTCCTCTTCTAGTTAACTTACTTGTTTTTGGCTGCCTCGGGTCCTCCTTGCCGAGCACCTTGCAGAACGCAGGCTTCCTCTAGTTGCTGCGAATGAGGGCTGCTCTCTAGTTGCCGGTGCACAGGTTCCTCGTCGCAGTGGCCGCTCTTATTGCAGACCACGGGCTTTAGGCAGGCAGTAGTTGTAGCCCACGGCTTGAAGTGCCTCCTCACATCCCTTCTCAGACCAGGGATCGAACATGTGTCCCCTGCATTGGCAGGTGGATTCTTAACTACCGGACCACCAGAGATACGTGCTAAGTCGCTTCAGTCGTGTCTGACTCCACCGTTCCGTGGACTGTAGCCTGCCAGGCTCCTCTGTCCATGTTAACTCTCCAGGCAAGAGTACTGGACTGGGCAGCCACTCTCTTCTCCTTCGGATCTTCCTGACCCGCTTCCTTCATTGGCAGACGGGTTCTTTACCACTAGAAAGTCTGCATTATTTGCTGACATGGGTATGTGTATCTCTGTGTGTATCTATGGCTGTGTCTGCTTTTCTCCACTGATCTGCCAAATCTAGGAAAGACTGGAGAAGAGAAACAATCATTTGTTGGCCAGAGCCCCAAAGTGACCTTCAAAACACTTGAGCCAAAAAGGCAGATATCCAAGTGCACTGTTTTCTCCCATGCAGGCTCTGCCCCGAAGCTGCCCTCCCCGCCTGCATGTCGCCAGGAGCCTTCGTCCTCTGATTCCGCATCCCCCCTGCCCCCCCACCTCACCTCCCTGCTTCCCTGGTGGAAGACAACTCCCTGCAAGCTTGGGTTCTCCCGCCTGGCCCCCTCTGCATACCCGCCTTCCAGTCCGGTGCTTGGATATCAAAGCCTCCAGCGAGGGGACCTGGGGATCATCTCACACCATCAAAGGGAGCCGCCAGGAGACAAGCACAGGAGGCCTGGATTCACATGAAAGGACAGCTTGGGGTCTCCTGCTCCCAAACCGCTGAGCATTTACCAAGCCCCGTGGGAGTCAGCGTGAGGTGGGGTGGGGGGGTGTTGGAGGGAGTACAGTACACTCTGGGGCTAGGTTTCTCCATTTGTAAGTTCAGGGGATGGGACCAGATAGCCTCTAAGGAAGGACGTACATTACAGGGCGGTGGTTTCTCAGCTCCAGTTGTGCACCACAGTCCCCTCTGGAGAGAGATCCCTGCTCCGTGGGCCTTCATCTCTGATTCACTGGGCCCTATGGATCTCTCAAATGTTAAAGATCCCAGATGAATGCAGTGGGCAGTCAAGGCTGGCTACCCTGGCACCAGGGGAGAGGGCTTGGGCTGGACTGAGCTGGTTTTTGGGCCCCAGCTCTGTCCTTGGGAGATCCCGAGGCATTTATTTAATGGCTCTGGGCTTCAGTTTTACACATCTGTGAAATGGGGATTAGATATCTACCACATAGAAACAAAACAATAAAGTTAGACATATTGGTAAAGTGCGAGTCCATGGCAGGCAGGCAGTGAGAGCATACCCCCTTCTCCAGCCTCCCTGCTGACACTGTTAGGCAGTGCGGTGCATTTTTCTTTTTTTAATTGGAATTCTACTGTGCGCTCATTTAGGAAATTATAGAAACCAACTTCTTTTGCACACTCTGTCCCCAAATACCGATTTTTTCATCTTTATTGCTCCCATAATAGAGATTGCAATGATCTTATGTGTGCAAAGTATTTGAGGGTGAACGAAAGAGGTTATTTTAAGACGTACTATACACAGTGAACTGAAAATAAAGTGAAAGAGTCACTCAGTCATGTCCAACTCTGCAATCCCATGGACTGTAGCCCGACAGGCTCCTCTGTCCATGGAATTCTCCAGGCAAAAATACTGGAGTGGGTTGCCATTTCTTTCTCCAGGGGATCTTCCCCACCCAGGAATCAAACCTGCATCCCCTGCATTGCAGGTAGATTTTTTACCATCCAAGCCACCAGGAAAGCCCAAACTATACATGCTACTATATATAGAATAAACAGAGTGCAAGGACCTACTGTATAGCATTATTAATCTATAATGAATATATATATATATAATACCCTGGTGGCGCTAGTGGTAAAGAACCCACCTGCCAATGCAGGAGATGCAAGGTTGATCCCTGGGTCGGGAAGACCCCTTGGAGAAGGAAATGGCAACCGTATTCTTGCCTGGAGAATTCCAGTGTAGCCTAGTGGGCTACAGTCCATAGGGCTGCAAAGAGTCCAATATGGCTGAAGTGACTTAGCACACACATACGTACGTATATCGGAGAAGGCAATGGCAACCCACTCCAGTACTCTTGCCTGGAAAATCCCATGGACAGAGGAGCCTGGCAGGCTGTAGTCCACGGGGTTGCTAGGAGTCAGACAGGACTGAGCGACTGACTTGACTTTCACTTCCATGCGTTGAAGAAAGAAATGGCAACCCACTCCAGTGTTCTTGCCTTGAGAATCTCAGGGACAGGGAGCCTGGTGGGCTGCTATCTGTGGGTCTGCACAGAATCGAACATGACTAAAGCAACTTAGCAGTAGCAGCAGCAGCAGCAGCAGCATGTATGTATATATACATTTTCCCCCCTTTGGACTGTTCTCTGGTTTTGTGGTACAGAGAGGGTCACTTCAGTTATTTTCCACACATTGCTGCAATGGAGGAATCCAGATAGGTGGGAGATTGCCTTCCACCATGGAAGCCAAAGAGACCATAGATTCTCTATCTTTTGTCGGTAGAGCACGGACTGTGATTTGAACACTGGCAAGTAGGTGATTCTGCCTTGGAACCTTTAGTCTGGATAGATTCATGCATAGGTGTAGGGTCAAACAGACACTCTTCCTGGCAGCTATGGAAGATTTAAGGGTCCATGGTGTGATATGTGTGCCCACTGGTAGCAAGTGTCCATCCTAGGCAAATGGTTGATTTTTCTTTGTTTTGCCTTATATTCTTTTGTGACATGTCTATTTTATTTACACTGAGAAAATATACATAATAATAAAATCTAATAGAGACTCAGTCATTTTTTTTTAGTAATGACTTTATTGAGCTATAACTCATACTATACAACTCAACTATTCAAAATGTGTGATTCATTAATTTTAAGTATATTCACAGGTTTGTGTAACGGTCACCAAAATCAATTTCAGAACATTTTTATCACTCTTTAGCCCCCAAACCCTATACCTATTAGCAGTCACCCCATGCTTCTCCTCCCTGACTCCCACCCCATGCAACTTGAATTTACTGTCCACCCCTATAGATGGCAAACCATTCTTGAACTGGGATTTAGACTGTACCTTCCTTCCCTCATGGGAAGTTTCCTCTTCAGGTCTTATATTAATCACTTTCAGCTACAGAACAAAGTACTCTCAAAGTCAGCGGTTTAAAACAACATAGATTCATTTTCTCATAGTTTTTATGGAGCAGGGATCCAGATTCAGCTACGCTGGACTGTCTGCTTCAGGATCTCTCATGAGGCAGCAGTGTGCTGGCCAGGACTGTGGTCTTAACTGAAGGCTTGACTGGGGAAGGATCTGCTGCCAGGCTCACTTACATTGTTGTTGGCGGGACTTGGTTCCTTGAGGACTGCTGAACTGAGGGCCTCATTTCCTCACTGGCTGTTGGATGAAGGCCACCCTGAGTTCTTTGCCAGCTTAGCCTTCCCAGTATGGCAGCTTACTTCACCAAACCCAAGGTTAGAAAGAATCTGCTAGCAAAATAGAAGTCATACCTTTTGTAACCAAATAATGGAACTGATATTCCCTCAATGTTGCTATGACCCCTTTGGTTAGAAAAAAGTTACTCAAGGGGAGAAGACTACACAAGGCCGTGAATTGAAGGAGGTAGGCAGCACTGATGCCATCTTGGAGGCTGTGAACCAAAACCCTATCCTGCAACCTCCTCGTGCGTTCCATAGACTACTTAATATCTATTTAATACATGTCTTTTTGGCTTTAGCTAACCAGAATTGGTGACTCTTATTTGCATATAGACCAATCCATGTGTTTCTTACTGTTCTGTGATTTTGTGATTCCAGTTTCAATTACTTTAGCACTTTGTTCTGTGAAGTATGAGTTACTTGGTAAAGTTATTGACACTGCCCATTACTCCTTTTTTTATTCCTTCAAGATGCCTGCAGCCCGTGTGCCACAGAGGAGAAGGTGGTGAAGAGGAAGAAGGTGGGGATCACAAAGGCTGTTGGTTATTGTGCCATATGCTGGAATTACTAAGACGACACTGTAAATAAACTCAATTTTTTATAATACGACAGAATTTAGAAGGTTTAATAGTCAAAAGAAGCCCTTTGCCTCTAAGCCCAGTTTTCGTGACCTTGTAAAAATGTTCTGATTTCAAGTCAATTGTTCAAATAGTATCTAGGAGGAATTTGCCTAGGAATCTCAAGTGTTATAAATCCAAACCTTTCAGTGGAAGACCTAAGGTCTAATTGCAACTCTTTGTTACAATGTCTCATGAGGTGAGTGGCCCTAGAGGGCCAACCCCTTCTTAGCCCCTCTCTCTCACATCTGGTGGGTCAGCCACTCACTGGTGGGTGGGCTAAACACCCACACCCTGAACCAGCAGCACCAGCGCCACCTGCAGACTTGTTAGAAAAAAAACTTCCGGGTCTCTCCCCAGACCTACTGAATTTCTGAGAGTAGAGCTGGGCATCTGCATTTTAGCAAGACCCCTGGCCCTTTAAAGTTCAAGAACCAATGACCGAAAATACCATTGGCTTTTTGTCCTAGTTCTTTGTTTTCAGCTTGTTTATCATATGTTATGTTACATTGGGTTGGCCAAAAAGTTCATTTGAGTTTTTCCATACGATGTTGCAGAAAACCTCAACAAACTTTCTGGCCTATATTGCATTGCATTACATTATATTATATGTATATGTGAAACATGAGTTACTCCTATAACTCCCCGTAAATCAGAGGTGTGAGGAAGCAAGGCCAGTGTAGTCACACTAGGTTTCAAGAACTGCCCCAAGAAATCAGAACAGGATTCTCTACCTCGGCACGCCTGACATTTTGGTCATGGTCCCTCTTTGTTGCAGGCATTGCAGGCTACTCAGCAATATCCCTGGCCTCTACCCACTAGATGCCAGTAACACCTTCCAGCTGTGGTTTGTGACAACGAACAGTCTGGAGTCTTTGCTAAAGGTCTCAGGAAAGGGGGTAGGCAAGATTGCTCATCCTCTTGAGAATCTCCAGCTCAGAGTGATAAACAGCATGGGTGTCTTCACGGGGGTTAGCCGGGAAAGGGCTAGTTTCAGAGGCAGTGGGCTGGCGTTCATACTGGGGCAGTAGCACCTGCCAGTGCTGCTTGCCAGGCCTGGCTCACATTGTACATTCACTGCTGCGTTCAGTCCTTACAGCAAGCCTCTAGGCCAGGCTGTGTTCCCATTTTATGGATGAAGAAACCAAGGTTTAGAGATAAAGTCACACTGATAGATGATATACCAGGGATTCAGCCCAGGTTCATCTTAACCCTAAGGCTATCCTGCCCTTTTATTTTTTGTAAAGACTTTCTCCATTTTAGGGATAAAGATATAAAGCCCAGAGAAAGATTCCTCTTCTAGTTAACTTACTTGTTTTTGGCTGCCTCGGGTCCTCCTTGCCGAGCACCTTGCAGAACGCAGGCTTCCTCTAGTTGCTGCGAATGAGGGCTGCTCTCTAGTTGCCGGTGCACAGGTTCCTCGTCGCAGTGGCCGCTCTTATTGCAGACCACAGGCTTTAGGCAGGCAGTAGTTGTAGCCCACGGCTTGAGGTGCCTCCTCACATGCATGATCTTCCCAGACCAGGGATCGAACACGTGTCCCCTGCATTGGCAGGTGGATTCTTAACTACCGGACCACCAGAGATATGTGCTAAGTCGCTTCAGTCGTGTCTGACTCCACCGTTCCGTGGACTGTAGCCTGCCAGGCTCCTCTGTGCATGTTAACTCTCCAGGCAAGAATACCGGACTGGGCAGCCACTCTCTTCTCCTTCGGATCTTCCTGACCCACTTCCTTCATTGGCAGACGGGTTCTTTACCACTAGGAAGTCTGCATTATTTGCTGACATGGGTATGTGTATCTCTGTGTGTATCTATGGCTGTGTCTGCTTTTCTCCACTGATCTGCCAAATCTAGGAAAGACTGGAGAAGAGAAACAATCATTTGTTGGCCAGAGCCCCAAAGTGACCTTCAAAACACTTGAGCCAAAAAGGCAGATATCCAAGTGCACTGTTTTCTCCCATGCAGGCTCTGCCCCGAAGCTGCCCTCCCCGCCTGCATGTCGCCAGGAGCCTTCGTCCTCTGATTCCTCATCCCCCCTGCCCCCCCACCTCACCTCCCTGCTTCCCTGGTGGAAGACAAGTCCCTGCAAGCTTGGGTTCTCCCGCCTGTCCCCCTCTGCATACCCGCCTTCCAGTCCGGTGCTTGGATATCAAAGCCTCCAGCGAGGGGACCTGGGGATCATCTCACACCATCAAAGGGAGCCGCCAGGAGACAAGCACAGGAGGCCTGGATTCACATGAAAGGACAGCTTGGGGTCTCCTGCTCCCAAACCGCTGAGCATTTACCAAGCCCCGTGGGAGTCAGCGTGAGGTGGGGTGGGGGGGGGTGTTGGAGGGAGTACAGTACACTCTGGGGCTAGGTTTCTCCATTTGTAAGTTCAGGGGATGGGACCAGATAGCCTCTAAGGAAGGACGTACATTACAGGGCAGTGGTTTCTCAGCCCCAGTTGTGCACCACAGTCCCCTCTGGAGAGAGATCCCTGCTCCGTGGGCCTTCATCTCTGATTCACTGGGCCCTATGGATCTCTCAAATGTTAAAGATCCCAGATGACTGCAGTGGGCAGTCAAGGCTGGCTACCCTGGCACCAGGGGAGAGGGCTTGGGCTGGACTGAGCTGGTTTTTGGGCCCCAGCTCTGTCCTTGGGAGATCCCGAGGCATTTATTTAATGGCTCTGGGCTTCAGTTTTACACATCTGTGAAATGGGGATTAGATATCTACCACATAGAAACAAAACAATAAAGTTAGACATATTGGTAAAGTGCGAGTCCATGGCAGGCAGGCAGTGAGAGCATACCCCCTTCTCCAGCCTCCCTGCTGACACTGTTAGGCAGTGTGGTGCATTTTTCTTTTTTTAATTGGAATTCTACTGTGCGCTCATTTAGGAAATTATAGAAACCAACTTCTTTTGCACACTCTGTCCCCAAATACCGATTTTTTCATCTTTATTGCTCCCATAATAGAGATTGCAATGATCTTATGTGTGCAAAGTATTTGAGGGTGAACGAAAGAGGTTATTTTAAGACGTACTATACACAGTGAACTGAAAATAAAGTGAAAGAGTCACTCAGTCATGTCCAACTCTGCAATCCCATGGACTGTAGCCCGACAGGCTCCTCTGTCCATGGAATTCTCCAGGCAAAAATACTGGAGTGGGTTGCCATTTCTTTCTCCAGGGGATCTTCCCCACCCAGGAATCAAACCTGCATCCCCTGCATTGCAGGTAGATTTTTTACCATCCAAGCCACCAGGAAAGCCCAAACTATACATGCTACTATATATAGAATAAACAGAGTGCAAGGACCTACTGTATAGCATTATTAATCTATAATGAATATATATATATATAATTTAATATGCTGTCTACGTTGGTCATAGCTTTTCTTTCAAGGAGCAAGCGTCTTTTAATTTCATGGCTGTAGTCTCCACCTGCAGTGATTTTGTTGCCCAAGAAAATAAAATCTGTCACTATTGCCATTGTTTCCCCACCTATTTGCCATGAAGTGATGGGACTGGATGTGATGATCTTTGTTTTTTGAATGTTGGGTTTAAAGTCAGCTTTTTCAATCTCCTCTTTCACCTTCATCAAGAGGCTCTTTAGTTTCTCTTTGCCTTCTACCATAAGGGTGGTGTCATCTGCACATCTGAGGTTGTTGATATTATTAAGATACAAACTCTGCTTATCTTGGGCTGCCTTCTTGATTGCAAAAAGCTATCTTGGGTTATTTAACAGATCACTGCCTGTTTCTTGCTTTTCTCATTCCCGCTATTACTTCCCTTCTTTTCAAAGCAACGAGGGTGTGACAGCTGTTGTCCAACCACTAGGGAAAACGCTGGGTGTGAGGACTTAAGCAAAGGAAACAGACAACTCGAGACACTGTCTCCCTGTGCAATGACCTGCAGCCATATGGAGCTGCCATTACCAGAGGGTGCGGTTAGCAGATGGTGAGGGAAGGAAACCAAGGCATGAACAGGGTTTGAGTGTTCTGAGTATCTTGTTTGGAATCTGGTTGTGTGCATCAATGAGGCCCATTTAAATATTTAAAATAATATTTTAAATAGAATAAGAAATGCTTGCCTTTTTTCCCTCTCAACCAATAGGAGGTGGAGTCAGGTGCAGCCTCACTCCCACCCTACCCCTCGGCCCTTCATTTGTTCCCTGGAGGCCAACACAAGGGCCAGTGCCTTTGTCTAGCAGACACCACTGTGTCCCTTGGGCGCATCTGCCCCCTGGGCTTGGGTGTGTTTCATGCAGAGGCTGGAGTTTACAGGTTGCCCTGTTACATTTCCTTCTTTCACTCTCTTATCTTGGAGAGCATTCTGAACCCCTCATCTGAGGTCATCTTCAGATGGGTCATCCACGACTGAGGCGGGTGGCCTCTGTGTCTGAACTGGGAGAGGGCCTGGAACCAGACATCCTCAAAACAGTTGGGGAGCCCTTCAGCCTGCCACCTCCTCCTGGATCAGTCCAGATCCCAAAGTAACATCTACAAGATCAATTTAAAACTTAACTTTGCTTTCAGAAGAAAGTCCAGCCAGTGGCATAGCTTTGAGATTCCATTTGATCTTTGCTGATATATTTAGAACTGCTTTTACACACTTTTAATTAGTGTATATATGCCAACTTTTGTTTTGCCCCCCCTTAATATCACTTCTCATAAATATTTCCCTGTACTAGCATAAGATCATATCTTTTTGATTTGCAATGGAAAAACTGTGTCACTATTTTTTCCATCACTCAAGCATCTATGGAGTTGATCTTTTTGCCAGAAGTTCTCTCACTGGTGTTTGAATACAAAAAGGAATGTGAAATATGTCATCTGAAAACTTCTGTTTAACTACTAAAATGGCTCAGATCTCATTTGCTATACATGTAAAGATTAAAATAAATAGTAGTCATGTATCCCCCTCTTCTGCTTCAGAAAAAGGCAAGTGGAGGAACTCCCCACCCTCACCCCATCTTTGTCACATATGCCCTTCCTCACAGGCTCTTGGCATGGAAAGGATTAGTAAACTATGTCAAAGGCCAGGAGCCAAAAAACACACCCTGTGCTAGCCAGGAAAACACTCCACTCCCCAGGCCATGCCCTCATCCCACCAGCTCTGACACTCTGAGTGCCTAAAATCATGAGCAGGACAGTGAGTGCTTGGGTGGCCAACACTCCCCTTCACGATGTTTGCTTAAATACTTACTGGACCAAGCTGGAAAAGGGTGCCTGTGATTCCTCCTTGAAGCATGTTGAGGCTGAATCTTCTCCCAGACAGATGTCAGCAGTAATTTTACTGTAAAGATGAATCTTGAGCTTGGTGAAAACATAGGCAATAAGAAATTTGACATCACCACATTCAACCCAGGAGCTGGAGGGGCATCACTTAGTCAGAAGATGTGGCAGATGGTGGACTGTGCTGGATCCTGGAGCCCACCTCCTGGAGAACAGCTGATGTTAATCCTTTAGATGCTGGGTACCTGGGAGGGTCTCTGGAAAAGGGCTGGGGGATCAGCAGTGGTTATTGGGCCATGATCCAGAAGGATGACTGGGTTTTAACACCCAGTACAGCCATCACTGGGCATATTGATCGAACATCTGGCTCAGGTGTAACTGAAGGTGTGGGCTCCCACAGGTGGCCCTCATCTTCTTTCCATGTCCCCACCCTGGAGCCATCCTCATGCTAAGGCACTTTAGTCGTGTTCAACTCTTTGGAACCCTATAGACTGCAGTCCACCAGGCTTCTTTGTCCATGGGACTCTCCAGCCAGGAATACTGGAGTAGGTTGCCATGCCCTCCTTCAGGGGATCTTCCTGACCCAGGGATTGAACCTGAGATTCTTACATCTCCTGCATTTGCAGGTGGTTTCTTTACTACTAACACCACCTGGGAGTTCCTGGGGGCCATCCTCAGTAATCCTCATATCCAGCAATGAGACCCAACTCCATAGCATTCTAATAAAAGGGGTAACCTACCAAAGACTTTGGGGGATCCAGGAGAGATGCCACCCTGCAGTCAGCAGAAAGACAAGACAGTTCCTCAGGAAGCATGCCCCTCGCTCCCCATCAGCAGCCTCTTCTAGCCTGTCCTCTTTTCTAGCGCAGTCTCTAACGACTTTCCTAGGTGTCCTGAGCAACTCAGCCGCAACAGAGTGACAGAATAATTTATGGTTCAAACTGGGGTGCTCTGAAAGGGGAGCTATTAGCACACTAGGTCTAAACCTAGCAAATCCCTACCTCTGACTTAGGAACGCCATTTGGTGCAGAATAAGCCAGTGGTTTGCTAAATAGGTTTGGTAATTCCCCCATTCTCCTTAGAGACAGGAACAGATTTATCCCTATGGGTCAATTTGGTTGCTAAGAAATTGTTCTGTTCAGGGTGGCCTAACCCGCTAAACAGTATCTCTAAACAAGAAGAAGTGAGGTCTATTCAGAAGGTCATGTACCCCTGAAATGAGTGTTCTTCATAAAAGACTCAAATTCTGGCTGGTGACACTTAACCTTTTCCTTCACAAGTATTTTCTTTTTGCACATTGAACCCCTTTGAGATTCTTTCATCAGTGGGCTGTTTCTGGCTGGTTTTGATAACCACATTTTTATTTACATGCAAATTCACAGCAAGCAGCTCACATGTAAATACTATACTAATTATTAAACTTCTGTGGCTCATCAGAATGCTGTATCCTAATTGGCTCTGAGATTGCCAGTAACCCACAGTAGCCTGATTTGGAGCCAGACCAGTTTTTGCATCTGCATAATAAAGGGAAGCAGGAGGCTGGGAGAGTGTACACCTATTTTATGTGTCTCTTCAAGGTCAAATAATCTTGTATTCCTTCTCAATCTACATATTCATAAAGACCTTTGTACAATTAATGAGACAAGATTAAATGGTTGCAGATTAAGAACAAACCCTACTGTTCTAATTAGAGTAAAAGTTACTTAGTCAATCAGATAAGAATTCCAAATTCAAGCTGGCTAATACAGAGGCCTAACTATGCCGACCCACTCACAGTCCTCCCACTTGCGCCAGCCACCGGAGCCTGCTTAGGAAAGCCAGGAGCCCTGGGCATGATTTCTACCTATGCAAAGACCCCTCTCCTGGAGATGGGCCCCAGAGACTCAGTGCCCACAGCAGTGGAAGAAGGGAGGAGAGTGGATGGAATCCCGCTGTATCACAAGACATGGTATCTTGACCCTGTTGGTGGTAGATGTATCAGGGTCTCCCCACGGCAGGGTTGCAGATTTTCCCTGGACTCCTCCCTGGGGAACCTGAAGGAGTTTTGCCAGTCAGTGAGACCTTACCAGATGAGACTGCGGGTCACTGGGGTTGGATTTAAGATGCCGTCCCTTCTGCCAGGGAGCTTGTGCTTCCTCTGGGATGCCAAGACCTGTGCATCTGCAACGGCAGCACACGGACACAGGTTTGGAGTCAGGTCCTGTCCTGGGCTCCACAGACTCCTCCAGTCATGCAGTTCTGGAACCTGCATTGGAACAATCCGGAACCTCAGTCACAGTGTAGATTGCTCAGTCCTGCCCCAGATGAGCTGGTAGGGATGGACTTGAGAGAATCCATGTACACTGAGATACTGAAAACAACATCTTATTTTTACGTGTTTATTTAGAAAGAGGCCATAGCTTGTACCAGGTTCTCAAGAGTGGCTGTGCTTCAGAAAAGGGTAGTCAGCCCCAGGATGGAGGAAAGAGATTAGGAGAGCAGAATTCTGTCAAGCAGCAGACACAGGCTGCCGTATAACCTACTTCTGAGGCTTCCCCTGTGCCCTGAAGTGTTGGCAACTTTCTCCTTTCTGTCCCTGTGGTGCAGGCGACAGCCCCACCAGAGCTCAGGGACGCAGAGCAAGCGATGAGATGGCCCAGTAGGGCGGGCTGCTCTGGTCCCCTGGGGAGGGGACTTCCAGGCGGGACGCAGCCTCAGCACTGGCACGCGGTGGAGTCAGCACTGCTGGGGAGGAGCCAGGGGTGCCAGGGAGCACCAGCTAGTCTCCTTCTGCCTTGTGAAGCCTGCCCAGTCTCTCCACCAGTGCCACTTAATTCCCCTCAACCTGGAGTGTGGTTTCATTGCGTCAGGAGCAGATGGTGTGGGGCACCTCCCTTGGCTCTGAGCACCTCCTTCAGCCCTGGGGAGCACAGAGTCCCCCTGCCCCCAGCCTGCCTTATGATCACTAATGAGATCACGTCTGCCTCCCGGGAAGGGGCGATTAGCCTGCTGCACTGGGTTATTACCCTTTACAAGAGGCCTGCCCAGCTGTCTGCCAACCCCGGGCCACACACACCTGGCCAGGCCAGGATGGCTCGGAGCCATCCACTGGCAGCAGGCTCCTTGTAGACATAGCTTCCAGGGCGGGCAGCCGGAGCTGGGAGGGGGGACCGCACATGGGCCTGCCTGGGCCTTGGGGCCAATCCTGGGAGGAGTGGTGCATCCCCACAGTGATCCCCCAACCCAGCTCGGCCTGGGGAGGTGGAGGGTCACTCCTTAGGCCCTCACGGACAAGGAGGACCCCCATGGTGCTGAGGTCCAGGGGTCTCAGAGGAGAAGGGCCTCAGCCAGTGGAAGCCCTTGAGGCCCCTGCCATGCACGGGGAAACTCTGTCTCCCCTGGGGCCACAGGGGCTGTGAGGGGAGGTGCTCACAGTCCACATGGGGCTCCTGCTGACGCGGGCTGGCAGGGCTTCCTCCATTCAGATCTGTCTCTCCCCCAGCGTGGGGATGCTGGAACATCACCACCCCTGCCTTCCCAGATTCCCCTGCCAGCCCCGGCCTTTCCCTTGGCTTGGCTGGCCTCCAGTCTGGAGTCAGGGTGGCAGACAGAGGAAGGGGTGGCTGAGGACATTCTCAGGGTGCCCTGGGACATGCCCACCGTCCACAGGAGCCCTGCAGCCCAGGAGGACTGGAAACCCCGGCACCAGACCGCGCTGTCTCTTCCCCATCACCCTCCCCCATGCTAACCTCCATCCAGCCTTTCTGTGCTTCCCACCCAGCTTGGGCCGGCGGGGGCTGCCGGCTTCCTGCGCCTGCACACCTGCTCTTGTGCAGCTGCCTGTAGGCCTCCATGGGTCTGCAGGGCCTTTGGGGAGGCCCACGTGGGTGTCCCTGCCCTTGCCTGGGGAAGAATGGGCCCTCACACTGTGCCTGAGCACCTGTCCTTTGGCTTTGATCTTAGCCCAAACCCAGAGAGCTCACATATTGTTTTTCAGATTATTCTGTGGGGGAGGGGAGAGCAGCAAGAACAGGTGTCTGTGTCGGGTAATGGTCTTCGGCGGCGGGTAAGGGGCAAGCAAGACACCCAGATGACCCCACCCTGCATGGGGCCTAGAGAGTTGGAGGCCTGAACTGAGCTGCCCAGAGCAGGCCCGTCAAAGCTTCCGCCTTTGTTTGCTGGGGCTGAGGTCATAAAACACCATGGGTGTTCTCCTGCTCAGTTGCTTCAGTTATGTCTGACTCTTCTTGACCCTTTCAACTGTAGCTCACCAGGCTCCTCCGTCCACGGGATTCTCCAGGCAAGAATACTGGGGTGGGCTGCCATGCCCTCCTCCAGAGGATCTTCCCGACCCAGGGATTGAACCCACGTCTCTACATCTCCTGCATTAGCAGGCAGGTTCTTTACCTGGGAAGCCCCATAAAACACTATTGAGGGCTCAAATGACAGAAGTCTGTCTTCTCTGAGTTCTAGAGGCTGGAGGGCCACAATCGAGGTATTGGCAGGGTTGGTTCCCTCTCGGGGCTGATGAGGGCGGGATCTGCTCCAGGCTTCTCTCCTTGACTCACAGGTGTCTGTCTCCTCCGTGTGTCTTCACCTGATCTTCCTCTGTCTGTGACTGTCCAAACTTCCTCTTCTGATAAGGACATCAATCAGATTGGATTCCATTCAGTTCAGTCGCTCAGTGTGTCATGCACTGTCTGAGCAAAGGAGAATGATATTATCTTTTAAATTTAAGATATTAAAAGAAAATAATTACCATCTACTGGAAAGAAAAAGGGGCAGTGACTCTGGATCTAGCAGATGGAAAAGGCTTGAACTGGTCCTGTGCAATCCCTCCTGGTGTCAGCTGCACCCTTAGGAATCAGTTCTGTATGGGAACACACATAACTGAACTCTGATATTGTTGAAAGTGAGATCAGTTCAGTTCAGTTCAGTTCAGTCGCTCAGTCGTGTCCGACTCTTTGCGACCCCATGAATCGCAGCACGCCAGGCCTCCCTATCCATCACCATCTCCCGGAGTTCACTCAGACTCACGTCCATCGAGTCCGTGATGCCATCCAGCCATCTCATCCTCGGTCGTCCCCTTCTCCTGCCCCCAATCCCTCCCAGCATCAGAGTCTTTTCCAATGAGTCAACTCTTCACATGAGGTGGCCAAAGTACTAGAGTTTCAGCTTCAGCATCATTTCTTCCAAAGAAATCCCAGGGCTGATCTCCTTCAGAATGGACTGGTTGGATCTCCTTGCAGTCCAAGGGACTCTCAAGAGTCTTCTCCAACACCACAGTTCAAAAGCATCAATTCTTCGGCACTCAGCTTTCTTCACAGTTCAACTCTCACATCCATACATGACCACTGGAAAAAACCATAGCCTTGACTAGACAGACCTTTGTTGGCAAAGTAATGTCTCTGCTTTTCAATATGCTATCTAGGTTGGTCATAAGTTTCCTTCCAAGGAGTAAGTGTCTTTTAATTTCATGGCTGCAGTCACCATCTGCAGTGATTTTGGAGCACAAACCTCATAGAAGAGAGGTTAAGAATCTCTCAAATTAGCCCTGTCAAAGTAGGAAAACTGAGACCTGTTAAATGGAACATCCCTAAAGCCTCATAACCAGCCCAAGATTTTTGCTGTTTATCCTCATTTGGACTATGACCAAAGATTGCTTTCTTTCCTAGACGTTCTGCAGAATTTTAGTTATCAGAAATCTAGTGCAAACTAGCAAGAAAAGGGAATTTGTTGGCTCACATTGCTGGGAGGAATACTAGGGAGGCTGAAAAGATGAAAGGATGAAAAGAACAACTGTAGAACTCCAGGGCCTGCAGCCAGTGGCTCAGTGCAGACAGCTGTCCTTCTGTCTCTTGTAGAGCTGGCTCTGTCTGTCATCTTCGCATCTTGCTCTCCAGGCCTCATTCTTTGCTGTTTCAATCATGCGTTACTCTTTAAGTCAGAAGAGAGAAAGCTTGGGTCAGGTTTATAGTCCCAGAACAAGGTAGATGGGGGTACAATGCAAGGCCAAGGCCTGGGTCAAACAGCTACATTCTTGTTGCCAAAAGAAGGACCGTGGGAAACCAATGACCACTGCTGCCCAGTGCAGGCTCCGACTCAAACCCGTTGTCAGAGGCCCAGACACGAACAGGTCAACAAGGTAAACGACTCCTGAAATACTGAAGATCTTGAAAAGGACAAGACAATGCCATCCATAGTCATGGCTAGGCCCTGAGAACCATGGTTTGGAGGGATTGCTTTTAGGCCAATATGTTTCATGGAGCCTGGGGAATTCATCTTACTGCACTCAAGGTTCAGTGTCTTAGCCCACTGGCAAGATAGGGTCACATTGAATTTTTCCATCACAGATTTCACTTGACAGAAAAAAATTATTGGCAGAGCCATGAAGGCCAGGGATGACGTGGGAAATAGCTGTCCATTTCATGGACTCATGACCAAGGGTAAATTATGATAACAAAAGAAGTCAGAGTGTTTTATTTACTGCTACTTTCTGTGATTTATGGGCAGATTGTTGCTTTTTGTTTTTAACCTTTCAAGGAAGGAATAATTTGTCAAGTTCATGAAAACCACACGCTCTCAGACTCATTAATCTTAGTGCCAAGGGTGAGTCTTGTTTTTAGACCCATATAAACATCAGGGTCAAGATCAGTCAGACGTGACTTTTGGAAGTTATAATATTGTGCTCCCTTTAAATACGTATATTGACACTGAAGTTGCCTTAGTAATACTTCCAAAGAAGTCCTACAAGGGCCTTCCTAAGAACTTGGCCTGGGTACCATTCATGACTACTCATGTATCTACTCACAGCGGGTCGTTTGATCTTTGACACTTCTTTATGGAGGGCCTTGTATGTGCTAAGTGGTAGAAACAATTGTCTAGGACTTCTGCCTGACCCTGCTTACATGTAACCTAGTTCAGGACTCTCCCCTCTAGTAAGGAAGCAGCTCACTTTTAAATTTAGATTGGGATCCAATATTAAGGACGTTGGGCTTTCCTGGTGGCTCAGATAGTAAAGAATCTCTTGCAGTGCAGGAGACCCAGGTTCCATCCCTGGGTGGGGAAGATCCCCTGAAGAAAGGAGCGGCAACCTCCTCCAGTATTCTTGCCTGGAGAATTCCATGGACGGAGGACCCTGACAGGCTGAAGTCCATGGAGTCGCAAAGAGTCAGACGTGGCTGAAGTGACTTAGCATGCATGCGTTAAGGATGTAGGGTGTAGTGGTGGTGATGGTGGTTTAGTTGCTCGGTCGTGTCTGACTTGTGACCCCAGGGACTGTAGCTGCCAGACTTCTCTGGCCATGGGAATCTCCAGGCAAGAGTACTGGAGTGGGTTGCCATGTCCTTCTCCAGGAGGGTGTAGAGAAATGAAGATAAAACTTACCTGATATCTCACGGAGGCACAGGGAAGTATAGAGGCCAAGTACTCTGTTCTTGGTTCAGAGAGACTTGGGTTTGACCCTTAGCAAAGACACTTTCCAACCTTGTGATACTGGGAAATCAGTTAACTTCTCCAAGCCTTTGACCCAATAATATAGACCTATAAGTGTTGTTTGCTATGTTTTAATAAGATAATTCAAGTAAGACGTTTAGCATTTTGTGGGAACATTGCTTTAAAACCACTAGAGGAAAATAATCTCGGGAATTGTGATTTGTGGTCTCCTATCTACCATGCACTCAACCTTTCCCAAGTCTGGTACAGAGAACAAACCACCACCGCCACGTGGGGGCAGCGTGGGGTCTCTGGGCAGAGGCTTTAGAACCAGGCTGACCTTGGTTTAGATGAAGGATTTAACTCAGAGATTTAGTTTCTCAGCTGTAAAATGAGATGCTAACACATGTTATGAAGACTAAAGATAATATATTTAAACGTGTGGCAGATAATAAGCTCCACTGTAGGTTGACTTTAAAAAAATTCCCACCCAGTGCGGAGAAAAAGGAACACTCCTACACTGTCGGTGGGAATGTAAACTAGCACAGCCGCTATGGAGAACAGTATGGACGGTCCTTTAAAAACTGAAAATAGAGCTGCCATATGATCCAGAAACCCCTCTGCTGGGCATATATCTGGAAAAACCCATAATTTGAAAAGATTCATACACCCCGGTGTTCACTGCATCACCATTTACAATAACCAGGATGTGGAAGCAACCTAAATGTCCATTAACAGAGGAATGGATAAAGATGTGGTACATGTATACAATAGAATATTACTCAGCCACCAAGAAGACCAAAATAATGCATTTTGCAGCAACATGGATAGAACTAGAGATTCTTAAACTGAGTGAAGTAAGTCAGACAGAAAAAGACAAATATCATGTGATATCACTTATGTAAGAAATCTTTTAAAAAAGGCTATGAGTGAACCTATCTATAAAAACAAACTAGAGTTATAGAAAATAAACTTATGGTTACTGAGGGGTAAGCAGAGCGGGGGATAAGTTGGAAGATTGGGATTGACACATACATACTTCTGTAAATAAAATAGATAACTAGTAAGGACCTACTGTATACCACAGAAACTCTATTCAGTACTCTGTAATGGCCTATATGGAGAAAGAATGTTAAAAAGAGTTGATCTATATATTTGCATAACAGATTCACTTTCCTATATACCTAAAACTAACACAACTCTGTAAATTAATTATATCCCAATAAAAATTTTGACACATAAGTAGATCCCCACCTGGCCATCTCTACTGGCCCTGTCATAGCGACGGTGATGGTAGAAGTGAGGAGTGCTAGAAGACAGATCTCAGCTGTCCTCGTGTCAGTTAAGTCTCATTCTTACTGGCCCTGAGCCAGACTTCACTGCTTTTAGGTCTGGCCTGTGTTCCTTCTAACCATTTAGAAGAGCCCTGAAAATGGGCACTGCCATTTAAGAGAGTCATCCTGGCATGGGTGCCAATTAAGAAGCAAGATTAGAGATCTATTTCAGCTCCACCGAGAGTGGACATGTAAGAATTACAAATGCATGCTAATAGGGCTGTGATTTTGTATCAAGACTGGCAAGAAATAGATTCTTTTGACATAGAAGAAGTGGATGTTCCAAGGTCCCAGTTTCTTAAGGAAAGTTCTCTTTATGTCTCTCTCATACTGGAAAGCTAAAAACCGATAAAAAAGCCTGCCTTTTCCAAAGTTATTGATTCTTCACACTGCATATGCTTCTGACACCATTCCGCATGGATTCCTATTCAGAAGAGAGAAAAGCTGGGGGAAGGTTAAAAGCTCCGACACCTGCTGACTCTCTCCCTGCTTGTGTCTTGCAGCCTACTTCTGCTTCCTCCTGACTGCTCTGGGCGTGACAGCTGGTGCCCATCGTTTGTGGAGCCACAGGTCCTACAAGGCCAAGCTGCCCCTGAGGATATTTCTGGCTGCTGCCAACTCCATGGCTTTCCAGGTGGGAATGGCGGGTCCTCACTCTCAGGGACTCAGCATGGACGGCAGTGTGGGAGGAGACACAGACACGCTTCCTGTACAGTGGACATCCTCCACACCCATTTTAGGCCAAGCACTCTCTGCCTGTGTCGTTTTTATCTTTTTGTGGTTTTTAATACTGTAAAATGTTCCCTGGGGGTTTTAAGCCCCAAGGCATGCTAAACTACAGAGGAGGAAAGGCGATTCCTTCATCCAGAGTCCATGCTCTAAACAGGACCCTGAGACCCTCAACATCTGTCTGGCTATAATGAGGGTCAGGTTCTATGCTGAGTGTGCTATGTGCATATTGCCTTTGATCCTCACCATAATCCCATGAGCTAGATGTGATGCATGTCCCCATTTTACAGATGAGGAAACTAAGACTTCATGATGTTAAAGAACTTTCCTATGTATATGGCTAAAAAATGGTACATCTAGATAGGCCAATGCAAGTCTAACTCCAACGTCGTTGCTCCTACAACACATATTCTTGAGGTCATGCTTTAGATTTGTGGTGAAAGGTCTCTTACTCAGTGTAGATTAGGAAGACTCAAGATTTAATTCTTACTCTGATGGCTGCTGGGGTTCCTTGGTGGCTCAGATGGTAAAGAATCCACCTGCAATGCAAGAGACCCAGGTTTGATCCCTGGGTTGGGAAGAGTCCCTGGAGAAGAGAATGGCTACCCACTCCAGTATTCTTGCCTGGAGAATTCCATAGACAGAGGAGCCTGACAGGCTGCAGTCCATGCGGTTGCAAAAGAGTTGGAAATGACTGAGTGATTTCCACTCCACTCCACTCTATTCCTTGTGGTTGCTGGGCTTCCCTGGTGGCTCAGGTGGTAAAGAATCTGCCTATAATGCAGGTTTGGGAAGTTGCCTGTAATGCAGACCCAGATTCAGGAAGATCCCCTGGAGAAGGAAATGGGAATCCATTCCAGTATTCCTGCCTGGAAAATCCCATAGATAGAGGAGGCTGGCAGACTGTAGTCCATGAGGCTGCAAAGGAGTCAGATAGGACTGAGCAACTAACACTGACGGTTGCTAGCTTTGATTCATTCATCTCTAGTTTCTTCATCTGTAAATATAAGAATGTGACTTCGATTTCAGGGTCATTATGAAATCACGACACAAATGTAAGAGGGATCATGACCTCACTAGGATTGGGCCATATCCTTGAAGTATTTGCCTTTGTTACCTAGACCATTTCCCACCCCCTTGGGCACTTTCTGAGCTGCTGGAATTTTGTATTGATCATGAATCTCTGTTTTCCCAGTTCCTCATCTAATCCAAATAGGGTGGGTGAGAATAACTTGCTTTCAAAATTTCTGCCCATGTTACGAGGACAGATGATTCCAGATCCTGTGTATTTTCAACCTATTGGGAAGAAATGGTGATTCCCAAAGCTACTTTAGGGCCCAGGGAGACAGGTGGCTTGTAAGTTTCTCTCTGACCCTCAGATGTGCAGGCCAGGTGGCCACATGTACAGTGGGCATCCCATCCTTACATGACAGCCTGACCTTGAATATTCCTCTAAGCTGCTCTTGTGTCTTAAGAATTCATTTTCCAATTCAGGCTTCCTCCTCTTTGTGCCTTCATAAAGCAAAAAGGATCTAGCACGATACATCACTTAGGGATCACAGTTCATATTATGAATATCTGCCAAAGAATTCAAGTGCAGCTGGGAACAAGCACCAGCATCCTGGGAGGAAGCTGTTTGCACAAAGGAGCAGCTGGCAGCTTCTCAGTTTTGTATTCTTTTTCTTCACTGTTGGCAGTGGGAACTATACTGCCCTTCACTTTGAATTCAGCCGTCTTAGTTCAGTATTGTGCTTTGTTTTCCCTAACAATGAGTTACAATAATTATAATTTAGAAACTCACTGATTTAGGTCTTAGATGCTATTCAGGACTTAACTCAGTAATTTTCATTTAATTTGTTCAAGCAATTTATTATTTTTAGCCTTCAACTACATGAAGCCTTCAAGCCTTCATGTAGTTATAAAGCACCTCCATTACTTGAATGTTTCCCAACATAAATAACTTGAAGTTCTTTTTCCAAATGAAACTTGGAAAACTTGTATGTAACTCAGTTTTTAAAAACTTAAGTTTCCTTAACAAAACATCACGTAGAGAACATCACACTGTGATTTAAAATTTTACTTTGAAGAGAAAATATATTGTCGAAGGAAGTATCCAGGTCATTGAATAAAATCTTGGCTTTGCCATTTGCTGGGTATAGGCTTTGGTTCATGTCTCTGTTCCTTCAATCTACAAAAGTGAGTGGGGGGTGTAATGGTATTTGCCTCACACAGTTATTGGGAGGACGAAATAATGAATAATAAGTGCCTAGCTTATAGTAGCACTCAGTGATATTGTTCCCACCTCCTTTTTGAGAATTGGCAACCGTCTTATTCATCTCTGTATTTTAGTACCTATCACACAGAAAATACTCAGTGACTGTTACATGAAATAATAGATGAGGGTAAAAGAGGAGAGTGGAAAAAGTTGGCTTAAACTCAACATTCAAAAAACTAAGATCTTGGCATCCAGTCCCATCACTTCATGGCAAATAGAAGGGGAAAAGTGGAAGCAAAGACAGGTTTTATTTTCTTGGGCTCCAAAATCGCTGAAGATTGTGACTGCAGCCATGAAATTAAAAAATGCTTGCTCCTTAAAATCAAAGCTATGACAAACCTAGACAGCATATTAAAAAGCAGAGACATCGTTTTGCTGACAAAGGCCATATAGTCAAAGCTATGGTTTTTCCAGTAGTCATGTACAGATGTGAGAGTTGGACCATAAAGCAGGCTGAGCACTGAAGAATTGATGTTTTTGAACTGTTATGCTAGAGAAGATTCTTGAGAGTCCCTTGGACAGTGTGGTGGTCAAGTCAGTCAATCCAAAAGGAAATCAGTCCTGAGTATTCATTGGAAAGACTGATGCTGAAGCTGAAACTCTAATACTTTGGCCACCTGATGCAAAGAGCTGACCCTGATGCTGAGAAAGATTGAGGGCAGGAGGAGAAGGGGGTGACAGAGGATGAGATGGTTGGATGGCATCACCGACTCAATGGACATGAATTTGGGCAAACTCCAGGAGACAGTGAAAAACAGGGAATCCTGGCATGCTGCAGTCCATGGGGTTGTAGAGTCAGACAGGACTTGGCAACTGAACAGCAACAAAGTATTTTTAGATATCATCAAATTTGAACTATGCGTGCTTCTTCCAGGCCCGCATCTGTAGTGGATTTCTTCATTAATTCAGCACATACTTACTGGGCACCCGCTATGTGGCAGGCACTGAACTAGGCACACTGCACACTGGCTACAGTGATTTGCAAACATAGTTACAAACCTTGCCTTTATGTGATGTTCCAGCTAATGAGATGTTCCCCAGTGGAAATGTAGGTGCTTTTGGCGTCTGCAGTTTTGCGTCAATGGTACTTCTACTTAGATGAGCACTGTCTTGGGTAAGATCAGCAAAGGGCCAGGTTCGATACAATGCCTGAGTCAGAGGAAAGAATGCAGTTGATTCAGGCCACTTAACCTTAGGAAGAGAACCACCTGGGAAAGTAACAAAGTGTGTAACAAAGTAACAAAGTGCTGAGATCTGCCAGTCTAGGGCATTGACCTACAACTTTAACTTAAAGGGGCATCATTGATTCAGTTTCCCTTTGATATCCCCTTGCATTTTAAAAGATCATTTCAAAGGTTCTCTTCTGCTTTCTTTCATAAGAATAGTCATGCCTTTGGCCGAAACAGACAAGTCATGCCATGGTTATCTCTGTTTGAGGATCAACAGGGCTTCTGCTAGATGCTGCTAACAAGATCTTGATCATCAAGAGCAATTTTAAAAAAGTGACTGAAATGGTCGAAGCTTCTTTTTCTCTTTCTTCTGCAGAGGACCTGCGTATAGGGGAGAGGGCAGTAGTGGGGAAGCTGAGTCTGAAAAGATGATGATGGGCAAGGAACGCCAGATAAGGAGCTGTAATAATCCTCTGTCCTGTCCATACCCTTGCATTCAGCAAAGACCCCATGAATTCCTCTCTGGCTCGTTCTCCTTCCTTCAGTTCAGTTGCTCAGTCATTTCCGACTGGTTTGATCTCCTTGCAGTCCAAGGGACTCTCCTTCCCTACCAGTAGGATATAATTCACTCAAAAGGTTGCTTGTGAACTTCTTATAATTTTCTCCAGTCAACTATGAACCTGGGTGAAGGATTCCTGCCATCCAGTGGTCTCCAAGAGCTCGGTTTTCACAGAGTACCCACAACTTTGGATTTGGGCTGTTGTGTTCATGCACACATACCCCTACTGGCTGCAGCTGGGTCTGTTGTGACCTCAATCCAACCAAAAGCACCTGTAAATGCTTTAGTCCCCTCCCTTACTGTCCACATTTACTCATCAGACCCTAGTAGAGATGCACTGGATTTCAGTCTGTAAGGGAACTACAGGGATTTGGCCTAGGTCCTGCTATTTTACGGAAAGATAAAGAGAGGCAGTGGGTATGGGCCTTGATTCCAAACCCAATTTTGCCCTGCATACTGTCTTGTTGATGGGATTCCCTCATACCTCAGTTGGTAAAGAATCTGCCTGCAATGCAGGAGACCCCGGTTCGATTCCTGGGACAGGAAGATCCACTGGAGAAGGGATAGGCTACCCACTCCAGTATTCTTGGGCTTCCCTTGTGGCTCCACTGGTGAAAAATCCACCTGCAATATGGGAGACCTGGGTTTGATCCCTGGGTTGGGAAGATCCCCTGGAGAAGGGAAAGGCTACCCACTCCACTTCTGGCCTGGAGAATTCCCTGGACTAAGTCCATGGGGGTTGCAAAGAGTCAGACACGACTGAGCGACTTTCACTTTCACTGCCTTGTTGGGGCTGATTCTTTGCGCTTGAACGTGGGGTATCATTTTTTGGTGGGATTCAACTTTCTCCTGTTGATGGTTGTTCAGCAGTGAGTTGCAGTTTTGGAGTTCTCAGAGGAGAAGTTGAGCTCACATCCTTCTTCTCCATCATTTCGTGTAGGGAAAAGAAAAAAGCTATAGTCAAAGCTGTGGTTTCTCCAGTAGTCATGTTTGGATGTGAGAGTTGGGCCATAAAGAAAGCTGGGTGCCAAAGAGTTGATGCTTCTGAACTGTGATGCTGAAGAGTCGCTTGGACAGCAAAGAGATCAAGCCAGTCCATCCTGAAGGAAATCAGTCCTGAATGTTCACTGGAAGGACTCATGTTGAAGCTGAAGCTCCAATACTGTGGCCACCTGATGTGAAGAACTGACTCTTTGGAAAAGACCCTGATGCTGGGAAAGACTGAAGGCATGAGGAGAAGGGAATGACAAAGGATGAGTTGGTTGGATGGCATCACCAATTCAATGGACACGAGTTTGAGTAAGCTCCGGGAGTTGGTGATGGACAGGAAGCCTGGCCTGCTGCATTCCATGGGGTCACAAAGAGTCAGATATGACTGAGCGACTGAACTAAACTGAAAGAATATCAGGGACTTGTTGAAGGTCACAAACTAGTTAGCTGATAGACCAGACTGAAGCTTAAGTCTCCTGACCCTTGGCTCACACATGGATATTCTTTTGTGATGCTCAGCAGTGTGACTTGTAAACAACTTTTAGTTGGATCTTGCTCTTTTATCCACCCCCACAGTCCCTGTCTTTTAATTGGTGTATGTAGACCATTCACACGCAAAGTGGTTATTAACGTATGTGGATCAATATCTACCATGTTTCCTTTTGCTATCCATTGCCCTTCTTGGTTTCTTTCTTTTGTCTTCCAATCATTTTCCTGTCTTCCCTGGTTTTGTTTGAACATTTTACAGGGTCCTATTTTCTCTCCTCTCTTGACATGTCGATTATACTTCTTTTCAAATTCTTTTAGTCATTGCTTTAGAGTTTGCAAAATACATTTAAAGGTAATCCAAGTCCACTTTCAGATGACACTGTACCATTTCATGGTTGGAGAAGGACATGGCAACCCACTCCAGTGTTCTTGCCTGGAGAANTATGTCGATTATACTTCTTTTCAAATTCTTTTAGTCATTGCTTTAGAGTTTGCAAAATACATTTAAAGGTAATCCAAGTCCACTTTCAGATGACACTGTACCATTTCATGGTTGGAGAAGGACATGGCAACCCACTCCAGTGTTCTTGCCTGGAGAATCCCAGAGATGGGGGAGCCTGGTGGGCTGCCGTCTGTGGGGTTGCACAGAGTCGGACACGACTGAAGCGACTTAACGGTACTGCACTAATACTCCCACTCCCACTTTCTTGTCCTGTATGACATCACTGTCATTCATTTCATACATCCATAAGCTATAATCACCAATTTTATTTTTGCTGTTATTATTGCAAGTCAATTACTGTCTATTAGATCAATTAAGAAAAATAAAATTTGAAGGTTTTGTTTTACCTTTATTTATTCATTCTCGAATATTCTTTCTTTGTGTAGATCTGAGTTTACAACCTGTGCTATTTTCCTTCTCTGTAAAGAATTTCTGTCATTTCTTGCCAGGCAGATCTACCGGTGACAAATTTCTTCAATTTTTGTTTGTCTAAGGAAGTCTTTATTTCCCCTTCACTTTTGAAGAATAACTTTCTGAGTACAGAATTCAAGTATGTGGATTTTTCTTTCAAAATTTATAATAGTTTACTCCACTGTCTTCTTGCTGATATGTTTCTTAAGAGAAACCCAGTATACCTGGTGCAATTCTTATCCTCAATTCTCTACAGGTAAGGTGTTTTTTCCCTTCACTCTTTGGTTTCTTTCAAGATTTTCGTTTTGTCTTTGATTTTTTTTTCCAGGTGAATATGATACACTCAACAATAGATTTTTTACTATTTATCCTGTTTGGTGCTTGCTCTCTGAACTTCCTAGATCAGTGGTTGGGTGTCTGTCTTTAATTTTAGAAATATCCCTTTCAGCCATTATTTCTTCACATCTTTCTACTGTTTGTTCCTTCTTCTCTCCTGCCCACCCTCTTTTTTCTCTTTCCCGCCTTCCCTCCTTTCTTTCCTTCCTTTTCCTTTTGATATTCCCATTACACACAACTTACACCTTTTATAGTTGTCCCATCGTTCTCAGATACTCTGTTACAATCTTTTCTCTTCACATTTCAGTTTGGGGAGACTGCCATCGATATGTCTTAAAGTTCAGTGATTCTTTCCTTAGCCATGTCCAGTCTAGTGACGAGCCAATCAAAGACATTCTTCATCTGTTACAGTGTTTCTGACTTTTGTCGGTTTCTTCTCATTCTTTCTTAAACTTCCCATCTCTCTGCTTATAATATCCATATGTTCTTGCATGTGGTTTACTTTTTCTGTTAGAGTCCTTAGCACATCAATTGTAATTATTTTAAATAACCAGTCTGATAACTCCAACATCCCTCTCATGTCTGAGTCTGGTTCTGACGCTTGCTTTTTCTTTTAAGATGGCATGTTTTGCTTTCTGACATATTCCGTAATTTTTTGTTGAGAGCTGCACGTGACGTATGGGTAACAGGAACTGAGGAAATAGGGTTTCAGTGTGAGGCTTTTTGCTTATCTGGCTAAGAATTAGGCTGTGTTACTGTGTACAGTGTCTGTAGTGTTGAAGGTCCAGTGACCTTCTTTTTGTCCCTGCATTGCTGGGTTTTCCTAGAGACTTCTTAAACAGGAGTTAAAGCTTTCAGTTCTTTCAGTTGAACCCCCTGTTGTACAAAATCCTTTGAGGGGACACCTCCTCCATCCCATGATTAGGTCTCAGTTTTCCATTGACTTGGAGCTGAGTATTTCCCTCTCCCACCCCCAGATTAGTCAGGCTTTGGTAAAATCCCAGTTGATTAAGCTCTGCTGAAATAATTTCTCTTAAGAACAGATCTTGCTAAGGGGAACAGAGAGCTCTGTCTTGTATTTCAAAATGTTTACTTTTCTCCTCTTGCTGGAAGAGCAGGGGGATTTTTCTTGGTTGATCATAGCAAGAACCTGAAGGGCTCCTAGAGGGAAGATTCATGAAAGTGTGGGGGTGCCTGGACTGGATCCCCTAAGAGTTTTTCACTCTCACACTCGCCCACACTAAACCCCCAGCAATTCATCAGTTACAGCTTAAAGTACTGCTGCCACGCTGCTGCCAGCAGCAGGCCTTTTCTCCTGGCCTCTGCTCCTGCTAGGCTGTGATTCTGTCTGTCCATCTAGGCTGTGATTCTGTCTGTCCATCTAGGCTGTGATTCTATCTGTCTGTCTCTCTAGCTTTTGGTGCAGCAGTTTGCCCTGTGACCTCAATTCTCTGATAGATCTAAGAAGACTTGTTGATTTTTCAGTTTACTGGGCTTTTTTCTTTCTTGTTACAAAAGAGAAGAGTAAATAACTTCCAAACTCTTTACATATCAGACCAGAAAGTGGAAGTTGCAGTGTGATTCATAAATTTAGTCAAGTGAATCTCAGAGTCATGGGCCATGAACTTTGGCAATTATATAACAACAAAACACCATCAGTTACTGAGCACTGACTACATACCAGCACCTCATTTAGAATTTTAGCCATCTGACAATACCCGTACAAGGTAGATACTGTTCTTTTCCTCCTTTGATAGATGAAAACATTGAATCTTTCCAAGGACATACATATTTAAGTAACAGAAGGGGAATTCGCATGCAGGCACCTTAACTCTAGAGGTCACCCTCTCATTGCAATGCCCTCATGCCTCTCCCAGCATTCAAGTGTCTATTTATCTTTCATTTGGCAGATACATGTGCCAAACATCATTTCCAGCACTGGAGAAGTAAAGGCCAAGGTCTCTGTTCTCATGAACATGTATATTCCAGTGGGAGAGACAGCAGATAAATAAGCAATGAATAAACAAGCTTATTCAGAAAGAGAAGGAATTCTCTAGGCCAGCATACTGGAGTGCTTTTCCTTTCTCCAGGGGATATTTCCACCTCAGGGATCGCACCCAGGTCTCCCGCCTTGCAGGTGGATTCTTTACCAGCTGAGCCACACGGGAAGCCCAACAAGCAATGACTAGACAAGTTTATTTAGAAAGAGAGAAGAGCTGAAGAATTGAAACACAGTGTACGATCAAGAATGCCAGGGAGCGTGACTCCTTTAGAGAGAATGGTCAGAGAAATTGTCACTTAGGGGGTGGCCTGAGAACTGAGACATGATGGAGGGGACAGGTAGGGGAAGAGCATTCCAGATAGAAGGAGTCAGAAGTGGGAACAAGGATGGCACCTTCAAGGAGGAGCAAGATGGCCCGGGTGACTAGGCCACATGAGTGAGGGAGAAGGTGGTCATAGGAGAGGCCAGAGAGGAGGGCTGGGCCACACCAGGAGCGGCAAGGAGTTTGGATATTCTTCTAAAAGCCTTCCCTGTTGATCCAGTAGCTGAGACTGTGCTTCCAATGCAGCGGGCCTGGGTTCAGTCCCCGGTCGAGGAACTTAGATGCTACATGCCATGTGACGTAGCCAAAAAATAAAAAACAAAATAAAGCCCCAGGAAGGCACTGCAAGCTTTTAGGCAGTGGAGCAACATGCCTCACGCATTTCGATGGCACATATGAGGCTCAGACTGCCGTCATGAGACCCCAAAGATGTTGTACCAGATTCAGGATCGGGGACCAACCGCTAAGGCTGGGTCTCTCTGGGAAACTGCCTGTGAGGCAGTGCCCTCAAGGACGGCTTGGGGTGTTGGCAGCAGCATGGAGTGACCGTTGGTTAGAAGGAGAAGAAAACCCCAGAACATGCCACAGGCTCAAGAATCCTGAAGCTTACGTGGCTCTTGGGTCCTAACTCTCACTGCAGAGTTCCTCTTTCAGGTTCTACCGCCTTCCCTAACAGCTACCCTGAGTTTCAGATGTACAACCTTTCTTTCACATGGCAGAAACATGTTCTCCTTCTTCTGTGGAGATGGGTGAATGTGGTTGATTTTCTCCCACTGTGTCAACAGCCAGCACAGAAGTGGTCCTGACCCCGGTGGCCGGAGAAGACTTCCCAGTATGGTTTTGGAAGATGACTCGCATGCCTGCCTCACACCATCTCCTTCTTGGAGGGCATCTTGCCCTCCTGGTCACCTCTGGTGTCAAGTAGAAATAGGGCTTCCCGGGTGGCTCAGTGGTAAAGATTCTGCCTGCCAATACAGGCATAGCAGGAGACGCGGGTTCAATCCCTGCATCAGGAAGATCCCCTGGAGGAGGAAATGGCAATTGTCTGTGGTGATGATATATGGATTCATCAAAGCATTGTTACATACATGCTGCTTTGTGACTCCATCAGGATCGAGAGACACTCCGAGAGATGACGAGGAGGAGGTGGGAGGCAGGAAAGAGAAGAAATTCTCCCAGGGCTACTGCATGGGGCTCATCATTTTCCTTCCTTCTGGTAGGATAAACTACATATTTCCTGCCAAGAAAAATGTACCATTTAAGGTAGAGATTAAGATGGCTCTACCCGCCTAAAACACTTCACCTCCTTCTTTGTTGCGGATCTAGGTCAGTGGAAACAGGTGACGTGAGGGAAACCATCTCAAGGGAAGGAAAAGGTCATCGCCTGAGGTGGCCTGGGAAGAGAGAATAACTGTAGATGGACATGCCAACCGATAAGGCTAGTCTGGTCTCTTGTGTTACTCTTCCCAAATATAACGAGACTTTTTATAAAATCTTATCCTCTTTGTACTACAGATGTATTCCTAAGCATTTCAAGGTGATTAAATTTTGTAAGCAAATAATGACAGACTTTCAAGGCATATAGAGAGTTTTTATTGAAAGAAACACTTGGTAAAGTTGAGGGTTTTTTTTTTTGCAAACAAATAGCCACGAGATTTTTACTGATACATGTGAATTTGGCTCCACACCTCTACTGAAAGATACTTTTAAGATGAATTTCACATGCAGTTCTGTCCATTTGGAATCTGTCTTGAAACATATTTTCAAGCTAAATGTTTCTTTCTCCCTTCTTTTCACACCTAAGATGTTTAAAAGTGCAGAGACAGGGCATCTTAACAGTATTAAGTCCCTACCCTCTCTTCGCCTTTCTCCCCACCTCCACTCCCTGCCTGCCAGTCTCTTCTGAAACCACAAAAGTTTGAAGCTGAGGGACATTAAAAACTAAGTCATATCCCTTTTCTAATAACTGAAAAGTGCTGAGTCGCTCAGTTGTGTCCAACTCTTTGCAACCCTGTGGAGGGTAGTCTGCCAGGCTCCTCTGTCCATGGGGATTCTCCAGGCAAGAATACTGGGGTGGGTTGCCATGTCCTCCAACAACTGCAAAATGAAGGACCAAGTATCATACTTATTTTTGTGTAGTTTTTCCACATTGTCTCCCCAAAACTGCCGGTAGATGTTGAAGGAGACTGTCACAGTGCCATTCCCTGACAAGCCATTTCTTTCCGTACCTGCCACCAAGCACTGGGGCTGAGCCAGCAGGTTATCACTGCGTATCCTTCATCCCACTGCTCTCCTGCCAGACGCCCTTGTGTTGCTGCTTTCTAGGTTTCCCAACCCACTGATTATTTTGCATTTTGGATGATTTCTCTCCCAGGTGCCTTCATTTGCATTTTGCCTAAATCAAATCTCATTTTGATAATTTCTCTTCCTGTTTCTAACCTCTTTAGATCCATCTGTGTTATTTCTCTGCCCCTCAATGATGTCTGCAGCACCCCCTAATTTGGCACCAACCAAAAATGTTATTAAATGTGTACGGCTTGTTCCTAGTCATTAATGAAGATGCTAAATAAAGCTAGAGCTAGCAGCTACTTTGGAGCCTTCCATTAGCTGCGTCCCCCACCCGATCCCCATAGACTCTGAGCTGTTTTTCATCTCTGGTTCTTGTTTATTAAAGTTCAGGCTTTTCAGTCATATTGTTCTAGTTCCTTCTAGTGCCAACCACAGCTCTTGTCACAAGAATGTTTCAAGGATGCTGTTTTATATGCTTTATTAAGCTCCAGAGGTATGATAGCTACAGAAGTCATTGAATCAGGAATTTTAATTAACAGTAAAATTTATAGTTTCATATGCCGGAGGAAATTTTTCGCCTTTTAAAAACTCTTTTGCAAGGCAAACACATTTGATTACCCTTTATCTTCTCCTATTTATTCTTTAGAGCTTTTTGTGTAAATCTGCTAGTTAATTCTCTTTGAATTTAAAGGTGCATAAACCGTTATGTGCTGGTGAAGAACACAGGTTATGAAAATGAAATGGCCCTTGTCAGGAGAAACTTATGATCTGCTAGAGCAGGCTGGATTCATGTATAATGAAGAAGGACTCTACCCAGATGATGTGGCATTAAATTGCTTGAAAGTTTCAAACTGACTCTTAGGGCTGCAAAGACAGGAGTGTGGGTTAGGATATTAGGATAAAGCCTAATGCAGAAGGAGAATTTTGAGCTGAAAACTCAAAAGGTGAAAAGGATTTGCATTGGCAAGGAAGAAGGGGAAGATTGGGAAACATCTGAGCAACAGTGGCACCCCATTCCAGTACTCTTGCCTGGAAAATCCCATGGACGGAGGAGCCTGGTGGGCTGCCATCTATGGGGTCGCACAGAGTCGGACACGACTGAAGCGACTTAGCAGCAGCAGCAGAGACAGAAGGGCTTCTCAGGTGGCGCTAGTGGGAAAGAACCCAACTTTCAAAGGGACATGTAAGAGAGGCAGATTTGATCCCAGGGTTGGGCTTCCCTTGTGGCTCAGCTGGTGAAGAATCTGCCTGCAATGTGGAAGACCTGGATTCGATCCCTGGGTTGGGAAGATCCCCTGGAGAAGGTAAAGGGTACCCAGTCCAGTATTCTTGCCTGGAGAATTCCATGGGCTTGTCCAGATCGAAAAGAGTTGGGCACAACTGAGCGACTTTCACTTCACTCACTTTGGGAAGATCCCCTGGAGGAGGGCATGGCAACCTGCTCTAGTATTCTTGCCTGGAAAAATCCCATGGACTGAGGAGCCTGGCAGGCTGCTGACCATAGGGTCGCAGAGTCAGACATGACAGAAGTGACTCAGCACAGCACAGCACTGAGAGAGAGAAATGACCGTGCCATGCTGCGTCGAGTCCCTGAGTAGTAGCACATCGGTCTGACTGAAGAAAAACCTGGGGCGGTGCATCGCAGATGTACGGCATCTCTCAGCGGACTGTGCAGCATCTCTCAGCGGACTGTAGGGCATCTCTCAGCCGACTGTATGGCATCTCTCAGCAGACTGTGCGGCATCTCTCACCGGACTGTACGGCATCTCTCAGCGGACGTGTCTGAGGCATCTTAAAACCAGTGTGCCTTGAATCAAAGTTGTTACTCCATCCTCTCCCCGAAACTACTTCTCTCCTAGTTTTGCCCGTCAGAAATCTGGATGTCTTCCATGATTTCTCTAGCTCCCTAATCATCCCTCACCCAATGTTTCAGCCCATCTCTTTTCATTTTTGCCACTCTCTAGTCTCAGCCAGGACTACTGCAAAAACCCCACACACGTGTCTTCCTCCTCCACAGTTGCCCTTCTCCATACCGCAGCCACACAGAACTTACTGAAAATGAAACCACTCTCTAACAAGAAAAGAAAATCTTTGAGTGACTGAGCGGTGCCTTTGAAGTGAAATCCAACCCTGTTATCATGACATAGATAGCCTGGTACGGTCAGGCTATTACATACCAATGCTTTTTCCACGCCACGTGGGTGCACTTCAATATAATTCTAATACTAACCACTCGCACTGGCTTCGGATACACAAGGAAAGACACCCCTTTGCTGACAAAGGTCCATCTAGTCAAAGCTATGGTTTTCCAGTAGTCACATACGGATGTGAGAGTTGGACCTTAAAGAAGGCTGAACACCAAAGAGTTGATGCTTTTGAATTGTGGTGCTGGAGAAGACTCTTGAGAGTCCCTTGAACAGCAAAGGCATCAAAGCAGTCAATCCTAAAAAAATCAATCCTGAGTATTCATTGGAAGGACTGATGCTAAAACTGAAGCTCCAATACTTTGGCCACCTGTTGCAAAGAGCTGACTTATTGAAAAAGACCCTGATGCTGGGAAAGACTGAGGACAGGAAAAGAAGCAGAGGCAGAGGGTGAGATGGTCCAATGGCATCACTGACTCAGTGGACATGAGTCTGAGCAAACTCCGGGAGATAGTGAAGGACAGGGAAAGCCTGATGCGCTGCAGTCCGTGGGGTCACAAAGGGTCAGACACGACTTAGTAACTTAGTCAAAAAACAACACAAGGGAAAGCCCCAGCCTTCCATATGGATGCCCCTACTTCATATGCCAGCCACAAGCAGGGGTCTCCAGTCCCTTAATACCTACAGATTCAGGGATTCCCACAATTCCCTCAGGTTTAATAATTTGCTAGAACTCACAGAACTAGAAAAGCGCTATACTTACTCTTACAGTTTTATTATAAAGAGTGGAATAGACACACAGTGGGAGGTCTGTGAGGATTCCTCATGCAGAGCTTCCTCACCTCTCCCCATGGAGTCAGGGGCCTCACTTTGCCTGCCTGTCTGTGGGTTCATCAGCCAGGGAGTTCCTCTGAACCTCAGCATCCAGAGCTTTTACTGGAGTTTCATTACAAAGGCTTGGTTGATTAAATCACTGGCCATGGTACTGAGCTCCATCTCCAGTCCCCTTCTCCTCCCAAAGTGCCAGCACTCTAATCATATGCTTGATCTTTCTGGTGACCAGGCCCAATCCTGAAGCTATCCAGTGGTCCATACTGAGTCATCTAATTAATTCAGTAAAGTCACTTCTATCATTTAGGAAATTCCAACAGATTTTGAAGCTCTCTGCCAGCACCCACTGGGGACAGGTATATCTTTATTATATCACAATACTTCTCAGATCTCATCTCATACCACTCTTGCACCCCACCCACCAGACATGCTGGGCTTCTCTTAACTCCTGGACTGTGCCAACTCCTTTCCTCTCCCTGAGACAATTCCTTCTTCCCTGTTTCATTCCTGCCCTATCTTCCCCAGCCTAAGATATATCACAATACTTCTCAGATCTCATCTCATACCACTCTTGCACCCCACCCACCAGACATGCTGGGCTTCTCTTAACTCCTGGACTGTGCCAACTCCTTTCCTCTCCCTGAGACAATTCCTTCTTCCCTGTTTCATTCCTGCCCTATCTTCCCCAGCCTAAGAATATATGTCCAGTGTAATGGACATGAACTTGGGCAAACTTAGGGAGATGGTGAGGGACAAGGAGGCCTGGCAAGCTGCAGTCCATGGGGTTGCAAAGAGTCAGACACCACTGGGCGACTGAACAATAACAAGATTATCTGATTAGAAAGCCTTTGCCTGTCTCAATGTCATCCTTTTATCTCCCCATACTTTTCTGCGTCATGAGACTAATTCCAATCTGAAATGATTTGATTTATGTTTATGCCTCTATAAAATGTAAACTCCTTGATGACACAGCCTTGATTGTCTTGTTCCTTCTTTATCTTCTAGCACATACCAACATTCAATAAATATTTATCAAACTAAAGAGAGTGGGAAAGATAATAATCAGGCCAGTTGAAGCTATTTGATTGCTAAGAAGAAGAAATGTTTAGGCTTAATGAGAAAAGTGATATGGTGAAGTTGTCAAATCAAAAGCAAGAGAATGATAGATATTTGGGGACAGTGAGTATGTGAAGTGTGATCACAGTTTATCAAATGTATTGTGGAAGGGAAAGGTCTAGAGGCAGGAGGCCCTTCCAGGAGTCTAGGTAAACTGATGGAAGTCTGAACAAGGGTGGTGGAGTAGGAATGGAGTGAAAGGGGGAAGCTGAGGTCTCTAAGAAAGATGCCCTTGACGGTTTTTCTTTTTAGGTTTAACTTTTTGTTTTGAAATAATTTCAAACTGACAAAAGAGTTGCAAAAATATTATGAAGGACTCCTGTGTACCCTTCACCCAGATTCACTCATTGTTAATATATTGCTTCATTTGCTTTATTATTCTCTTTCTTTCTTTGTATGTGTGTAGAGTATGCATTCTTCTGTGTTATGTTTTTCATGAGTCCTTTGCAAGTAAGCTATCAACCTCATGCCTCTTCATCCCTAAATACTTCAGTGTGCAGTTCCTAATGGGAAAGACATTTCACAGTAACACAATGCTTGTCCCAACACCAGGGAATTTAATGTTGATACAGTACCGTATCCAGGGTCCTAGCCCAGGAACCAGCTCAAGATCCTACGTAACAGTGAGTCGACCTGTCCCTTTAGTCCCTTTCATTTGGAATAGTTCCTTGGTCTTTGAAGTTAGACATTTTTGAAGTATGCAGACCAGTTATTTTGCAGAATACTCATCATTTTTGGTTTGCTCAAGTTTCCTCATAGCTTTACTCAGGTTGGGCACTTGGGGCAGGAATGCCACATTAATGATCTTGTGTCCTAGCATCAGACAAGAGGCCCATGGTATCACTTTGTCATATTATTGGTGGTATGAACATAAATCGCTTAGCTAAGGTAGTGTCCACCCTGTTTCTCCACGGTAAGATTACTGTGTTTCCATTGGTAATTAATGAGTAATTTATGCTGAGATCCTAAGAGCTGATGTAATATGTTTTTTATTTTAATCAACCTTTTGATTTTAGTAATTTTAGCACACCTTGGTGAGTCTTGCCTGAATCGGTTATTGCCAAGGCACCTGCAAAGTAGTGATTTTTCTAGCTCCATTTTTTTCCTACATTTGTTGATTGACATTTTAGTTCTTATTTATTTATTGTGGGCTCATGGGTTCTTATTTTATTAATCCATTCCTGTTAGTATTCATCTTAATGCACCCAAATTGTTCATCAGAGTACCCCAGTTTGTTCAGTGGGAACACTGGAGATGGACGCCTGTGTCCTTTTGACAGGTCCCCATCATATTTTGGAGCAATTCCTTACTTTTCTCATGTAACAAAACATACCAAGTTCCTCTTGTGCTTTTCCTGCCTTTGTCCCAGCACCAGCCATTACACCGAAGAGTTCTGATTCCTTTTCAGTGGGGAATGGTATTTAAAAACCAAGATCTGGGAGTGAGGTGTATCCGTGGGGACTGGACTGTCATTGTTTTCCAGGTCCTTTCTTCCCTGAAATTTTGACTCATTGAGTGAGAGAGATCTAGGTTAGGAGACTAAACAATGGTCACCTTACAGACCAAAATCACCCAAAACCCAAAATGGAACGATTCACAGAAGGCAAACTGGTCTACCAAGGTGTAGTGCTAAGTCTGACTCTTTGTGACCGCGTGGACTGGAGCCCGCCAGGTTTCTCTCTCCATGGGATTCTCTAGCCAAGAATACTGGAGTGGGTTGCCATGCCCTCCTCCAGGGGATCTTCCCAACGCAGGGATCGAACCCACGTCGCTTATGTCTCCTTGTTGGCAGGCGAGTTCTTTACCATTGCGCTACCAGAGAAGTCTACCAAGAGGACTGCCCAAGCCATCTTAAAACTGTGTCTTAGAAATATGTCCTGCACAGATATGTGCTTTGTGTAAGAATTTAAGTACTGGAGGAATAAAAGAAAACATGACTCACCCCTGCAGTCTTTACGTGTTGTCAGCAAACACTTTCTAAATGCTAAAAATGGTTTTTCAACGTTTGCCCAGCTCCTAAAACTTTCCCAGGCTTAGCACTACATGAGGGCCAGACAGCAGGTGGGAACTTGTTCTGTCAAAGCTGCAATTTGCCAGGTGGTGAAGGCTGATGCCAGGCCTTCCTGGGGACTTTCTGGGCCCTTCTTACAGATTGTCAGTGTTATCTGGAGGGAAATCAATACTGACCCAGTATCAACTGTGGGGAAAGCACCGAACGTTCTTCACTGTTTCAATAGCGCAGTGTTGTCATCTGAACTGGGAGAGACGAGACTCAGGCTTGGAGACTGAGATAAAGTCTGTTTTGAATGGGTCTTCGGGTCCCTGAAGAGTGGAGGCCACAGCGTCTTTCCCTCTTTGATAAAGCGACTCCTTTCTCAGACAGGATGCCATTACTCACAAAAGACTCTACACATACTCTACTCTAAAACTTGCCTGTTCAAAGCTGACATGTTGGTCCTAGTTTCTTTTTCACTGCTGACTGGAAACGAAGGTGTATTGCGAGTACAAGTTGGAATTACCTGGGGGTGTGTTTTGAGACCACCTGGTACATGTTCCCTTTAGGAATTGTAAGCAGCCGCATACTTGAATTAGGGGACAGAACAGCCACACGGGTGTCTGGTCAGAAGCAACCATCTGTTTGCAGTTCGTTTAGGGGAAAGGCAGCCAGTGATGCCAGTTTCAGCAGGGAACTCTGCTCAATGTTATGTGGCAGCCTGGGTGGCAGGGGTGGTGGAGTTTGGGGGAGAATGGATACGTGTATGTGCATGGCTGAGTCCCTTTGCTGTCCACCTGAAACTATCACACTGTTCATCGACTGTACTCCAATGCAAAAGGAAAAGTTAAAAAAAATGACTCTGGTCTTAGATCTGTTGACTGGGACAAGCTCAATGCTGTTTGCACTTGGTCTTCATCTCACTACCCAGAGCAAATGAGGGAGGCCTTAAAAGACAGGTTCCCCTACTGCCATTTAGAGGATTAGACTCAAGAATTTATTTTCAATATAAAAGGAGGTTGGGAGAAAAGTAGTTCTGATAGAGCAGGTTCTTTCTAATCTGCTTCAGTGGAGCTTTTGAGATTGATTACCTTTACTCAAGTCCCAGAGAACACGCAAAGGCTGAGCTTATGGAGAAATATCACCACAGGATCAATTTCAGTTTCTACAGTCTCAGCAGGGACCCGGTTAGGGATATTATCTATGATGGAGAGTGAAGCAATAAAGGTACAGGACCCAGGGTGAGTTTCAGCGAGGGCACTGTCACTGTACTTGAGTTGGGATTGGTTGATTAGTGCTCATGAGAACAGAGATTGAAGAAGGGCGATATAAAGATGTATCTGTGACAGCCTTACTAGATGAATATTACTGCCTCATCATTTTTTACTAACATGGGGCTGGTGGCAGAAGCTGATTGTTTTGATTCACGTATATAGAAACTTAAAAATAATTTGTTACCCTCATATTACAGAAGAAAAACTTGATTATTTTAAAAATGTAACAAACAAAGAAAAAAATTAAAAGTCATCCACTGCCCCGCTTTCTAGGAAGAAGAGCTGTAAACAGATTGACATACACTTTAACATTTTTCTATGCTTAAATGCATGTTTTTATCAAGAACCCATTCATTCTTGGGTTCATGCTCATTCGTGTCTGACTCTTTGCTACCCTGTGGACTGTAGCCCACCAGGCTCCTCTGTCCATGGGATTCTCTAGGCAAGAACACTGGATTGGGTCACCATTTCCTGCTCCAGGGGATCTTCCTGACTCGGGGGCCAAACCCTTGTCTCCTGCGTCTCCTGCATTGGTGGGCGGATTCTTTACCTGTGAGCCACCAGGAAAGCCCAATGCATTCATCACTCTATCATTTATTTTGTCTTTCACTTAACTGCTTTCTACCTTACCTCTCCGTGTCAATACTACAGTATCGTTTTTTTGGTCAGTTTTTTTAAAAGATTTTTTTGGTGTGGACCATTTTTAAAGTCTTTATTGAATGTGTTACAATATTGCTTCTGTTTTATGTTTGGGTTTTTACTTTTGGCCCTGAGGCATGGGGGTTCTTATTTCACCTGCCAGGGATCGGACCCACACCCTCTGCATTAGAAGGGGAAGTCTTAACCACTGGACCACCAGGGAAGTCCCTTTTTGCTAGTTTGAAATACAAAACCCACAGATGCTCTTGTTAAACATTTCTGAGTAGAGAATAAAAAGTATTTCTCCTACCTTCCAGTCTTCCTTCCTTGATGTGACCCTAAGACCGTGTACTTCATGTTTCTCTCCAGACACACACACACACAAATAGTATTCAATTAATGAATGTGTCACAAGGTAGTAAGTAAAATCCTGTTATGTGGAAAATCAGGGTTTTTCCAAGTTCAGTGGACACCTTTGTGATTAAGCGTTTGCACACAGCCATGATTATTTCCCTAAGATAAACTCCAGAAAACAAGTCACACCATTTTAGCACATCTGATATGTGTAGTGCTTTCGCCCTTCATATGATTGATGCCAGTTTCTCACCGTCATCCATAAGCAACTTTGACTTTTTAAAAATCTTTAAAAGTATAACATATAGAAAAGTGTCCAAGTCACGGGTTAAACCTGTCTTGTCTAATATGGTAACCACCAGCCACACGTGGCACACTAGAACTGTGCATGGTCCAAATTGAGGTATGCTGGAAGTGTAAAATACCCAGTTTCAAAGAACTGGTCCAGAAAAAAGACCTGGGAAGTATTTCATTAATGATTTTATGCTAATAACATACTGAATGACATTTTGGATGTAATCTGTTTAGTAAAGATATATGAGTAAAATTGATTTCACTTGTCTGATTTCACTGTTTTAGTGTAGTTACTAGGGAAATACAAGTCACATGTGTGGCTTGCACTGTATGTGTCATGGGCAGCACAGAGTAGGACCCCATGCAGATCCCCAGATAATAAACCCGCCGCTGAGGGATGCACTCCTGATAGGCTCTCTTCCTTTCCCGCTCCTCCCACCCCACGCCCACCTGTGCCTCAGTTACAGCCAGCGCTCTTAGCTCTAATGTAGCCCCTTCACCACCAACAATCCTCTGTCAGGTTCAGTTCAGCTGCTCAGTCGTATCCGACTCTCTGCGACCCCATGGACTGCAGCACTCCAGGCTTCCCTGTCCATCACCAACTCCCGGAACTTGCTCAAACTCATGTCCATCGAGTCAGTGATGCCATCCAGCCATCTCATCCTCTCTCATCCCTCTCCTCCTGCCTTCAGTCTTTCCCTCTGTCAGGAATGATCAGTAAACACGTGGCGAATGCCCACTTTTGAAGGTAATGGGGTACTAAGACCGTAATCTACCAGAACCAACTGGGAAGTACAAGCTCTAAGCTGCATCATTTGTTAATTGATTGGTGATAAAGGGTATGTATTTCGACTTCAGGAATTGCTGCTGGATTCAACATCATACTTCTGCTAAAATGTGCACACAGAGCACGGAAAGATGGATATGCAGACTTGATGGACAGTTCATTGATGGAAGGCTGCCGTCTCTTATCAGCCCTCAGCTTTCACTTCCTCACTTATTAATTGTACCACACACACCCTTGGTGCACACACCTTTACATCAAACACAAATGCTGTTCCCACATTGGCTTCCACACCCAACCTGAAGTGTGGAAACAAAATGCAGAGAAGTAGGAAGAAAAATGAAAGATGATGCTGTGAAAGTGCTGCACTCAATATGCCAGCAAAATTGGAAAACTCAGCAGTGGCCACAGGACTGGAAAAGGTCAGTTTTCATTCCAATCCCAAAGAAAGGCAATATCCAAGAATGCTCAAACTACTGCACAACTGCACTCATCTCACATGCTAGTAAAGTAATGCTCAAAATTCTCCAAGCCAGGTTTCAGCAATACGTGAACCGTGAACTTCCTGATGTTCAAGCTGGTTTTAGAAAAGGCAGAGAAACCAGAGATCAAATTGCCAACATCCGCTGGATCATCGAAAAAGCAAGAGAGTTCCAGAAAAACATCTATTTCTGCTTTATTGACTATGCCAAAGCCTTTGACTGTGTGGATCACAATAAACTGGAAAATTCTGAAAGAGATGGAAATACCAGACCACCTGACCTGCCTCTTGAGAAATCTGTATGCAGGCCAGGAAGCAACAGTTAGAACTGGACATGGAACAACAGACTGGTTCCAAATAGGAAAAGGAGTATGTCAAGGCTGTATATTGTCACCCTGCT
>SJYX01008694.1:61798-85177 GCA_006410675.1 Oreotragus oreotragus | reverse complement strand
GACAATATACAGCCTTGATGTACTCCTTTTCCTATTTGGAACCAGTCTGTTGTTCCATGTCCAGTTCTAACTGTTGCTTCCTGACCTGCATACAGGTTTCTCAAGAGGCAGGTCAGGTGGTCTGGTATTCCCATCTCTTTCAGAATTTTCCAGTTTATTGTGATCCACACAGTCAAAGGCTTTGGCATAGTCAATAAAGCAGAAATAGATGTTTTTCTAGAACTCTCTTGCTTTTTCCATGATCCAACAGATGTTGGCAATTTGATCTCTGGTTCCTCTGCCTTTTCTAAAACCAGCTTGAACATCAGGGAGTTCACGGTTCAAATATTGCTGAAGCCTGGCTTGGAGAATTTTGAGCATTACTTTACTAGCATGTGAGATGAATGCAATTGTGTGGTAGTTCTGGTTAGCAAACAAAAAATGTCCCTGAGCTCAGAGATGTTTAAAGATTTGCCCATGTTAGTAAGTAGTAAGGGTAGGATTCAAACTGGTGATCTCTGGCAGGTGAGGAAAGGTTTCTGTTAGTAGGTGACCCTTTAAAAACAATTAGGTGTTTCCTAGTAGGAAGGATGGAGGGAGTGTATTGAGGAAGGGTGGTCCAGGAAAGAGAAGAGAAGGTAGAAACAGGTGGGAGACAGGACGTTCCCAGCCTGTGGAGAAGCAGGGGGCAATTCTGAGAAAGCTGGACATGAGCACGATTTGGTGCAGGAAGTGAGGGGAAAGGCTGGCAAAGAAGACAGGGCAGAGCACAGGGGCCTTGAGTCTTCTGAGGAATGATGGGTTTGTTCTGTCAAAGGTTCTTAAGCAGGGGAGTCACAAGATTGGATTTGCATTTGAGAAAAATTATTCCAAATCTGCAATGTAGAGAAAGGGAGGCAGGAAACTGTCTTCCTGGCTCAGGAGACCAGCAAAGTAATGCTACTCCTGAGAATACAACTTAGAGAAATTCTCAAACATCTGTTCAAATAGAGCAGCGCCGAACTGTTTGCATTTGTGAAAAATCCAAAATGCCTTTGACAGAGGATAAATAAACAAATCATGGTATAGTCACATGACAAAATACCATATGGTAGTTAATGTGACTGAATTAGGGCAGTAAGTGTCAACAGGAAGAAAAAATAAAATTGAGTGAGGCAAGCAAGTTGCAGACGGCATGTACAGTAGGCATCATTTAAGTAAAGCAATGCTTTAAATTGTTAGTCAATTCTTAAATATCTAGAGAAAGCATAAAACATATCTACAATTGATAATAGCAATTTCATGAGAATGTGCTGGGGAAAGAGGCACTTGGGGGTGGGGGACAGGCTAGTCAAATGGGCTTAAATATCTATATTCACAACTATATCTGTATCTTCATTTCTTTAAGTAAAATGGCAGATATGACAATGTTAAGATTTTGAAAAACTTGTAGTCAGAACACAGTTTGTTATATTATTCTCTATGAAAGTGTTAGTCGCTCAGTTGTGTCTGACTCTTTGCAACCTCATAGACTGTATGTAGCCTGCCAGGCTCCTCTGTCCATGGAATTCTCCAGGCAAGAATACTGGAGTTGGTGGCAACTCCCTTCTCCAGGGGATCTCCCTGACCTAGGGATCAAACCCAGGTCTTCTGCATTGCAGGCAGATTCTTTACCATCTGAGCCACCAGGAAAACNGTAGCCTGCCAGGCTCCTCTGTCCATGGAATTCTCCAGGCAAGAATACTGGAGTTGGTGGCAACTCCCTTCTCCAGGGGATCTCCCTGACCTAGGGATCAAACCCAGGTCTTCTGCATTGCAGGCAGATTCTTTACCATCTGAGCCACCAGGAAAACCCTTATTATTCTCTATAATCAGCTGTATATTTCACATGTGTAACATTAAAAATGTTAAGGACTTCCCTGGTGGTCCAATGGTTAAGACGTCACGCTTCCAGTGCAGGAGGCCTGGATTCGATCCCTGGTCAGGAAACTAGATCCCACGTGCTGCAATTAAGATGTGGTGCAGCCAAAAAAAAAAAAAAGGTTTAGCTTGGATTCAAAAGTGTCTGCTTTCTCCAACAAAAAGAAAGTAAAGAAAGAGAAAACAGCCCTCAAGCAGCAGTACAGCCCAGTGATAGGGGGCTGGGAGACCACTGCAATGTCCAGGCAAGAGGTGGTGGGGGAAAGGAGAGGGCACAAGAGATGAGAAGCGGGTGACTGTGGACTCATGGCAAGTGGGGGGAAGAGTAGAGTCTAGATGTCCTCCAGCCTCTAGGTTGTACTATTGAGTGAGTGGTGGGGCTAAACACCAAGAAAGGGAAAGTATGAGAAACAACAGGTATGGTTGGATTGTGGTACATGGAGATGGCTTTCAGGCATGTTCAATCAGAGGATCTTCCAGGAAGAAGTGTTGGACACATCATTTGATATTCAGACCAGGAGTTCAAGGTCTGGGGTAGAAATATAAATATGGTTATCACCAGCAGTTGGGGGAAAATGTGAGAGTAAATAGAATAAATAATAAGTATTACTGTAGGAATAAATATAAATGTATAATATGGATAAGGATTAAAATAAATTTTAATGGAAGGTGAGGTCAGATATGAGAAGGATGGTATGTAAGGAAAATATGAATCTTGACTTTTGCTCATTGTACTTGACACTTTTAAGAGAAGTAGTAACCTGACTAATTACATGTTGAAGACCTGAAATATGTGTTGTCTTAACCCCTCATTACCATGAAGAGAAACTTACTAAGGATCCTTATGAAAGTCTGATCTCTCTACAGGACATGTTGGAACCAGCAAAAAAGGCATTTCTAAATCACTAGTGGAAACCAACCTGATGTTGGTAAACCAGTTAATGCTGAGAATTGCCTGGGGAACCTGAGCCAGAGTCAGTGGTGCAGTGGTAAAGAATCGACTTGCCAATGCAGGAGACCCAGGAAGATCTGGGTTCGATCCCTGGGTTGAGAAGATCCCCTGGAGTAGGAAATGACAATCCATTCCAATGTTTTTGCCTGGAAAATCCCAAGGACAGAAGAGCTTGGTGGGCTATGCCCATGCAGTCTCAAAGAGTCAGATATGACTGAGCACATATACACACCTGTGCTGTGTTAGTTGCTCAGCCATGTCTGAGTCTTTGTGACCCGATGCACTGTAGCCCGCCAGGCTCCTCTGTCTATGGGATTCTCCTGGTAAGAATACTGGAGGGACTTGCCATTCCCTTCTCCAGGGGAGCTTCCCAACCCAGGGATTGAACCCAGGTCTCCTGCATTGGAGGCAGATTCTTTAACATCTGAGTTACCTAGAAAGCAATGCAGATTCTAGAATGATCAACTGGAACCCTGGAGCTGGGGCCTGGGAATCATAATTTCAAAAATCTCTACAGGTCAAGCTGCTCAATAGGACATCAGCTGGTCATCAGCCAGAGTATCAGGTTGTGGACAGCCCCTGTCAGTTGATGTGGATTCTGTCCAGCTCCATTTGACTTCTTTTCCATCACTGGGACCTTGAGCTCCTATCTTTGTCTTGGTTTCCTTAGCCCTAAAATAGGAATAAAAGTAGTACCTACTCTTGGGGTATTGGTAAGGACTGAATGCATTAATTTACTTAAATTAATTAATACTATTTACTTAAAATAGTATCTGGCATAGTATTGTAAACATGCAATAAAAGATAGTTACTATAACTATTATTTTTACTAATATATGTGAGAAAGGTACTGGCATACAATTCTGCTACTGTTTTTGCTAACTAAAATATTCTAATGATTTTTAAGAAAGAATAAAATTCTACACTTGAGTCCTTGGTACTAAGATCTTGACTTCCCCTGTCTTCCAAGCCTCCTGAAGTAGTTGCCTTCTCTCTTTTACTTCTTTGGCACAGGGAATTTATCCTGAAGCTGTTGGAAGCTTGAAAGCATATTTTATGCATGAACTAGTCTATGAGAGTTTTGGCATTCGAAAAAAGATAGATTTGTATTCAAATGGCTCTTATTACGATCCAGGTGCCTCAGCAGAACCTGGTGATATTTGGAGTTTCTGGCAGTTTCACAGGAAGTATTTCCATGGTTAAGAAACTTTCTTGTAACCAAATGAATTTGTTAGACGTCACGTCCATGCATGCCCTGCAGATCTAATTATATGGACTTCCTGAGGTAGATGTATCACATTACATCCACATTTTTGAAAGGAAAACTCCTTGAATTATTACAGTTCATATAGATTCTTAATTCAAATTGGTTCATAAAGGTGAGAAAGAAGACATGTTTATTATAGACATACTCTTTACCAATCTAACTAATCTTATACTAACCATACACCTTGGGTATATTTTATGAATATTGTGTTGAGTCATTTTGATAGTTAGAATTCTACTACACTGAAAGTTACTCAGTAGTTTTAATTTCATGAGAAGGTAATACTTCTAAGATTTTTGCCTATTAAGTCGTTAATTATCTCTAAATAATTACTAAAGCACACTTAAGAGCTAAGTAAAATGCTGCCAACTGAGAGAGGTCATGAAATGATGTAACATTAAAATGTTAACACATTAAAAAATACTCAGCATCACTGTCAATAGGGAAAGACAAGTTAAAACTGCAAGGAAATACTACTGTANAAAGCACACTTAAGAGCTAAGTAAAATGCTGCCAACTGAGAGAGGTCATGAAATGATGTAACATTAAAATGTTAACACATTAAAAAATACTCAGCATCACTGTCAATAGGGAAAGACAAGTTAAAACTGCAAGGAAATACTACTGTACATCTACTAGAATGGCTAAAATTAGAAACACAGACAGTACCAAGTGTAGCAAGGTTATGGAGGAGTTAGAACACACACATTGCTGGTGGGAATGCAAAGTGGTACAGCCACTTTGGGAACAGTTGGACAGTTTCTCTTGAAACTGCATAAACAAATATTACTATTTGACCCAGCAGTCACACTCTTAGGTATTTACATAACCAAGAGAAATGAAAACTTATGTTCCCTTAACCTCTGGTTACTAGGGGGCAATGAGTGGGGGAAGGGATAGTTAAGGGGTTAAAAAAAAAGAAGACTTATATTCCCATAAAAACCTTCATGCAAATATTTATAGCACCTTTGTTCATAACTGACCCAAACTGGAAGTGATCCAATTGTCCTTCAATGGGTGAATGGATTAATTATCTATAACATACCCATATGTGGAAGGCCAAATAATGATACCCTGGAAGATGTCCATGTCCTGAAACCTGTGAATGTTGCCTTATGTGGAAGAAAAGGATTACAGGTGTGATTAACAACCTTGAGGGGGGAGATTCACAAAAGTCTGTATAAGAGAAAAGCAAAGGGAGATTTGACTTCAGGAAAACATGATAGGAGATACTGTGACCACAAAGGTAGAGGTCAAAGTGATGTGGCCACAAGTTAAATATTGCTGGCAGCAATACTTCCAGTATTGCTGGAAAAGACAAGGAAAGAGTTCTCTGCTAAAGACTCCAGAAGCCTCGCCAACACTTGGTTTTGGCCCAGTGATACTGATTTCAACTTCTGGCCTCCAGAACTGGGAGAGAATACATGTGTGTTGCTTTAAGCCACCAAGTCTGTAGTAATTTGTTATAGCAGCCATAGCAAACGAATACCCCATACAATGGAGTACTACTCAGTGATAAAAAGTCAGGAACCATAGTCCACGGGGCCCCAAAGCATCGGACACAACTGAACGACTAAGCACATATATAATAACATAGGTAAATCTCAAAAAATCTCATATGCTTAGTGAAAGAAACCAAACTCAAAAGTCTATATGCCATCCAATTCCATTTACATGACATTCTTTAAAAGAGACACAGAACACATCTGGGCCCCAAAGCATCGGACACAACTGAACGACTAAGCACATATATAATAACATAGGTAAATCTCAAAAAATCTCATATGCTTAGTGAAAGAAACCAAACTCAAAAGTCTATATGCCATCCAATTCCATTTACATGACATTCTTTAAAAGAGACACAGAACACATCAGTGGTTTCCAGGGGTCATGAGAGGTTGATTACAAATAGGCAGACAAAAGGTGTTCTTTGGAATGATGGAACTGTTTTGGTTATATACTATTTATCAAAACTCATAGACCTGTATACCAAAGAAGATAAATTTTGTCATGTGTAAATTTTGAAATTAAATTTAGAAAATAAATCAATCTTTAGCAGCCGGGAAAAATGTTGAAGTGTTAAACTTTCAAAGAGAAATTGAAATTCCCTCCTATTTATTAAAAAAAATTATTTATTTATTTATTTATTTGGCTGCACTGGGTCTTCACCGAGGCACTCAGGGTCTTCAGTCTTTGTTGTAGCCTGTGGGATATTTAGCTGGGGTGTAAGAACTTTTAACTCCAGTATGTGGGATCTAGTTCCCTGACCAGAGATTAAACCTGGGCCGCCTGCATTGGAACCTCAGAGTCTTAGCCACTGGACCACCAGGGACATCCCTGAAGTTCCCTTTTAGATATTGTTGCCATACAGGATTGTTAATAAGAAGCGAGAAAATGTTGGCGAATGTTTACTCAAAATGTTAATTTAACTTTAAAAACATTGTAAACATCCCTTCTCTGACTTTCAGGGTCCAAAAACTTGAGCTGTACATAATTGCACAATCTTGTTACAACGTGGTTAATGAAGTGATCCAGGGCAAGCAATATAGAACAAGGAAACTGAAAGTTCTCAGATACAACTGTGCAATCTCAGACTAGCCTGTCCCTGCTGAAGTCCGATATCACCTCAGTCAGTCAGTCAGTTCAGTCGCTCAGTCGTGTCTGACTGCGACCTCATGAACCGCAGCATGCTAGGCCTCTGTGTCCATCACCAACTCCTGGAGTTTACCCAAGCCCATGTCCGTTGAGTCGGTGATGCCATCCAACCATCTTATCCTCTGTCGTCCCCTTCTCCTCCTGCCCTCAATCTTTCCCAGCATCAGGGTCTTTTGAAATGAGTCAGCTCTTCGCATCAGGTGGCCAAAGTATTGCAGTTTCAGCTTCAACATCAGTCCTTCCAATGAACACCCAGGACTGATCTCCTTTAAGATGGACTGGTTGGATCTCCTTGCAGTCCAAGGGACTCTCAAGTCTTCTCCAACACCACAGTTCAAAAGCATCATTTCTTTGGTGCTCAGCTTTCTTTATAATCCAACTCTCACATCCATACATGACCTCTGGAAAAACCATAGCCTTGACTAGACGGACATTTGTGGACAAACTAATGCCTCTGCTTTTTAATATGCTGTCTAGGTTGATCATAATTTTCTTTCCAAGGAGTAAGCGTCTTTTAATTTCATGGCTGCAATCACCATCTGCAGTGATTTTGGAGCTCAGAAAAATAAAGTCAGCCACTGTTTTCACTGTTTCCCCATCTATTTGCCATGAAGTGATGGGACCGGATGCCATGATTTTAGTTTTCTGAATGTTGAGCTTTAAGCTAACTTTTTCATTCTCCTCCTTCACTTTCATCAAGAGACTCTTTAGTTCTTCCTCACTTTCTGCCAGAAGGGTGGTGTCATCTGCATATCTAAGGTTATTAGAGGCAGCTTATTAACACAGATATTCCTGGAGACAATGCTGGGTCCTGTGATGGGTTGAGCCTTCTGGGAGAGCAGCAAAGATTCCAGGAACATCTGGGTTAGTTGGCACTTATCTTGATGGGAGATTGAGTCAAGAACACACTATACACACAAGGACTCCCTTTCAACCTCTGTACTTCTCAAGACTGTAATTGTCTCTGTTTTCACTGTCTAACCTAGACCTCATCTCCATGTTTCTCTCTGCAGAAGATAGAAATTTTAACTGGCCTGCATTTGAGAAACAGGGTTGGAAGGATAATGGAAATCAACTGACAATTGCTTTATATTTGAATTAATCTCATTGCAGGGTGTGTTATTACTGATGATTTTATTTTGTTTTTATGGTAAATGGGCCTAATTCATTATTTTTGACAGCAATTAGATAACTGTCCAATTATGTTAAGTCAGTCCTAGTTTGAGAAGAAAAAGTGCTGTCTTAAAACATGATGATCTTAAGCCTGTTTGCATTCAGATGTATTCCTCATTTTTCTGCTCTGTAGACCTGTTTCCGAGGCCCTTATTATTACTGATGATTTTATTTTGTTTTTATGGTAAATGGGCCTAATTCATTATTTTTGACAGCAATTAGATAACTGTCCAATTATGTTAAGTCAGTCCTAGTTTGAGAAGAAAAAGTGCTGTCTTAAAACATGATGATCTTAAGCCTGTTTGCATTCAGATGTATTCCTCATTTTTCTGCTCTGTAGACCTGTTTCTGAGGCCCTTATATCATATTCTAGCTGAGTTTAGCCAGGGAGAGGCAGAATAATGGCCCCCAAAGATGCCCATGCCCTAATTCCCAGAACATGTAGAAGTATTAAATGTTACGTAGACATAGAAAATAGACCTGTTGTTGCTAAGAGGGAAGAGCAGTGGGAGAGAGAGAGAATTTGGAGGAGTTTGGAATTCGCAGATGCAAACTGTTATATACAGAATGGATAAACAACAACATCCTACTGTATAGCCCAGGGAACTATGTTCATTATCCTGAGATAAACCATAATGGAAAAGAATATGAAAAAGAATGTGCATATATGTATAACTGAATCATTTTGCTATACAGAAGAAATGAACACAACACTGGCAGTCAACTAGAGTTGAATGAAATACATTTTTTTAAAAACATCAAATGTTACATGGCAAAAGGGCTTTGTAGACATAATTAAGATTATGGACCTGAGATAGGGAGACTATCCTGGATTATCACAGTGGACTCATTCTAATCACATGAGCCCTTAAAAACAGAATTATCTCTGACTGGGATGAGGACAGAAGAATCAGAAGCGGCATGAGAGTTCGGAAGCATGAGGAAGCCTTGATCTGCTACTGTGAGCTTTGAAGATGGAAGAAAGCCATGAGACAAGGAATGTGGGGAGCCTCTAGAAGCTGAGAATCACTCTTGTTTGATACTCAATGAGAAAACAGTAACCTGGGTTCTGCACCTGTATGGAGCTGAGTTCTACCAACAAACTGAATGACTGTGGAAGTAAATTCATTTCCAGAGCCTCCACAAACAAACATAGCCCTGCCAACCCCTTGATTTAGGCTTTAAGAGACTCTAAACAGTGGACCCAGCTGAGCTGTACCGTACTTGGACTTGAGGCCCACATAACTGGACCCCCTGGGTTCTGTAATATCAGTTTTTCCTATTGTTCCTCCAGCCTGAGTGTCTAAGGGCTTCCTGCTGTTGCTATTATCTCAGATATTTTCCTGTCATNTAAACAGTGGACCCAGCTGAGCTGTACCGTACTTGGACTTGAGGCCCACATAACTGGACCCCCTGGGTTCTGTAATATCAGTTTTTCCTATTGTTCCTCCAGCCTGAGTGTCTAAGGGCTTCCTGCTGTTGCTATTATCTCAGATATTTTCCTGTCATTGAAAAAAAAAAAAGCAGCACAGCATAGAAGTTGAGAATTATGTTTTATTCAGTGGGCTTGCTGAGGACTTAAGCATGGAAGATGGCTTCTGACAAAGTTCTTAGGGACTACTCTGAAGAGGTAAGGAAGGAGCCAGTTTACATGGGAGTTTTGCAACAGCAACCCAAAACCAGGAACATCAAAAGATTACTGTTAACTAAAGAAAACTGGAAATCTCAAGTTCATGAATTTAGAGCTTTTCTTTGTATAGGTGCTTGCCTGGTGGAGAGGGGAATGGCAACCCGCTCCAGTATTCTTGCCTGGAGAATTCCATGGACGAATCTGGTGGGCTGCAGTCTGTGGGGTCGCAGAGTCAGACATGACTGAGTGACAAACACTTGTGTAGGAAGATGGAAGAGTTTGGGATCACTGAAATCATTCCTTTGATATTCACCTGAACGACTGAGGGTCAGTATCCTGAATCTCTTCTCAGAGTGCTGAGTTGGGGGTAGCTACAGTGGCTGATGACTTGAGGGCAACCACATCCTTTGTTTAGTGATATGGCAGATGACATTGTTTGTCTACCCATTCCCTAGTTTTCTCAGCCACTTCCAGCTCCTGTGTTACCAGTTCACGGTAGCAGATTCCTTCTGCTTCAAATACTCCAAGTGATTTCAGTTTCCTGATTTGATTCTGAGTGATAGATACAGGATAATTCAGATACTGTTTTTGTTGTTTGTAATGGTGATTGGAATAGAGGTTCTTCATTTGTTCGTTTGTTCAACAAACCTTCATTAAGAGTCTATGCTATATATTAGTGTCGACAAGGTCCTTGACCTCAGTGAACTTTACGTTGTAGTCAGGCAGACAGAATTTTAATTAATAAAGTAAAGCATTAGTATTATGATAAGAATAGGGATCTGTAAGAACATAAAGCAAGGGATTATTAAACTGATCTAAGAGCTAGGGAAGGAGTCTATAAAGAGGAGGTATTTAATGAGATCTGAAGATTGAGTAGGGTTATCCCCATGATCTGAAATAGTTAATAAGGTTGGGAGGTGGCTTTGCTGGAGAACAGGAGTAAAACAACACTATTTTCTTCTGCTGGAAAAGTTAAGCAAGAAAAAAAAAAATCCTGGATCTAATAAGCAATTATGGCAGAGGCAGGATCCAAGATTAATATATAAAATCAATCACTTTCCTATATATGAATAATGAATATAATTAAAAGTTAAAACACAGCATCATTTACCTGAGCACCCATCAAAATAAAGTAGTTGGGTGTAAATATAGCAAAATATGTGCAAGATCTTTATGAGGAAAATTGCTAAACTGTGTATAATGTCAAAGAAGAACAAAATAAATGAAGATTTTTATATTAACAGATAGGAAGACTCAATATTGTCAAGAGGTCAGTTCTTCCCAACTTAATCTATAGATTCAATGTAATTCCAAACAAAATCCCAGCAAGTTATTTGTGGACATAGAAAAGCTGATTCTGCAACTTATATGAAGAAGAAAAAGACTCAAAGTAGCCAACATAATATTGAAAATGAAAAGCAAAGTTGGAGGACTGACAGTATCCTATTCAAGATTTATGATAAAGCTATGCTAATCAAGATGGTGTGTGTTGGTAAGAAAAAAATAGACAAATAGGTCAGTGGACCAGGACAGAGTCAAGAAGTACACTAACATGTTTGTTCAACAAACCTTCATTAAGAGTCTATGCTATATATTAGTGTCGACAAGGTCCTTGACCTCAGTGAACTTTACGTTGTAGTCAGGCAGACAGAATTTTAATTAATAAAGTAAAGCATTAGTATTATGATAAGAATAGGGATCTGTAAGAACATAAAGCAAGGGATTATTAAACTGATCTAAGAGCTAGGGAAGGAGTCTATAAAGAGGAGGTATTTAATGAGATCTGAAGATTGAGTAGGGTTATCCCCATGATCTGAAATAGTTAATAAGGTTGGGAGGTGGCTTTGCTGGAGAACAGGAGTAAAACAACAGTATTTTCTTCTGCTGGAAAAGTTAAGCAAGAAAAAAAAAAATCCTGGATCTAATAAGCAATTATGGCAGAGGCAGGATCCAAGATTAATATATAAAATCAATCACTTTCCTATATATGAATAATGAATATAATTAAAAGTTAAAACACAGCATCATTTACCTGAGCACCCATCAAAATAAAGTAGTTGGGTGTAAATATAGCAAAATATGTGCAAGATCTTTATGAGGAAAATTGCTAAACTGTGTATAATGTCAAAGAAGAACAAAATAAATGAAGATTTTTATATTAACAGATAGGAAGACTCAATATTGTCAAGAGGTCAGTTCTTCCCAACTTAATCTATAGATTCAATGTAATTCCAAACAAAATCCCAGCAAGTTATTTGTGGACATAGAAAAGCTGATTCTGCAACTTATATGAAGAAGAAAAAGACTCAAAGTAGCCAACATAATATTGAAAATGAAAAGCAAAGTTGGAGGACTGACAGTATCCTATTCAAGATTTATGATAAAGCTATGCTAATCAAGATGGTGTGTGTTGGTAAGAAAAAAATAGACAAATAGGTCAGTGGACCAGGACAGAGTCAAGAAGTACACTAACAACAAAAACAAACTGTTCTCAGGCAAAGGAGCAAAGACAATACAATAGAGCAAAGACAAAGTCTTTCCAACAAATGGTACTGGAACAACTAGACATCTGCAGGCAAAAAATCATCATCATCATCTAGATACAGACCTGACACTCTTTACAAAAATTAACAAAAAATGGATCAGACCTAAATGTGAAACACAAAACTCTGAAATTCCTAGAAGACAACATAGGAGGAAACCTAGGAGATTTGGGTGATGATAACTTTTTAGATACAACACCAAAAGGATAACCATGAAACAAACAACTCATAAGCTGAATTTCATTAAAAATAAAAACTTTTGCTCCATGAAAGACACAGTCAAGAGAATAAGAAGACAAGCCACAGACTAGAAGGAAATATTAGCCAAAGATGTATCTATGAAGGACTATTATACAAAATATATAAGAGCAACAATAAGAAAACAAAGACCTGATTTAAAAATGGGCAAAAGCTTTTAGCAAATGTTTTACCAAGAAGATATACAGGTGGTAACTAGCACATGAAAAGAAGTTCAATATTATTAGAGAATTAGAACAACAATGAGATGCCATTACACACTTGTTCAGCTCAGTTCAGTCGCTCAGTCGTGTCCGACTCTTTGTGACCCCATGAATCGCAGCACGCCAGGCCTCCCTGTCCATCACCAACTCCTGGAGTTCACTCAGACTCATGTCCATCGAGTCAGTGATGCCATCCAGCCATCTCATCCTCGGTTGTCCCTTCTCCTCCTGCCCCCAATCCCTCCCAGCATCAGAGTCTTTTCCAATGAGTCAACTCTTTGGATGAGGTGGCCAAAGTACTGGAATTTCAGCCTTAGCATCATTCCTTCCAAAAAAATCCCAGGGCTGATCTCCTTGTTAGAATGGCCAAAATCCAATATATTGACAACACCAAATGCTGGTAAGAATGTGGAGTATCAAGAACTTTAATTCATAGCTGGTGGAATGGCAAAATGATTCAGGCACTTTGAGAGACAGCTTGGTAGTTTCTGACAAAACAAAATACACTCTTAGCATACGATCCAACAATTGCTCTCCTTGGTATTTACCCAAATTAATCAAAAACTTATGTCCAGAAAAAACCTGCATATGGGTGTTTCAAACTTGGAAGCACAAAGATGGATAAATAAATTGGTACAACCAGACAATGAAATATTAAAAAGAAAGGAGCTATCAAGCCATGGAAAGACAAGGAGGAAACTTAAATGCATGCTGCNCAAAAACTTATGTCCAGAAAAAACCTGCATATGGGTGTTTCCAACTTGGAAGCACAAAGATGGATAAATAAATTGGTACAACCAGACAATGAAATATTAAAAAGAAAGGAGCTATCAAGCCATGGAAAGACAAGGAGGAAACTTAAATGCATGCTGCGCTAAGTCACTTCAGTCGTGTCCAACTCTATGCGACCCCATAGACGGCAGCCCACCAGGCTCCCCCGTCCCTCAGATTCTCCAGGCAAGAACACTGGAGTGGGTTGCCATTTCCTTCTCCAATGCCTGAAAGTGAAAAGTGAAAGTGAAGTCGCTCAGTCGCGTCCGACTCTTAGTGACCCCATGGACTGCAGCCTACAGGCTTCTCTGTCCATGGGATTTTCCAGGCAAGAGTACTGGAGTGGGGTGCCATTGCCTTCTCCAAATGCATACTAGCAAGTAAAATAAACCTTATGTCAAAACTCACAGATGTACAACACCAAGAGTGAGCTTTGAGTGATAATGACTTATCCACTGGGGGCTTCCCAGGAGGCAGGAGTGGTAAAGAACCCACCTGCCAATGCAGGAGACATAAGAGATGTGGGTTCAGTCCTGGAGTCAGGAGGATCTCCTGGAGGAGGACATGGTGACCCACTCCAGTTCTCTGGCCTGGAGAATCCCATGGACAGAGGAGCCTGGTGGGCTATGGTCCATAGGGTTGCAAACGGTTGGACACGACTCAAGTGACTTAGCATGCACACACGATACGTCCATTTAGATTCCCTGATTGTAACAAATGTCCCACTCTGGTGAGCATAGCTGACAGTGGAGAAGGTTGTACATGTGTGGGGATGGGGGTACATGGGAACTCTCTGTGCTTTGGTTCAGTTTTGCTATGAAGCTAAATAAAACTGTTCTGAGAAATAAAGTTTATTAATTAAAAACTACTGCGTGTTATTTTAGTAAAAAGCCAGAGTAAGTGCCATCTTTGACAATTCTCTTTCTTGGCTAGGATTCATAGCTCTCAGAGAAATTCTTCCTGGAACCACATTGGTATCTGACCTTATTTAACTCAGATTCTGGATCACATGTCTAAGTTACATCTTTTTCACGCACTCTTGAGAAATGTATGAAATGAAGAATGCACTTTTTACTAAATCAAATAATGCATCCAACAGATACCCACATGAATTTAACACAGAACTGTTAATCTAACAATTTAACTTTTAGTAATTTATTATGAGAAAATAAATATTTTAAAAATAATTATTTTAAAAGGTATTTTTAAAAGTACACAATATTTTTCATAAAGTAAAAGTAGGATACAATTCAAATGTTTACCAATGGGAAATAAATTATATAAAACAAAGTGTACATATATTGTTCAGCAATGACAAATGTTGACATAGATCTTTATTTATTGACATAGAAAGATGCCCACAACATCTACAAGAAAACAACAGATTATAAACACACAGATCTGTGTGTTCATAAGAAGTACCCTTCAGTTCAGTTCAGTTCAGTTCAGTCTCTAGGTCGTGTCTGACTCTTTGTGACCCCATGAATCGCATCACGCCAGGCTTCCCTGTCCATCACCAACTTCCGGAGTTCACTCAGACTCACGTCCATCGAGTCCGTGATGCCATCCAGCCATCTCATCCTCTGTTGTCCCCTTCTCCTCCCGCCCTCAACCCCTCCCAGCATCAGAGTCTTTTCCAATGAGTCAACTCTTAGCATGAGGTGGCCAAAGTACTGGAGTTTCAGCTTTAGCATCATTCCTTCCAAAGAAATCCCAGGGCTGATCTCCTTCAGAATGGACTGGTTGGATCTCCTTGCAGTCCAAGGGACTCTCAAGAGTCTTCTCCAACACCACAGTTCAAAAGCATCAATTCTTCGGCGCTCAGCCTTCTTCACAGTCCAACTCTCACATCCACACATGACCACTGGAAAAACCATAGCCTTGACTAGACAGACCTTAGTCGGCAAAGTAATGTCTCTGCTTTTGAATATGCTATCTAGGTTGGTCATAACTTTTCTTCCAAGGAGTAAGTGTCTTTTAATTTCGTGGCTGCAGTCACCATCTGCAGTGATTTTGGAGCCCCCCAAAATAAAGTCTGCCACTGTTTCCACTGTTTCCCCATCTATTTCCCATGAAGTGATGGGACCAGATGCCATGATCTTTGTTTTCTGAAAGTTGAGCTTTAGATACATCAATATTTGAATTGTAATAACCTTGGTTAAGATTATTCACCAATTCAACTAATATCTATAGCAAATTCTTAAAAATCTGAACAATCTACCATCCACTGAGTAGATGTCATACATTCAGATCTTGTAAATTCTTTACCCAATTCCTTAGGATAGAACAAAGTTCTTCCTTTTGTAAAAAAAAAAATCATTTACAAGAAACAAAGGTATGACTCAGGATCATTTTCTTAAGCACATATAGCACAGTTTGTCTCAAAATCATGGGTTGTATTGACAGTATCAAATGATCTACATTTCTATTAGTAAATGAAAACCTTATACCTGGGAGTGGCTATGTTTCTTTCTTTTCAAAATCATTTTTAAATTTTTAGATTCTAATAATGAATGTACATAATTTTAAATCACCTATTTCCTAAAAGTTCATTACACATATAGTTGCCCCCTTCACTTTTTCTGTACTCAACTTCTTCCCCAGAAGGTCTAAATTCTTTGGTCTGTTTCTTACATTTATCACAATATTATAAAATAATTGATTGGCATTACTACTTTTTTGGTTATCAATTTCAGATATCATCAGTTTAATTTTGTTACAGGAGTTAAGCTCACCCTGTCCCCAGTCAAATATGCATTGCATGTAGATACATAGACAGACAGTTATACACACACCCTCTCAGTCTCCCAATGTCATTTAATATTTTTCATGGCAAATCAGGGTTGCATTATTTAATATGCCTTTGTAGTATATATTATGATTGAATTTTTTCTCCTACATTTTGCTATGGAGTTAATAATTGCCTCTTTCTTCCTATTTTCTCAGCTTCATTTAAAGTCATTATTACATTTTGCAAATATTTCAACTGACCTTTCAAATGCCTATTGGTAAATTTTTAGGTTAACTAAACCAGATTCTTTTTTTTTTTTTTAATTGAGCATGATTGTTTTTTCAGAAGACCTCGGCTCTGCAGCAATCCAGCCCACTGCTCCAGTCCGCACAGGCTGCTGACTGGTGTGAAACTCCATAGCACTATTGATATGGATTTACCCTTTGTCAGATTGCAAGTCCTTCCTGTATTTTGTTTACCTCCTTGTTTTACAGAAACATATCCTATAGTAGCTTCCTAGGAGGAGAATCAAGAATGATTAATTTTAATAACCTGTATACTTTAACAAGAATTTATTTTCACTTCACATTCTATGGATAGTTTGCCTGAGTATTAATCCTGGATTGAAAATACTTTCCCTCAGAATTTAAAGACATCATTTCTTTATTCTATAACAGCCAACATTTCCATTAAGAAATCTACAGCTGCTGAACTCTATTTTATTATATTTCATTATTTTTTGATAATTATTGTTTCCTCCCATCAGAAGCTTCTAGTATTTTTTTTCTCTATCCTTTGATTTTCTGATAGACATAAGTATTTTTTAAAAACCTGATGCATTTGTCTGGCAAATGTATTTCCAACACAAACTTTTCCAATATGAAGATGTATGCTCTTAAGCTCTGGAAATACTATTTCTTTGATAAATTTTTTCCTTTTGTATTTTCTGTGGACCTTTTTCTATCTCCTTGTGGTATAACTCCTGGAATAATCTTTTATTTTCTCATGTATATTATTCTTTTTATCTTTTTAATTTTCAAGGTTTTTGTGCTTTATCTTTTAATCCTTCTATTGAAAATTTTACTTATTTTAAAAATTCCCCAATCTCTTCCTGTTTTCTGAATATTCTTTCATTGTAGTTTGGTCTTATATTATAGCTATAGCTTATCTCATGTTTTGGAAGAAACTAAATATACATGTTTTAGAAATTTAGTTCTATTGCCTGCATTGTGTCTGCTTATCATAGGTTTAAAAAATTCAGTTTGTTTCTTTTCTCCTTGATATTGCTTTTCCTCTTAGAGGACCTGTACCACAGATCTCTCTTAGATATAAATTTAGTACTTTTCTCACCTTCATGTTTGAATGATATAAATATCTTAGCTGATGGAAGGAAGAAAAAAATACAGAGCATTAGGAAGGAGCAGTTTGGAGAAAATTTTGTGTTGTTGACTTGTGTGTTTGCAAGAGTTTTTAAACTTTCCTCTTTTATTTAGCTATTATTTCTTATTTTTTCACATTCATAAACATGAAATTCACTTATGGTTTAAAAGTCAAATATAGTTTGTTATCGAGATTAAGTTGAAATGAGAAAAAATTTAAAAATCTAATTCTGAAAGTAATTTTAAGACTCAGTTCAGTTCAGTTACTCACTCGTGTCCGACTCTTTGCGACCCCACGAATCGCAGCACGCCAGGCCTCCCTGTCCATCACCAACTCCCAGAGTTCACTCAGACTCACGTCCATTGAGTCAGTGATGCCATCCAGCCGTCTCATCCTCTGTCGTCCCCTTCTCCTCCTGCCCCCAATCCCTCCCAGCATCAAAGTCTTTTCCAATGAGTCAACTCTTCGCATGAGGTGGCCAAAATATTGGAGTTTCAGCTTTAGCATCATTCCTTCCCAAGAAATCCCAGGGCTGATCTCCTTCCGAATGGACTAGTTGGATCTCCTTGCAGTCCAAGTGACTCTCAAGAGTCTTCTCCAACACCACAGTTCAAAAGCATCAATTCTTCGGCACTCAGCTTTCTTCACAGTCCATAGACTAACCAATGCTAAAACAAATCAAGACAAAAAGAAATTCACAATGGCTGTGTGATCTTCCACTTTCTTTGGAAGGATTTTAATTTAAAACATTTTATACCCCTTGCCATTCTAGTTCAATTCCAAGTCAATATATTTTTTAGTCAAAACACATAATTAGAATGAGAATGAGAAGGTATAACAAAGGAATATCATCAAACTTAAAATGAGAATTGAATTGATGGAGTGTGGTAGTATCTTTCCACATGTGTTGGTCTCAAGGTTAATAGGAAAAAGGCTGCCCAGCGTGTTGACTCCACCTCATATTTGAGAAGCCACCTAGCAATAAATGGGAGGATTCCATCGTACCACAATTTTATTTACTTCAAACTTAAACCCTTGCAGCAAATTGTTTTCAAAAGAGAAGCTGCCTTGACACCAGGCAGTATAGAGCTGAGAACTCTACCATTTCTGACAGCCTGCCACAGTGATCCTACTCAGAGTGGGGCCTCAGCAATGCTCCTGGTAAAGAGCAGTTAAAGAACTGTGCTCAGTAATTACTTTTCAAAACATAGAGACAGCAATTTAAACTAAAGTACATAACCACATTGAAATTAAGGTGAGGACAGGAAAAAAGTTCATTCCTCTAGTAATTCCCCTGTCTCTCATTTTTACTTGTACTCAATCTGTTTCTTCTCTTCTTCTATTATTTTATACCTCCATCTCTTCTTCCTCTCCTTTCTGCCTTTTTGTTGTATTTTTTCTTGTTTTCTGTTTATATATTTCCTGTCATCTTTTTCCTTTTTATCTTAATTGATCTCCCTTTCACTTTCACTCTGTAACTGCCGTAACATTAGTACATTGAGTGAAATGTATTTGTGGATTGCATCTTTGCGCGCATTATACTCATTGAATACAGGCTAATACTTTACTAAAAATTTTGTAATTTAAACTTCTTCACTCATCTCTTTAAAGTCTTAACACATTTAATTATTGATACTTTAAAACATCCACATGATACTTGTTTTAATATATTAGCAGTTAAACAGAATAACTACTTTTCACTTCTGATTTATAGTAATAAAGAACGTTAAGAAATAGAGAGTTCCCAAGATGGCAGAGTAGGAAGACTCTGAGCTCACCTCCTCTTATGGGCATGCCAAAATTAAAACTATTTACAGAAAATTATTTATGAAAAAGACCAGGATATATCAGAACAGATCTTTACAACTAAAAGTATAAAGAAGGAACCACAATGAGGTAGGCAGGAAGAGAGGAGTAGTGGTATAGTCAATACCCAAACCCCCAGGTGAGTGACCCATAAACAGATTACAACTGCAGAGCTTCTCCCCACAAGGAGCAAGTTGTCTTGAGGCCCTCTGTGCTGAACAAATTCTTAGAAATGTACATACTCCCAAATCTGAGTCAGGAAGAAATACAAAATATGAACAGGGTAATTGCCAGTAATGAAACCGAATAGATAATTTTAGAATTCCCCCCAAAACAAAACTCCAGGACTAGATAGCTTTACAGGTGAATTCTACCAAACAGATAAAAGTTGCCATCTATCCCTTTCAAGTAGACTCAAATACTGTTAGCCCACAGGCCATACTTTGAGCAATAAGTGTGTAGGAACTATAGCAATAGGTATGTATAAGCCAGTGTCAGTTCCCAAGGAATTTAGATAGAAATCAGCAGGAAATTATTGAGCAGGTCTGCAAATCATTTTGGATTTTTCCTACAGAGGTATTGATCTTCATCTGGAAAATGTAGATACCTAGAGTCTCTGTCCTGGTTTAAGTACTATGGACCAGAGAAAACAGGCTTTATGTAGTATATCCTCAACCACCATAAATGTTGATAAGATCAGCAAGAGTCAGAATTGGGTTTTATGTTTTCTTTTTATTCATCTATATATGCACAGTCTCTGAAACAGAGCCTTCCTTTAATAAGAGTTCAATAACTGTTTGTTGAATTAGATTGAAAGTAAATGAAATCTTTCTAGTCTTATTTTCTAGTTCACCTTAAATTATTAAGAATTCTAGTGACATATGGGCTGATTCTCAAAGAGTGTATTTGCTGGAATCATGCTTTCAGATTCTTGCTGTTCATACAGATAAGAAATGTCTCAATATTTTCACTAACTTGAATTCAGTAGCTTATTCTTACTGGTTTTCTGACATCAGAAATACCTAACTTTACTACTTTTCAAAATCATAACATGGATAAATCTAAAGAGCTTTTCTATTTAGTATCTCATGATCATAAAATTCTTATTGGAAAAATTATTTATTAACAATCCAACAGTAGTTGGTAAACACATTAAAACTGCTTAATAAAAGGTATAATTAAACAATATTTTAATGATGTTAGTATCTCCTTAGAATTTTTAATGTGATAGAAAACTCAGTGCCCTGAGTTTATCATGGAAGCCTAAATAAAAGCCTGTCTCATTCTTCAACAGTGTAGACCCTCTGTAAAATAAGAAACAAATATTTTATATATGTATATATATTGGTCAGGCCCCCAGTGCCTGACACAGAACTCTTGAACTTGTAGATAGAGATACTATCATTACTCTTTGACCCAAGTTCCTGACACAAAGCTCTTGAGACTTTTGTTAATTTACTGAGTGATGGGACCATCTGACACAGAGCTCTTAAGTCCTTTGTGATTTCCTAGGTGATAGGAATATCCTTCTGTTCTAACGAGATTGCTCTTGGATGGAGGATGGTCACCAGAAAGATCAAGCTGTGAGCAGAAGCCTGGGACTTTTGGTCCCATCTCTTATTCTCCAGAAGGGGGAAAAGGTTGAAAGTTCAGTCTGTGATCATGCTAACATGATGAAGCCTCCAGAAAAACCCTATAAGTACTGGGTTCAGAGTATTTCCCCATTAGTAAACACATCTACGTGGCTGGAGGGGAGTGCATTTTAATTATAAAAGGTAGACTCTTACACTCAAGATCTTTCCAGACCTCATCCTATGTATCTCTTCATCCAGCTTTTCATTTGTATCCTTTATAAAATATAAAATAAGTGAACTGTTTTCCTGAGCTCTATGAGCTGCTCTATCAAATTACTGAAACCAGGGAGGGTACTGTGGGAACCTCCAATTTGCAGCAAAGTTGGTCAAAAATCTTAGGTAACCTGAAGACCTACTACTAGTGATTAGTATCTGAAGTTAGGGGTTGGGGGAGAGGCAGTCTTGTAGGACTGAACCCTTAACCAGTAGGCTCTATGCTACCTCTGGTTAGTGTCAGAATTGAATAAAGGATATCAAGTTGGGGTTGGAGAATCAGCGTGGGAAAAAATCCCAGACATCTGGTGTCAGAAATCTTATGAACACTAATAAAGAAAAAACACAGCAAGTTGGAGCTGGCCTCTGTTGCTGTTGATGCTATTTAGTCCCTAAGTCATGTTGAACTGTTCTGTGACCCCACCAGGTTCCTGTGTCCATGGGATTTTTCAGGCAAGAATTCTGGATTGGGTTGTCATTTCCTTCTCCAGGTGATCTTCCCAACCCAGGGATTGAATCTTCAGCTCCTGCCATGTCTCCTGCATTATAAGTGGATTCTTCACTGCTGAACCACCAAGGAAGCACTCAGTTTAGTTCAGTCGCTTAGTCGTGTCTGACTCTTTGCGACCCCATGAATCACGGCATTCCAGGCCTCCCTGTTCATCACCATCTCCCAGAGTTCACTCAGACTCACGTTCATCATGTCCGTGATGCCATCCAGCCATCTCATCCTCAGTCGTCCCCTTCTCCTTCTGCCCCCAATCCCTCCCAGCATCAGAGTCTTTTCCAATGAGTCAACTCTTCGCATGAGGTGGCCAAAGTACTGGAGTTTCAGCTTTAGCATCATTCCTTCCAAAGAAATCCCAGGGTTGATCTCCTTCAGAATGGACTGGTTGGATCTCCTTGCAGCCCAAGGGATTCTCAAGAAAGCATTAAACCCCCACGTACCAAGTGGAAATCACAACTCACTTGAGACTTGAGCTGAAATCACAAAAGTCATTCTAAAAGTCAACAGATTCATAAATGTAAAGAGTATACCAAACTCAGGGGTTGGCACAAGAGTCAGAGATTTTTTTTAAGCTTGAAAAGCACTTTAACATTGGTTATCCTGTTTGAATTACCCCATGCATTGGAAAAGGAAATGGCGACCCACTCCAGTGTTCTTGCCTGGAGAATCCCAGGGAAGGGGGAGCCTGGTGGGCTGCCGTCTATGGGGTCGCAGAGTCGGACGCAACTGACGTGACTTAGCAGCAGCAGCAAGAGCATTTTCTAGTGGCAGTGTAAGGGAAGGAACAATATGAACAACCCTCTTTATTTGTGAATATACACATACAAGCATACCTCATTTGATTGTGCTTAGTTTATCAAGCTTCACATACATTGTGTTTTTTACATACTGAAGGTTTGTGGCAACCCTACATTGCCAAATGATGGTTAGCATTTTTAAGCAATAAAGTATTTTCAATTGAGGTATGTACTTTTTTAGACATAATACTATTGTACACTACAGTATAGTGTAAGCATAACTTTTCTGTGCATTCAAGAGACCAAAAGAATTCATGTGACTCACTTTATCATGTTTGCTTTACTGCAGTGGTCTAGAACTGAACCTACAGTCTCTGAGGTGTGCCTACATATAAATACAATGAAGCCCTAAAAGCCTAAGAGCAGGGGGCTTCTCTTTGAGAATTATGTCATTTTGGTGTTTTTAAAACATGTGAGCAATGCCTTGCAGTTATTTTTCCTACCATCATTATTTTAATAGCTTTAATGTGTGCCCAGATTTCTAAAGTCACTAAACAAACAATATATTCTAAAAAGAAATAGCCCTGAGACAAAAATTGCTGGCCAGTTTGTTTTCTATCATTGATATCTATTGACAGTTAACATAATATGCTAATGATTGTGCTATCAATGTCATTTCAAATTTGTATCCTTACATTCTCAAACACAGACATGAGTAGACATTTTATTCATTCAAATGGAATCTTCTTTTTTTTTCAGTTTATTTTTTTACTTTTTTTTCTAATTTTATTTTTTTTACTTTACAATACTGTATTGGTTTTGCCATACATCAACATGAATCCGCCACGGGTGTACGTAAGTTCCCACTCCTGAACCCCTCTCCCACCTCCTTCCCCATACCATCCCTCTGGGTTATCCCAGTGCACCAGCCCCAAGCATCCCGTATCTTGCATCGAACTTAGACTGGCGATTCATTTATTATATGATATTATACATGTTTCAATGCCATTCTCCCAAATCATCCCACCCTCTCCCTCTCC
>SJYX01008694.1:34649-60953 GCA_006410675.1 Oreotragus oreotragus | reverse complement strand
TTTTTAAGGAATCTCCACACTGTTCTCCATAGTGGCTGTACTAGTTTACATTTCCACCAACAGTGTAAGAGGGTTGCCTTTTCTCCACACCCTCTCCAGCATTTATTGCTTGCAGACTTTTGGATAGCAGCCATTCTGACTGGTGTGAAATGGTACCTCATTGTGGTCTTGATTTGCATTTCTCTGATAATGAGTGATGTTGAGCATCTTTTCATGTGTTTGTTAGCCATCTGTATGTCTTCTTTGGAGATATGTCTATTTAGTTCTTTGGATTTTCTTAACTACTTTTAAACTTGAAATCATAGTACTTATAATAGTGAGAAATCTACAATTTAACTAATTACAACATAATCCATTTAAAACCTTTTTTGAGAAAACTCAATTTTTGAAATGTTAGTGTGAGAATCATATAAATCAGGCTCCTCTCTCCTGCAGAATTTTGGCCTGGAGTTTTTAATCATTATTTCAGGAACTATGTTAAGTGAAAGAAATTATAAACACATTTCACAGAACTTCTTATATATATGGCATTATAGTATATCAAACCAAGAAAACAATTCTGTAACAATAAGCAATAGTCTTATGACTTGAGATATGCTTACTGATCATTTCTGATCAAGTATGTAATATTTAGTATTTTGATAACAAGAATGGTATAAGACCATCTCTATTTCTTACAATGGAAAATAAAACAAGTTATTATGCATGCCTCCTTCTTATTTCTGTATAATGCTTCCCCTGCATGCATTGTGGAGCCAAAACCTGACATGAAAGTTTATGACAGAGTGAGATTGTAAAAATGTATTTTTTTATTTGAGACAATTTTGCAATAAAAGCACATTTCAGTCCTTTAAAATAACAGTCGACAAGATTTACTGTATCAAATGTAAGTTTCACACCTCAGTCAGTGGTTAAGATTTCAAACAAACCCCAGCCGCTAAGCTGAAATTGGGTTTTAAAATCTTTAAGTTAGTTTGTTCCCAGATGAACATTTTTTTTTAACATGAAAAATCACACTTATCATGCAGCTTGCAAATTCTCTGGTTTCCATTTATCCATTTTATTATCTTTTTATTAGTGACAGAGACAGGAGCCAAGTCAGAGCTACATTAATCCAGAAACCAAAAGTAAGTAGACAATATTGTGAATATTAATGCAAGGTGGCAGCTCTTATTTTTTACCATCCCATCCTATTTTTTCCTTGGAACCAATTTGTAGAAAATGTATTTAAGAATCAGAAAGTTAAAGACAACCAATTTCCAACTCATTGACCTACAAATTTGTCTTTGATTGCAGTGCACTTCTGTCATAGCAGGGAGATTAGGAGTGGGTTCTTGAAACTGCAGATCCCTTGGGGAGGGTATAATCACATGCTGACAATGCACCTGAGCTGCTAAATGTCCAGGGTAGGAACTGGAGGACATCTAGCCAGTTTATGAGTCCCCAGAGAGGGGGCAATGGATATCCATAACACCTCACTCTGTGGGGAGCCTGTCTAGTTCTTGGCAAGAATTTTAAGCTTAATTTTTCCTGGATAGCTTTCCCCTCTCTCTTTTTCCTTCACTCTCTTGTTGTCTAAGTAAATAAACGTAGACCTAAAAGTACATTCACACACACACACAGAGATAGAGAAAAGAAAATTAAATGAAGAAAATCTCAACAGATTCGACCCTAGATTTGTTTTAGCTATTATGAACACTCAGACTTAGCACCCACTTGCTTTGCAAGTTTATCCCTAATAATGACCATTATTTGTGTACTGCCCTTAGGATTACCAAAGTGAAAGTGAAGTCGCTCAGTCGTGTCTGACTTTTTGTGACCCCATGGACTGTAGCCTATCAGGCTCCTCCATCCATGGGATTTTCCAGGGAAGAGTGCTGGAGTGGATTGCCATTTCCTTCTCCAAGGGATCTTCCCGATCCAGGAATCGAACCCTGGGTCTCCCGCATTGCGGGCAGATGCTTTACCATCTGAGCCTTCACAAATGTAACATCTACACAATAAAAAGTTTTTGCAGCAGGAATATAACTTCATCATACATATTGCAAATTTTAGTCTTAAAGATGGTTTTTTGAAACAAAGTCCCTGAGATAGAAATTAAATCTACTTCTCCAGAATTCAAAGTCCGATGATCTTTTCTCTATACTAAGTTGATATTTTCAACTTTGAAATGTTTATTAATTTGTGTGTATTTTATATAAAAAATAAATTAACATTAGACTTCCTACATTTAGCATATTTAAAAAGGTAAAACCTATACAGTATCCAAGTAATAAAAATACTAAAACACACAGTGTAATCCAGATAGAAGATGGATGCCAAGTGTCTTCTGGTTGTTTCCTTTCCTTTAAGAATAAGTCCAGTAAAATGTGAAGGACTGGAAAATAGGGGAAGACGGTAAGCCTGAGACACTGGCCCTTCGGTTTTGTCATCTGTGTGACCTTTTGGGAAAATGTGGGACTCAATGAATATGATTATTTCTAATAAACCCCAAGTGCCCATGAGTAGTAGAATGGATTAATAGATTGTGATTTACACAAACAAGAAAATAACACACAACAATGAAAAGAATCATCTTCACCCAACAGTGAGACTTTCTTAAATACACTAATTAGCAAAAAAAAAAAAAAAAAAAGACACAAAAGAATACATATTATCAAATTTATATAAAATGCAATGCTGTCAAGCCAGTCTATAGGTTAAAAGAGGCTAGAACAGTCCACTGTTGAAAGGAATTAGTATAGGGAGTACGGTGGACTATGTCTTTATCTGCATGATGGGTACATAGTTGTGGTTTATTTGTCACAGTCTTTGAAGGGAAACATTTATATTTGTACTTTCCTCTACACAGAACATACTTCAATAAAACTTGCAAAGGAAGAACATGGTTGGACCTTAAGACTGCATCTATACCATCATGGATATCTTGGTGTAACTAACTGTAGGCTTTTTCAGGCAGAAGAACATTGGAAAAGTGTGGGCTTTGGATCCATTTGTCTGAGTTACAAATCTCCACTGCACTGTGACACTCAGCTAGCAATGTGTTCCGAGGTAAGTTTCCTAAACCTTGGTTTCTCCAGTAACTTTTTTATGGATTTGTGCCCCTCAACTACTCAGTAGGGACAAATAGCATAAATAGGAAAAAAAAAAAACATAAACACAAACCATATAAACTGAGAAACTGCAACCAAATTGATGGTATCATTTTCCTTAGCCCTTAAATATTTTTGAGTTACCGCTATCATTAGCAAAAAAAAGAAAAATCAAATTCTATATTAGGAAGCTTTCATAATAATTCAGTATGGCCAGCAACTCTCCATGGCCTCACACAACAGATATTATTTCTGACACTTGAATGTCCAGTTGGGGTTTCCTCATTTAATCCTTCAGGAATCCTGTCCCTGGCTCAGTCTTTGAGATCCACTCACTTTTTATTTGAATAAAAGAGACCTTTAGGAAAGGTACATCTATTTTTAACTGCTTTGTCCCTGAAGATGTATGTGTTTTTCTCATTTACATTCATTTTAGGGGGAAGTAGCCACATGGCCCCATCTCTCTGCGCACAATCTCAGGGAAGTATAACTTATCATTAGTCCATTAGCCACATCTGCCACATTGTCCTTATGTTCTCCTACACAAAGTACAGATAATTTCTGAGGCTCTCTCAGTTAGGCATTTCACAACAAAGTCATAGAAACACCAGGATCATTTGATCTACAGATGCATGTAACTTCCTGAAATACATATTCCAACTTGTTGACTTTAAACTCAATCTAAATACCAACGGATCTGCTCGCACTTCTGAGACACAGCTTACATTCATGAACAAATGTTAGTTAGCCTAAGTCTCAACACCAAGATGTCAGGTCATATCAATCTGAATTGAACACACTTTACTTTCTTGATTTTTAAGGTGAGCGATATCTTGGTGTTGTAGAAAGTACCCAGCACTGGTAACTGGGGTCATGATCCACCTTCTAAATTTATAACCAATGTCAATATAATCAAAACTAGAGGGAATTCTTATATAGGACTTTTAAAAAATCTTCATAAACTTAAACCCACTGTTAAGTATTGTTCTCTAAAACTTTGGAAATGAAAGTTTTACTTTTACAACAGAAGGCTTATATAAGATACAGGACTTATTCCAAATCACAAACTTGGAACCAAAACCTGAGGCTCTATATTACCAGTCTAATATATACTTTACTTCTTAGCAAAGCAGGAAAATGTCAAAAGTAAAAATGTAATAATGTTTGCACGTAGGATACACTAATGATCAAGTTTAAGAAAAAATTTGATAAATCTGAAAAGACAGTTTTACTGCTGAAATTCTCCCTGCTCCTTGATCGTTGACCCAGGAAGTACCAGGAACTGCAGTTATATCAACAATCATCATAAATTGTATCTATTTCTCATTCTTCAATCTTTTTTTTTTTGTACTTGCAGGCTTAGGATTGCAAAACATAAGGCAAAGGTATCACTTTGAAGAGTTTTCATCATTATAAACTTTTGGTCCCAGGAAATGGTTATTTCATTTTAATAGTCCTGTTTCTATATATATAGGTGTCTCATGCCTGAAATGAATTTTCAAGATTGTCTTTATGCTAAGTATCTGGCAATCCAAAAACTATTGCTTCTGAAAATATGTATAGACCAGGAATGAAGTGTTCCATTTTTACAATGAGATGCAGATTTCCCATTAAAAAGTAAAGCTTTCATTTCCAATGTTATAAAGGACAGTATTTGAGTTTTGGTGAATTAATTTAGGAGGCTATAGAAGTCCTATAAAAGAAATTTTTCTAGTCTATGTATTTACTGTTGATTATAAATTTGAACATTACTATTAGTGTCCAGCTTGTGACTTTGAATATTTGGGTTAAATAAATATTGCTACTGCTACTGCTAAGTCCTTCAGTCGTGTCCGACTCTGTGCGACCCCATAGACAGCAGCCCACCAGGCTCCCCCGTCCCTGGGATTCTCCAGGCAAGAACAATGGAGTGGGTTGCCATTTCCTTCTCCAATGCAGGAAAGTGAAAAGTGAAAGTGAAGTCACTCAGTCATGTCTGACCCTCAGCGACCGCATGGACTGCAGCCTTCCAGGCTACTCCATCCATGGGATTTTCCAGGCAAGAGTACTGGAGTGGGTTGCCATTGCCTTCTCCAAAATATTGCTAACTGGTACTTAATCATTTTCAGTAACACTATTTTCGATTAAACTTGATCTCACAAGTGTATATAATTTTACAACTTAATTATACAATTATCTCATACTATTTGTACAATTTCAGGGATCAATTATCAAAATGTGTTGATACTATTTTTTCACTTGTCTCTGTCTCAATAATACTGTTTACTGTTTTCAGTGCCCTTTCTTCCATAAAGCAAAAAAAGGAGAAAAAAAAAACAACAGGAAAGACACATGAGAAAGTGTGGAGGTTATTTCAGGGCTGAAGTGAGATATGAATAATTGTTCTAATCTTTCCTTCAGCTTTTAACAGTGTTTCAAACTCTATCAAGTAAGAATAGATGACTGTTATGCAACGAAGGGTATTGTGGGCCTGGGGTCTTCAATATTTCTTTAAGTTTGTAGATTTCATGGTCACAAGTAAGTATAAGTAGTTAATAAGCTCTATGCACCATCTTCACTAACCCTACATACCTATGAACCAGCAAAATGCCTGGTACATAACACTTGATTAAAAATTAATGAAGTATGGTTAGCAGCAGTTCCTCTACCTCTCGGCCAATCCTGACTTGTACATTCTTCTCTCAATATTATAGGTGAGCCAAATAGACAATCACCCTGAAAGTTATTCAAATGGCTAAGAAAACTCCTATGTCCCAAACTATACTGTCATCTGAAATTCCACTTTTGAGTTTCATTTAGCTAAAAATGTTGGTCTTATTAAAATGCAAAACAAATGTTGCAACAGAGAGTCAATAACACTTGAATCCCTTTTAAATTATTTAAACTTATGGCAAATGAGTATCAGATTTGTTTTTCCCTAGTGCAAAAAAAAAAAAAACAGGAAAGACACATGAGAAAGTGTGGAGGTTATTTCAGGGCTGAAGTGAGATATGAATAATTGTTCTAATCTTTCCTTCAGCTTTTAACAGTGTTTCAAACTCTATCAAGTAAGAATAGATGACTGTTATGCAACGAAGGGTATTGTGGGCCTGGGGTCTTCAATATTTCTTTAAGTTTGTAGATTTCATGGTCACAAGTAAGTATAAGTAGTTAATAAGCTCTATGCACCATCTTCACTAACCCTACATACCTATGAACCAGCAAAATGCCTGGTACATAACAGTTGATTAAAAATTAATGAAGTATGGTTAGCAGCAGTTCCTCTACCTCTTGGCCAATCCTGACTTGTACATTCTTCTCTCAATATTATAGGTGAGCCAAATAGACAATCACCCTGAAAGTTATTCAAATGGCTAAGAAAACTCCTATGTCCCAAACTATACTGTCATCTGAAATTCCACTTTTGAGTTTCATTTAGCTAAAAATGTTGGTCTTATTAAAATGCAAAACAAATGTAGCAACAGAGAGTCAATAACACTTGAATCCCTTTTAAATTATTTAAACTTATGGCAAATGAGTATCAGATTTGTTTTTCCCTAGTGCGGTCTGGCCAGAGGAGGGAGTCATCCTGTGGTCATAGAAGTAGGAAGAGAAAAATCCAAGTCAGTAAGATGAGTTTAGGTGAGTCAGAACAAAGAAACTTCTTATCCTACACTGTTGTCTAAAGATGAAGTAATACTAAAAGCATAGATATCATCTGGCTATTACCGGTACTTGTACATAACGAAAGTGAGATCCACTGATTTGAACTAGTTAAACAGCCAATCATTGTCAGAGTCAAGGTTAGTTTTTAAGAGACTTGACTTTTAGTTTGGTGCTCCTTCTTTCAACTTTGATTACTTATTTATAAACGCTAATCCTACTTCAAAGTAACCTAAACCTTATAAAATATTTTGGAAATTCAAAAGAACCTTAAAAGGAGTATCAACAAATTTCCTGCCTCTGTAATTTTATACAGTATACATAAATAACTACTTAGGCTCCTTAAGAGTGATTTAATTTTCCAAACATGTAAACTATGATTAATTAAGTATGAAGGTTTATGATTATGTAGTTGGAATATGGTTTAAAAATATTCTCCATCATTTTCATCAATACTAAATCAGCTAACTGAAATAATCATTGGGATCTATGTCTATGAAAAAAAGAAGAAAAATTTGTAATTGCTGCAAATATAAAGAAAATATCTTTCCTTCTAATTAAAAAATGTATTCAATAAGAAAATTACTGTTAAATAAAAAATTATTATACCATGTTCCATAGTAGAGTGCTGAGGTCAAAAGAGTCAAAATTAAGAATATCAGGCAAAGAATTACAGTTCTAAAGAGAAATGGGACCAATAAGGCATAAATAAATATGTATATATGTGTTTATAACAATATATGTATATATTTATATACAAACACATTCATTACAGGGAATTAGCTCCCATGATTATAGAGATGCAGAAGTCTCAATATTTGCAAGGTGGTAAGCAAGCTGAGTCAGACACGACTGAGTGACTGAACTGAACTGAACTGAAGCAAGCTGAAGACTCAACTCTAAGTCCACAATCCTGAGAATCAGGAAAGCAACGATGTTGTTATAGTCTAAAAAATAGGCTTCGAGGGTGGGATGATATGGGAGAATGGCATTGAAACATGTATATTATCATATGTGAAACGAATTGCCAGTCCAGGTTTGATGCATGATACAGGGTACTTGGTGCTGGTGCACTGGGATGACCCAGAAGGATGGGATGGGGAGGGAGGTGGGAAAGAGGTTCAGGATGGGGAACACATGTACACCCATGGCAGATTCAAATCAATGTATGGCAAATCCAATACAATATTGTAAAGTAAAATAAACAATTAAAAAAATAAATTAAATAAAAATTAAAAAAAAAAACTAGCAGGCTTGAGATCAGGAAGAGCTAATGTTTTATTCTGAGTCTAAAGGCAGGAGCAAAGTCAGTGGCCCAATTCAAAGGACACAAGTTGGCAGAGTTCCCTCTTCACAGGGGAAGGTCAGCTTTTCTGCTTTATTTAGGCATTCAAACGATTAGATGAGGCCCACCCACATTATGGGTGGGCAACCTGACTCAATATGCAGATGTAAATTTTAATCTCATCCAAAAACACTCTAGGAAATATTTAGTGTCTTAATCCACCTGGGATGCTATAAAAAATACTATAAATTAGACAAATTATAAATAACAGAACTTTCTCACAGTTCTGAAAATTGTACATCAAAAGATCAGAGTGATAACACGGTTGGCTGCTGACTTTTTCCAGATTGTAGACTTCTTACTGTATCCTCACATAGCAGGAAAAACTAGGGATCTCTGTGGGGCCTCTTTTATAAGAAAACTCATCTCATTCATAAGGGTTCATCTCATGACTCTTAAGTCACCTCCTTAGACCCCTAACTCTTAATACTGTCATTCTTGGAGCATTAGAATTTCCACATATCAATTCTGGGGAGACAGACATTCAGAATGTAGAACCAAGAATAATGTTTAACCAAATACCTGTGCACTCCATGACCCAGTCAAGTTGACACACAAGATTAAACATCACAGGAAGGTTACACTTTCCAAGTATCTTTCTGCATCACATTTTAAAATAGAAATACAAGAATTTCTTGGCAAAAAGGTTGAAACAGTTCTACAGTTAGGATTAAGACATACATAGGCATATATGGCAACTGAATATTCTGGGATAGATGATAGAATGAGACTTTCAAGATGTTACATAGAGCTGCTAAGAAAGACATGTCCTAAACGTAGACTAAGTCAAGCAACATCATCATCATCAGAGAGAAGTGGCTTACCAGGTACAGATTAGTGACTATTTTACAAAATGGTCTGGATTCAGCCACCCTAAGATCTAGTCTCACAAAACAGAAGGACTAAATGTGAAACCAAAGCAGCTGTCCTATTAAATCTGCTATTCTAGAGCTAGGCAACTTGGCTCTAGACATCTTTTACCAAGCACAACAGAAAGAAACGAAGTAACTCTGAAGAGGATCTCCAAGCCCATAGAATTGAAAAAGTACTAGATAACAGCAGAAATGGGGGGTACTAGAGAATGTGGGAGTTAAGACTGCTCTGTCATGAAAAGGGCAGACATCTCAATGGTAGCTGCATGCATGCTAAGTCGCTTCAGTCGTGTGTGACTCTTTGCAGCCCCAAGGACTGTAACCTGCCAGGCTGCTCTGTCCACGGAATTCTCTAGGCAAAAATACTGGAGTGGGTTGCCATTTCCTCCTTAGGGGATCTTCCAAACCCAGGGATCAAACCTTTGCCTCTTACGTCTCCTGCTTTGGCAGGTGGGTCCTTTACCACTAGTGCCACCTTGGGGGCCCCCTATGGCACCTGGCATCTACATCAATCAGGGAGCACTGTTAAGTGAGCCCTCTGTGATATCCTAAAACAGTGGGGGCAGCAGGAACATTTTTCATAGTAGGGTGATTGATTCAAAATTTTATGTAGCCAAATAGTCTACTGATAAATTAATTTTCATTTTGTGTTTTACTGCTCTATACTCACAAAAACATAAAAATGAGCTTCCCTACAATACTCCTTGGAAGAAAAGTTATGATCAACTTGGATAGTATATTCAAAAGCAGAGACATTACTTTGTCGACTAAGGTCCGCCTAGTCAAGGCTATGGTTTTTCCTGTGGTCATGTATGGATGTGAAAGTTGGACTGTGAAGAAAGCTGAGTGCCGAAGAATCGATGCTTTTGAACTGTGGTGTTGGAGAAGACTCTTGAGAGTCCCTTGGACTGCAAGGAGATCCAACCAGTCCATTCTGAAGGAGATCAACCCTGGGATTTCTTTGGAAGGAATGATGCTAAAGCTGAAACTCCAATACTTTGGCCACCTCATGCGAAGAGTTGACTCATTGGAAAAGACTCTGATGCTGGGAGGAATTGGGGGCAGGAGGAGAAGGGGATGACCGAGGATGAGATGGCTGGATGGCATCATGGACTTGATGGACGTGAGTCTGAGTGAACCCCGGGAGATGGTGATGGACAGGGAGGCCTAGCGTGCTGCGATTCATGGGGTCGCAAAGAGTCGGACACGACTGAGCGACTGAACTGACTGACTGACTGACAATACTCCACCCCTAACTCCCTTCTCTCCAGAGGCACAGTCAGCCCCACAGTTCTAGGTCTTAATTCTCCATGTAACAAGGTGAATAGTAAATAGGATTCTCTTCACACTTCTTTAAAAGAAGACATACCCAGGACCATGGGCCACGATGCTGACAGTTCTTACAATGGCTCTTTGTGTTTGGAGACTGAGGACACTCAAAGGCTTCCCTGGTAGCTCAGAGGGTAAAGAATCTGCCTGCAGTGCAAGAGACCGGGTTCAAACCCTGCATTCAGAAGATCTCCTGGAAAAATAAAAAAAATAAAAAAGAACAAAACAAAAAAAATAAAAAATAAAAAAAAGAAGATCTCCTGGAGAAGGGAATGGCAACCTATTCCAGTATTACTGCCTCGAGAATTCCATGGTCAGAGAATCTAAGAAGAGAAAGACAAATGCTAGTGTACTACAGATAGTTCATATTCTCTTGCCAGAACCACTTACCTTTTTCGGGAATTTTGTGCTGTTAAATAAAATCATCATTAAAATTTAAATGATATAAACTTACTGTGAAATTAATTTTATTAAAAACAATACTAATGGATATTCAAAACTCATCACTTCCTAATTACTATACTGCATTCTATTATAATCTATGCTCTTTCTTGAGGTTATTTATATGTCTTAAATTTGTCTTAATTTGTATGGAAATAGTAAAAAAAATTCGTTCCTAACTCTGCCTTCACTGACATCATGTTGGTAATGTGAAACTGACCACAGTGAGAGCAGTCACAGTACAGAAACTGGCAAACACTACAACTGTGGCTTCAGTTTTACAGTGAGTCAATTATGAAACTGGCATATCAGTGGGTTGACAAAGTGAGTGTCAAGGTCTAACAAGGATGATCTGATCCTAAGTTATTGTGAGGTAACTGAGGATGAAGAGGAAAGTGGTTAGAAATTGAACATGGCACCCATGTATGACAGGATTTCTAAATGTGCTGTGTCTATGGAGTAGATTTTAAGTCATGATATTCTGGAATCCCCTTCACCTTCAAAGGGATCATTCCTGGTCTGATCAAAAAGTACTGGCAGGCACGACCTTTGCAAATAAGGACCAAGCCTCTCTTCACTTTTTCTGGTATAGAAGAAGCCTCCGATCTCTTCGACAAAATAATGGAAGGCTTTCGCACTTTTAGATGATACTGTACACTTGCCCAACTTGGTGGTTTGTGTCTGGATCCAAAATAAATGTTATTTATACGAAAAAATCTGATATTACTTGTACTCCTAGTATTGTGTAATGATTCATATTTGTTATTGCATGGGGAAAATGCCTTGTTAGTAAAAATTAAATGTGGTAGTAGGCATTTCTCATAGGGATGTCGATCATAAATTGCATTTATTACTAGGTTTCATATTGGCCAAATATTTGAAATATTTATATTGTCATAGAAAAAACAGGTGTGATTGATGTTTTAAGCAACCTACTCCAGTATTACTGCCTCGAGAATTCCATGGTCAGAGAATCTAAGAAGAGAAAGACAAATGCTAGTGTACTACAGATAGTTCATATTCTCTTGCCAGAACCACTTACCTTTTTCGGGAATTTTGTGCTGTTAAATAAAATCATCATTAAAATTTAAATGATATAAACTTACTGTGAAATTAATTTTATTAAAAACAATACTAATGGATATTCAAAACTCATCACTTCCTAATTACTATACTGCATTCTATTATAATCTATGCTCTTTCTTGAGGTTATTTATATGTCTTAAATTTGTCTTAATTTGTATGGAAATAGTAAAAAAAATTCGTTCCTAACTCTGCCTTCACTGACATCATGTTGGTAATGTGAAACTGACCACAGTGAGAGCAGTCACAGTACAGAAACTGGCAAACACTACAACTGTGGCTTCAGTTTTACAGTGAGTCAATTATGAAACTGGCATATCAGTGGGTTGACAAAGTGAGTGTCAAGGTCTAACAAGGATGATCTGATCCTAAGTTATTGTGAGGTAACTGAGGATGAAGAGGAAAGTGGTTAGAAATTGAACATGGCACCCATGTATGACAGGATTTCTAAATGTGCTGTGTCTATGGAGTAGATTTTAAGTCATGATATTCTGGAATCCCCTTCACCTTCAAAGGGATCATTCCTGGTCTGATCAAAAAGTACTGGCAGGCACGACCTTTGCAAATAAGGACCAAGCCTCTCTTCACTTTTTCTGGTATAGAAGAAGCCTCCGATCTCTTCGACAAAATAATGGAAGGCTTTCGCACTTTTAGATGATACTGTACACTTGCCCAACTTGGTGGTTTGTGTCTGGATCCAAAATAAATGTTATTTATACGAAAAAATCTGATATTACTTGTACTCCTAGTATTGTGTAATGATTCATATTTGTTATTGCATGGGGAAAATGCCTTGTTAGTAAAAATTAAATGTGGTAGTAGGCATTTCTCATAGGGATGTCGATCATAAATTGCATTTATTACTAGGTTTCATATTGGCCAAATATTTGAAATATTTATATTGTCATAGAAAAAACAGGTGTGATTGATGTTTTAAATGTTTGCATCTGATTCCAGAAACTATGCTGTATAGTTACAATTCCCCCTCTATCTCTCAGAGTTTGTGAGACTAAGAAATGATTATACATGTGACACTGGGAGGAGAATTTATGAAGTTGGTAGAAAGGTCCTACAACCTTTCTCAAGACCCCTCAAATTATGCTACCTTAAAGATACCGTAAGGATGGCTCAGATACTACAGTTAGTCAAATGCAGCTAATGAGTTAGTAAAATTAGGGTATTAATGTAACTGGGAATTTGTTGATCCTCACTGCTTAGTGAATTAGTCATGAGAAAAACTGCCCTATGCATTGTATCCCAGGGTCTAACCAAGGAAAGAAAACCATTTTATAAGCAAGAATAAAGGGGATTAAGTACAGAGAATTGGTTATACCAGTCATGGAAGAGCTGTGAGACCAAACAAGGGATGTGTGACAATCCAGAGATTATCACCAACAGAAGACTGCTATTTTCTTAGGCCGGAGGTCAAAGGAAGCAGGTGGTATCACCAAGAGTCAAGACAGCATCTGTGGTCACCTGGCTGACCATAGGACTTGGAGTCACAGAGTTGAAGACATTCCTGCCAGAGATGCCAGCAAGATTAACACAGAGAGAGAAAAAGACTCTGGTGTCTCCCTTCCTCCTGTTCCTCAGCTACATATCAAGGATTCTCATTAAATCTAAACATGTTAACAGTGGGTCCTTGTATATGTAGCTTCTAGGGGTCAGAAAGAAAGGGAGAAGGGACAGATCTGGGGGGAAACAGGTACGGGAATAATATATCTAGCAAATCCAAAATATGTATCTATATCTAGATGGATAGATAAACACAGATTCCCCCAAACATCCGTTAATTCTATGACAAAGTAAAGAAAAATAATTTTTTTCCTTACCTAAGTATATTATCTAAATGAGCATTTAATTAGTTACTGAATTAGAAGTTGACACATTCAACTGCTATTTAGCGTCCTAAATGAGCACAAGATTGACCAAATATGAGAGTCTATTACTGATCCAAGAGACTCTTTTTTCCCATTATTCTAAAGCTCTCTATCTGTTCTCAAACTGTGAGAGGTACTATAAAATAGAAAATCAGATTGATTTGACAGTTAACCCACTCCTTTTCACCTTTCCTTCTTTCAAATATGCTGAGAAAAGTAAAATGGCCAAAAGGAACGAAGAAGGAGAAGCACAAGTATACTCTACAGACTCAGTGATGGATGAATGAGAGCTGACTCTTTCTCAAGTGCTTTTATTGGCCCACGTGTTACCTCTGCATCCCATGAAACAGCTTGATGTAACATGCCAATATTAGTGTCACTTCTTTGCCATATCCTCTCTTCACCATCACAAAAATAGAGTCCATCAGAAAATACATGTTTCCTAGAGTTACTTCTGTTTTATGCAGATGCTCTTTATAAACCTATCCTTAGAGTCCTCTTCAGTATCATAAGGTTAAACTAAGAAAACTACCTTTCCTTCCTTTCTGAACATTATTTCCTGAGGAATGAGTCCCGTTACTTACAAAGATAGGGAGAATTCTCTCAAAGCAGAAAAGACACCTATTTTGCTTGCTTTCCACATGCTATCTATGTACCACAGTTAAGAACTTCAAGCACACAAATTTGTTCTAGAGAATTGGCAACTCAAAAATACAAATAATCTTTACAGTATCAAGTAACCCTTAAACTCTGAAAAATAACCTTGCTTTAAAAGTTAGAGTGCAAAAATATTCAAAACAATTGGCACACCCCTCCCAAAGATTCTCTAACATTTAACAGAACTGAATTCACACTGAATCTGGTTTATGAGTAAAAGACAAGTCAACTTTAAAGCCAATCATAGATGACAATGTTTCTTTTCAATGTGCCTGCTTTGGTGCCATAATTCTGCTGCTGCTGCTGCTGCTGCTAAGTCGCTTCAGTCATGTCCGACTCTATGTGACCCCATAGACGGCAGCCCACCAGGCTCCCCTGTCCCTGGGATTCTCCAGGCAAGAACACTGGAGTGGGTTGCCATTTCCTTCTCCAATGCGTGAAAGTGAAGTCGCTCAGTCGTGTCTGACTCTTAGCGACCTCATGGACTGAAGCCTACCAGGCTCCTCCATCCATGGGATTTTCCAGGCAAGAGTACTGGAGTGGGGTGCCATTGCCTTCTCCACATAATTCCGCTAAACACTCAAAAATTTCCTCTTATTTTGTGATATATTAGAACCAGAAATAAGGGATGTTAGTGCTAGAAGGCCAGTCAATGGTCTGTAATTTAATTTACATATTCTTTCTGCACCAGACTCTTGAAGATCATTGAGTTAGCTTAAGAGTTTTGAAGCTGTGGAATTCAGGGCAGGACATTACAGTATGCCAGTATGACTATTCTCCTGCTCTGACATTCTCCACTGATTGACAGATGAAGGAGAAGGAAGGGCAGTCACCATAAACTGAGAGTAAATGAAACTGGAATATTAAAATTCAGGGTTATCTGAGTTGACTGAATTGGCTGGCAGAGTGTTCTCCAGTTAAGAGTGGGGAAAGATTAATCCCGCTCATGACGCCACTACTGCATTTATACACATCTACTGGGACAATGGTTTGCCTTGAATTGTTTTCTTCATTTATTTCAGTCAGACAGTTGTGTTGACTGATTTTTCTTTTTGATGTATGAAATGACTGTTTGACTGAATTTACCATTTAATTTCCACTAATGCACTGTAAAAACAATAGTCAAATTAGATTGGCAGGTATGAAAAAGTCTACCACAGAACTAGACAAAAATATTGCGTTCTATAGGTACATATGTCATATGCCCTAGGTTTTGGAAAATTTTTCCAATTTCAACTATTTTGCCACATGTTGCATAAGTGTGGGGCTGATTTAATAGTAGAAATAAGATTTGTGAAGTTCATATAAAAATAATTTTGTGTGAACCTGAGAATCACATAATGGGATCAGAAAAGAACTATTATGAGTAATTTTACTGTTTCTTACCTATCAAGAGGTGTTTCTATGTCAAACTTTTGAGCCTTCTTCTAGAAGATGTTTAGGAACAAAAGGTTTGAATATGTTCATAGCAAATCCTTAATTATAATTTTGTTTTCCCAATAATTATAGTTACTAAGATAGGCCATTTTCCATGTCCTATCTCATGATTCTAAGCTCCTATTGAACATCTGGAAATTGGTGACATGAGTAGGAAAGTGAAGCAATTTTTGAGATTGTTATTGAGTAATGCTGATTTTATAATGAGTGCTTCCTTATATAGTTGACTAATTTATCATGGTGCAGATGGCTGGTTACTACTCTTAGAAATGAAAAAGGTCTTAAGAAATTTTCCATATTCCATTCACCAATCTGTGTTCTTCTTCAAAGCAAAATTAATTCCTTTCAAATTAATATATTAGCTTAATTATAATTTTTAATTTTAAAATTAACTGTGGGAATGGGAATTTGGGGTAGGAAAAAGGGATGGAAAATGTGACAAAATAAAATAAATCGAAGAATTCATAGAAAGATAAAACAGAACTTTTCAATAGTAGGTAAGGACTTCTGCTTCCAACTATATCAGTTTACCTGAGGAAAACATACTAGAAAGGTCAGATAAATCATAAGCAACATTTGACTGTGAGCATTATAAAGCCAGGATTCCCTGATGGCTCAGATGGTAAAGCGTTCACATTCACATTATAAAGCCAATGAGGTAGCCATGACATAGAAAGGTAAAGTAGAAAAGAAGCTTACTGAAGTAAGCACAGTATTCTGCACATGCTTTCCTAGCCCAGTCATTTAGAAACTGTTGATGAAAATCAAAAATCTGAGCAACCAAATGTGGCTCCTAAGAGACCGCAAAGCCAGTAGATCTTAGGACAATGTCATAGGATTGAGGAGAGAGCAAAGTTGGAATTTAAAAATAACAAAGCAGCTAGAATTTTAAGGGTCAAAATTCCAGAAACAGGAAAGATTCAGAGACTCGAGCTCAATGCAGCAACAGTGGTCCCTTTACGTATCACATTTTCCATGTAGGTAGACAAGGCAAGATGCTAAGAAGTCAAACAAAAGCTAACTGAAGTCAAAGCAAAGACTCAGAAGTCTTATAATGCTGAGGAGATAAAACCGAGGTTCAGAACCCACCAAAGAATAGTGGCCCAGTGGAAAGCTAATGATATGAATTAGGACACTGGAGGTTTCTATATGTATGTGTATGTGTCTCTGTGTCCATATGAACGTGTGTTAGGAAGGTTGATGAAACAGCTACATTAAAGGAAACGTCTATAAAGAAGGAAAATGAGTATGATGTTGGTGCAATGACTGAGGATCAATGAGGTGATCTTTCCTTCTGCTCCTTACTTGGGGGTAGGAAATTCCCTCTTGAAAAAAGTACAGTTGACCGCAGAACAATGCAGGAGTGGAGACACTGACTCCCTATGCAGTCAAAAATTCACATATCACCTTATAGGCGGCCCTTCCTGTCTATGGTTCTGCATCCGAGGGTTCAACCAACCAGAGATTATGTGGTGCTGCAGTTATTGGGAAAAAATCCATATATAAGTGGATCTGTACAATCTAAGTCCAGGTTGTTCAAAGGTCAACTGTAATGTCATTCAGATTCTCCACAACTTGTCATATTACAAGTCTGGTATTCATTGAAGAACCACCAAGAAAAGGAGAACTAGAATAAAAAACAGAATCAGAATCATGGATGACCTAAATATTAAAGTTCAAATATATTTTGATAAATATTACCAAGTTCAGAAAAATAGATGACAAGGTAGAGAATTTAACTAGACAACTAGAAACTGATTGAAGCGGAATTGATAGAATTCAAAACTATACTAAAATTAAAACTCAGTAGTGGACTGAACATAGGTGGGGAAAGATAAACGAACTGGAAGACAGAGTAACGGTAAAAATATTAAGGCTAAACATGGAAAACAAAAAGGATTAAAAAAGTACAGAAAAGAGCATTTGAAACATATGGGCCACAGTAAACATTTTTATCATATGTTTAAATTGGAGTCCAGAGGGAAAAGGAGAGAGAGATTGGGGTGAAAACATATTTAGAAATAGCTGAGAGTTCTCAAAACTAAAAAGAATATATCAAGCCATAAATTCAACAAGCACTAAAAAATGCAACAAGAGTAAATACAAAGAAACCATATCTAACCATATCTAACACCACCACAAATACACAATAGCAAATAATTCACAATTCACAAATAGCAAAGAAAAACAGAACATCTTAGAAGTAATCAGAGGAAAAAACAACATTTGACCTTTGAACAATGCAGGAGATTAAGATTACAGCTTACTTCTCAACAAAAATGATTAATACTAGAAGATAATGGAAAGTGCTAAAGAAAATAACTGCCCATTGAGAATTCTAGAGGCAGAGAAAATGTTGTTTGGAAGATGAAATAGGGAAATCTTCAAACAAACAAAATTTAGAGAATATGTTCTTATCAGAACCAACTGAATTAAATTATAAAGAAAAACCTGCAGGCAGAAGGAAAATTATCATAGATGAAAATAAGGACTTTACAAAGGAATTAAATATAACAGAAAGGATAAATAAGTGAATAAATCTAAATAAAATCTAACTGCACATAAGAGTAATAATGAAATATATAAAAAATTACAATGTATTAAAACAAAAGGAGGAGGAAAAAGTAATAAAATAAATTTAAGGTCTCAGCGTTGCTTGAGAAGCAGTAAAAGAGCTAATAAGTCATGGTGCATGTGTAATTGCTACTTATATAAACATGGTGAGCTAATAAACGGAAAATGGAGCTTGATGAATTTAAAAGGAAGAGCCAAAGGAACATAAAAATGTAGGACAAGTAGAAAACAAGGAGTAAATGGTCTATAATAAGATACATTAACTGTAAATATTCAAATTAAAGAGCAAAGATTTTTTGAAACAAAAATCTTAATTCCATGCCCCTTACAAGAGACCATAGTCTGACTGCAAGTTAAATGATGCAAAAATTATGTCATAAAAACAATAAGAAAAATTGGAAAAAAATTAATGTGAGATTTGAAAGCAAAAAGTATCACTGGAGATAAGGCAGGATAATAAAACCAACCATTACTTTACAAGGAACATGTCATAAAACTAAACTTCAATGCAATATATGAAGGGAAATTCTAAAAACTAACTAGAAATAAAATCCAAATTACCTAGATCAGTAATTCAGAACAATAACAAATCAGTAAACTACAAAAGATCTGAATACCATCGTTAAACTCTTTGGCCTATACACCCTGAGGAAACCAGAATTGAAAGAGACATATGTACCCCAACGATCACTGCAACACTATTTACAAAGCTAGACATGGAAGCAACCTAGATGTCCATCAGTAGATGAATGGATACGGAAGTTGTGCTATATACACACAATGAAAAGTTACTCAGCTATAAAAGGAATGCATCTGAGTCAGTTCTAATGAAGTGGATGAATCTGGAACCTATTATACAGAGTGAAGTAAGCCAGAAAGAGAAATACAAATACTGTATATTAACACATATATATACAACTTAGAAAGATGGTACCAACAATCCTACATGTATGGCAGCAAAGACGACACAGATGTAAAGAACAGATTTTTGGACTCAGGGGGAAAAGATGAGGGTGGGATTGAGAGAATAGCATTGAAACATGTACATTACTATATGTAAAATAAATGACCCGTGCAAATTTGATGCATGAACCAGAGCACCCGAAGTCAGTGCTCTGGGACAACCCAAAGGAATACGGTGGGGTGGGAAATGGAGAGGAGGTTCAGGATTAGCGGGGAAACATGTATACCTGTGGCTGTTTCATGTTGATATATGGCAAAAAACCGTCACAATATTGTTAATGTAATTATCCTCCAATCAAATTAATAGAAAAAAATCTTTGGCCTTAATTTGCACAAAACTCTGCATCAAGAAAGAAATGCACATTTATACACAAATTTTGAGGTGTACAGGGCACGTTTTTAAGTTGACTGTATGCTGGTTATAAAACAAGACTCAGAATACTCAAGAAATTTAAAAATATATAACCAATATTTTATCAAATATTTGGACATTAAAAACATACTTCTGGACTTCCATGGTGGTCCAGTGACTAAGACTCCATACTCCAAATGCAGGGAGCCTGAATTCTATCCCTAGTCAGGGAACTGGATCCCACGAAAAGTTTGCATGCCACAACTAAACGACTTTGCATGCTACAACAAGATTGACGATCCTGAAAGCCACAACTAAAACCTGGTGCAGCTGAATACACAAATTAAAAAAAAAAAAAACTTCTGATCAGTATGTAGATCAAAGATAAAGTCATGATAGGAATCAGAATTTTATTAATTGCATGATAATGAAACACACACCTAGAGCCAGACATCCTGGAATGTGAAGTCAAGTGGGCCTTAGGAAGCATCACTACGAACAGAGCTAGTGGAAGTGATGGAATTCCAGTGGAGCTGTTTCAAATCCTGAAAGATGATGCTGTGAAAGTGCTGCACTCAACACGTCAGCAAATTTGGAAAACTCAGCAGTGGCCACAGGACTGGAAAAGGTCAGTTTTCATTCCAATTCCAAAGAAAGGCAATGCCAAAGAATGCTCAAACTACCACACAATTGCACTCATCTCACATGCTAGTAAAGTAATGCTCAAAATTCTCCAAGCCAGGCTTCAGCAATACGTGAACCGTGAACTCCCTGATGTTCAAGCTGGTTTTAGAAAAGGCAGAGGAACCAGAGATCAAATTGCCAACATCCGCTGGATCATGGAAAAAGCAAGAGAGTTCCAGAAAAACATCTATTTCTGCTTTATTGACTATGCCAAATGGCACCCCACCCCAGTACTCTTGCCTGGAAAATCCAATGGACAGAGTAGCCTGGTGGGCTGCAGTCCATGGGGTCGCTAACAGTCGGACAGACTGAGCGACTTCACTTTCACTTTTCTCTTTCATGCATTGGAGAAGGAAATGGCAACCCACTCCTGTATTCTTGCCTGGAGAATCCCAGGGATGGGGGAGCCTGGTGGGCTGCCGTCTATGGGGTCACACAGAGTCGGACACGACTGAAGTGACTTAGCAGCAAAGCCTTTGACTGTGTGGATCACAACAAACTGTGGAAAATTCTTCAAGAGATGGGAATACCAGACCACCTGACCTGCCTCTTGAGAAATCTGTATGCAGGTGAGGAAGCAACAGTTAGAACTGGACATGGAACAACAGACTGGTTCCAAATAGGAAAAGGAGTATGTCAAGGCTGTATATTGTCACCCTGCTTATTTAATTTATATGCAGAGTATATCATGAGAAATGCTGGGCTGAAGGAAGCACAAGCAGGAATCAAGATTGCCAGAAGAAATATCAATAACCTCAGATATGCAGATGACACCATCCTTATGGCAGAAAGTGAAGAGGAGTTCCTCTTGATGAAAGTGAAAGAGGAGAGTGGAAAAGTTGGCTTAAAGCTGAACATTCAGAAAACTAAGATAATGGCATTTGGTCCCATCACTTCATAGCAAATAGATGGGGAAACAATAGAAACAATGGCTGACTTTATTTTTGGGGGCTCCAAAATCACTGCAGATCGTGACTGCAATCATGAAATTAAAAGATACTTACTCCTTGAAGAAAAGTTATGACCAACCTGGATAGCATATTAAAAAGACATTACTTTCTCAACAATGGTTCGTCTAGCAGGGCTATGGTTTTTCCAGTAGTCATGTATGGATGTGAGAGTTGAACTATAAAGAAAGCTGAGCACAGAAGAATTGATGCTTTTGATCTGTGGCATTGGGGAAGATTCTTGAGAGTCCCTTGGACTGCAAGGAGATTCAACCAGTCCATCCCAAAGGAGATCAGTCCTGGGTGTTCATTGGTAGGACTGATGTTGAAGCTGAAACTCCAATACTTTGGCCACCTTATGTGAAGAGCTGATTCATTTGAAAAGACCCTGAAGCTGGGAAAGATTGAGGGCAGGAGGAGAAGGGGACGATGAAGGATGAGATGGTTGGATGGCGTCACTGACTCAATGGACATGGGTTTGGGTAGACTCCAGGAGTTGTTGATAGACAGGGTGGCCTGGTGTGCTGCAGTTCATAGGGTCACAAAGAGTCGGACATGTCTGAGCAACTAAAGTGAACGAAAATATACAGTAGCAAAACCTGTGGGTTGCACATAAAACTGTGGTCACATAGATGTTTCAGTATTAGAATTATATAATATATGTAATCATATATATATGTATGTGTGTATAAATAATAAAAGAATAAAGCTTCCAAAAGATACCCTATTACCTTGAGGTAGGTAACTACTGAACTATACCTAATGGTGGAGGCAGGGCATACTTAAGAACTTCAGGAGACCAGCAGAAGGCATCATTTGGAAACAGGAGTAGCTTCCAAATGAGGCTGTTTGAGAGCATAGTGAAGGTCAATGTCAGAAGCAGTCTCCAGGAAAGAGCATTTAATGAATAAAGCGGTGGAGAAACTAAAACATATTTAAGATTTGACACTCTAATTCCTTTTAAGGATGATTTATGTTGCTGGGGAAAAAATAAGAAGTACTTGATGTAGAAGGTGAATAAGTTTATAATTTCCAGGAGAATCTTGGTACCAGGACTACAGAATGAAGAACTTGGGAGTCCCCTGGCTAATCTAGCAGAGAGAAAGTGGAAACAGAGATGAGAGAGAGAAATAGAAGGAAATATTTGTGCAATTTGGCGCTGCTGCACACCAAAGCCTAGGTATGCCCTCCAAATCTTAAATAAATGCCACTATGTTCAGAGCTAACCCTGAGACAGTGATTAATGTCCAAGAGATTAACTAGGGACAACTCTTGGAATCAACAATGTACGGAAGAAAAAGGACATCAGATTGGGCAAAGGTAGAAGTAAAGCTGTGTCGCAGCCTCAGGAAACCTCAGGTGACTTTTGAGGGAGAGTTCTTAAAATGAGATGACCCCTTCGGGAGAATGTCCCACTTCAATAGGATGTCTTAACCTTTATATTTTTACACTTGTCATTGGATGAAGGGCGTTGTAGGAAGGGGTGATGTGACCCTGGGCTAAGTGGCTCCCTCTAGCTGAGACTGGCTGCCNTGTCCCACTTCAGTAGGATGTCTTAACCTTTATATTTTTACACTTGTCATTGGATGAAGGGCGTTGTAGGAAGGGGTGATGTGACCCTGGGCTAAGTGGCTCCCTCTAGCTGAGACTGGCTGCCTACAGCATTTCCAGGGCTGGGGTAAAAGCGCTAGAATCTGAAAATGGATCAAGTTTCCCTGTCTGGGGTGCCAAAGTACAAAATACAGGCAGGGTATATTACAAACAGTTCTTTAGCTTGGAGAAGAGGTCTTGAAGCTGTGAGCCACTCACTGGGAACCAGCAGGACATAAAGGATTCTTGAACGGGTCTGAAGCTACTGGAAGGCCTTTCAGGAGTTCAATGCCATAATAAATACTGCACCTTCAGTGTAACTTTGCCCTCTCTGCCAGTCTTCCTCAATTCCCATGTGAGCCCTTTTGGACTTGGACTTGGAGGCTGAGTTGGAGACTTCCATGAAGTCTGCTTTCCGTCTACTGGCTTTGGTTTCTTGCTCTTTCTGCTCCAAGCTCAGTTCAGTTCAGTTGCTCAGTCATGTCCGACTCTTTGCGACCCCATGAATCACAGCACGTCAGGCCTCCCTGTCCATCACCATCTCCCGGAGTTCACTCAGACTCAGGTCCATCGTGTCCGTGATGCCATCCAGCCATCTCATCCTCAGTCATCCCCTTCTCCTCCTGCCCCCAATCCCTCCCAGCATCAGAGTCTTTTCCAATGAGTCAACTCTGCTCCAAGCTACCCTCTTCAAACTGCTTTTTCCATTTCTGGCAATAATAGCCCTCTCAAGACCTAACTAACACTTTTCTGGGGCAAAAGGAAGAGAATTAATAAGGGTAACTTCTATTTCTAGGAGGGAAGTTACCATATTCTTTCATAGTATTCATCTCCTTGATTATTTAACTTTTACTCTAGATTACTCACGGGTATTTCTGCTCCCCTACCTTCAACCCAAGGAGGTTTTAGAACATTGTCTTATCTCAGCATCAAGTCTCTCTCCATCCTCCCTGTCTCTATTTCCTTACCTACATTTATCCACAGACTCACAGGCTTTCTGGACCTCTGAGGAGGATAAGCACTTCACAGAATCTTTGCTACAGGACCAAACATATTGAAATGACTTTTTATGAAGTTATTGAAGCAACAGAAAAAGAATACATGAGGATTGTTTCTCCTGAGGGTTCAATTATTTAGAGGGCCTTTATCAAACTTTGATTGATAAATCTAACCTTTCCTTTCTTGACAACAGTTGATCACACTGTGATGAAAACAAGTTAGAAAATGGAAAAATAATATTTGGATTTCAATGAAATAATAAAAATGCAGGGACTATCTTTGACTTTTGCAAAGTGAGAAAAAAGTTCACATTTTGACTATGTGGTGGCAGAAGTCCCTTTAAAAACAGGGCCAGTCTGCATGATGCATTTAAAAATCAACCTTTTCAAATATAGCCATAACACCCACAAGATTTTTTCATTTCTTGGGATCAGATAAACCAAACTTCAGAGTGGTGCCTTGTATATTAAAATGATAAACATAATCTGGAAGCACAGCAATGGCTAAAAATATGGAGCTGGCAGCTTTTCATTAAAATTGAAATATTTTGCTGTTTTTAATTCACTGCACAAAATTTTAAATGTCCAAATTCAGTCAGGTAGGTCTTCCTAATGATCTTGAGCTTCAATCATGCTAACAACTAAGCCTGCACTATTAAACTCTACTTTATCTGTTCCAGAAACTTACTGGGTTTCTTTAATGCCTCTGTTACTACTTCCTCTGTGTCATTCTGTGTGTTTCTTTAAAAACATAGCTGTGTGACCTCTGGAAGTTTTATTACTTCCTTGAGACTTGGTTGCCTCCTCTGTGAATATCTGGGTATACATTTAGTATTGCTCAACAGAATTTTCTATGATAATGAAAATGTTTTGTATCTGTACTATCCAATGCAGTATTCACTAGCCACATGTAGCTAATAAATATCTTTGAAATATGGCAAATCCAACTGAGAAACTGCATTTTTAAAATTTGTTTAAATAACCTCATGTAGTTAGCATCTACTGACAGTATAAATCTATGTAATATTTTAAGGATATTCTCCACTCTAAAACTCTACCATTTGTTAGCTCAACCTAAATATTTTTGCCCTTTGACAAGCAGAAAATAATTTATGCTTCCCTTGAAATTATTTTTCAAGACCTTTGTCAGTTTGGGGACATTATGTTCTTAAAATTGACTTTGCTTTATGAAACTTTAATAATGTTGAAGTTTCCTGCCCTTGGAAGCACCTTTGTTATTATGGGAAATATTGTGGATGAACAAGGACCATTTCAAGAGATCATGGAGAAAAAACTCCTTCTGGACTTAATTTCATTATGAGGATGCTCAGAATGTCAAAATGCTAAATTGCTTATAGTAAGAACCATGCCTTTTTTACACTATTTTCTGCATGTAGCTGGAAAATGTTTAAAATATCTTAAAATAACTGCACATCTATTTTTGAAGCTGATTTGGCTGTTCCAGGCTTGCTAGCACTTTATCCATCTCACTATTTCACTCAGTAAACCAATTCAGTTGTTACATATGTGTCTGTGTTCCCTTCTAGATTATGTGTTTATGAAGTTAGAAACTATATTTATGTCACAGTCCCAATGTATAGCACAATATTCATTGCTAATTCAGATCGTGTTTTAAGATGAGACAAAATTTAACATTTTTATTGCAGTCATAAACATCTAGCAAACCAACCAGAAAATAAAAAGAATTTTTGTAATTGGCCAATAACAAAAAAGGGAAATACTTAGTACAAAACCATATCTCTAATGACTACCACTGGAATTAGAACACACACAGGCTAAAATTATTTTAAAATATTTTATCAAAGACGTTGAGGTTGTACCTAAAAAGATTATATCAGAAGTGAACATAATCATGTTGTCTGACCAGTGTGGATCACGCAAAGTGTATATTATATATAAAATAAACAATAAGTACCCACTGTATAGCACAGAGAACTTACTCAATACCTTGTAATAAACTGTAATGGAAAAGAAAACATACACACACACATATAACTGAATTACTTACCTGTACACCTGACGCCTAACACTGTAAATCGACTACACTTCAATTTTTAATGTAAAAGGTGGTATTGCTTCATAAATTTACCTCTGACATCCAATGAACTAACTGAAACAACAGAAGCTACAACCTTCTTGGAGACAGGACATGGACAGCAAACTGGGCTGTTACATTCGGTAACAGTCATACCTGTCCAAAAATATACAGACTCACTCAGTTCAGTTCAGTTCAGTCGCTCAGTCGTGTCCGACTCTTTGCAACCTCATGAATCGCAGCACGCCAGGCCTCCCTGTCCATCACCATCTCCCGGAGTTCACTCAGATTCACGTCCATCGAGTCCGTGATGCCATCCAGCCATCTCATCCTCGGTCGTCCCCTTCTCCTCCTGCCCCCAA
>SJYX01008694.1:14540-34021 GCA_006410675.1 Oreotragus oreotragus | reverse complement strand
GTGTTGACCATCTGGTGATGTCCATGTGTAGAGTCTTCTCTTGTGTTGCTGGAAGAGGGTGTTTGCTATGACCAGTGCATTTTCTTGGCAAAACTCTATTAGTCTTTGCCCTGCTTCATTCCGCATTCCAAGGCCAAATTTGCCTGTTACTCCAGGTGTTTCTTGACTTCCTACTTTAGCATTCCAGTCCCCTATAATGAAAAGGACATCTTTTTTGGGTGTTAGTTCTACAAGGTCTTGTAGGTCTTCATAAAACCGTTCAACTTCAGCTTCTTCAGCATTACTGGTTGGGGCATAGACTTTGATAAATGTGATATTGAATGGTTTGCCTTGGAAACGAACAGAGATCATTCTGTCGTTTTTGAGATTGCATCCAAGTACTGCATTTCGGACTCTTTTGTTGACCATGATTAATACATAGGAATTTTTCATTTTTCTGGCATTATTAGGCAATGAGGTATGCATATTAGAATTTTTTAAGTGACAAATTTCAGAAGAGTATTTTAGCCTTCACTCATTAATTTTTTCTAAAATTAAGAAATGTATTCATCAGTATATTTAATGTTTTCTTGATAACTTGGGGTCACCAGTTCAATCAACGTTTGCATGAATAATACAAATGGAAGCAAGACAAGCACTCATACTGAAACTGAAGACGACATAATATTCTATCAACTGGAATAACTGATGAAGGAGTAAGAAAAAAAAACAAAAATGAAAACAAACCATGATCAAGAAACAGTCAAGTTCTGACCTTTACTTAGTTTCAAAAAGTGAATTGAAAGTGCTCAGTTGTGTCCGACTCTTTGTGACCCCATGGACTGTAGCCCACCAGGCTCCTCTGTTCATGGAATTCTCCAGGCCAGAATACTGGAGTGGGTAGCTGTTCCCTTCTCCAGGGGATCTTCCCAACCCAGGGATCAAACCCAGGTCTTTCACATTGCAGGTGGATTCTTTACTGCCTGAACCACCAGGGAAACCATTTCAAAAAGAGATATCACAAATCCCAGTGGTATCTCCAACACTATTAGCTGTCTTTATCCCTTGTTTCCATTTTCCTTTCCTTTTTCTTCTACCCTAGGGGGGGTTCCAGGAAATGTTTACAGCTGCTGTCAAGACAAATTCTAATACCTGCTTCTTCTCAAAACTTCACAATATGTCCAGGAGATTAACAGTGTGGAGGTCAAATACAATTCATCACAGGGAGATCTGTTGTGAAAATAAAATCAGAAACTAGCTTCTAAACATGCAAAGAGAAGAGTATGGTGTCAGGCACTAATTTCCTTCCAAATTCCTCTCCATTTCTAAAAGATGTTTTTATTTACCAAGATCCCTTTTTATTGGTTCCCTCTTCCAGACTGCTCCACTTCACCCATCCTCACACTAAAAATACATTCACACTCTTTTTGATTCCAGTTATTTGCTCATTAAGTAATCATAGGACTGTTGGAACTAAATACAGAGTAAAATTAAAATACTGGAATCATTTGGAGGGTTTAAGCACCTCCACCTATAAATACTGGGCGTGGAATTCAAGACGCTACACTTGACTTGGCCTTGTCCAAGTTCTTTCTCAAAAAGTATGAAAGATAAGCCTAAACTCAGAGTTAATCAGATTGGCCTTCTTTCTCAGGTGGGTTAGAATTCACTGCTTATTCCACCCACTCTGAGGTCAGTGGCACTTTTTGGAGATGAGATGGACTCCTCTGCCCACTGTAGAGGCTCAGTTCCCCCTGGGCCCACTCTCTGTCTGAAATCCCACACTGTTCCCAGAACAGTGGTCTTCTTTCAGTGTTTGAACTGCTCAGACTGAGTCCCCATAGACTCTTTCTCAGCTTGAAACCTGATCGTCAACCTCTTTACCTGACCTGGATGGTCACCTTCCTACTCTAGGCTTCAGCTGCTTTAGCTGTAAAATGCTGTATATCTGTTCTTAATTCTAAAGTCTTCTTTCTAAAGCTCTAGAATGTGGTAACTCCATGAAAATGTTGCTCTCTGCTGGTTTCAACTTTGTAGAGAATTAAAACCACAATTACTCTAAAAGACAGTGAGTTACACTTGATAAGGAAAGTGTGATTTTATAGTTAGATTTATAGGGATGAAAGATTTACTATGTTTTAAGATACTCATGATCCATTCTCATGAGACTCGGGAAAGGGGAAGGGAGTGAGTAAAATACTAAATGATTCTGACAAATTAAGTTAGCCAAGGAGTATCTAATTAGTTACAACTTGAATAAGTCGCACATATCCAATTCAAATTTTCTTTTATTTTTCTAAGAAGGGATCCCAGTGAACAGAGTCCCATGTTCAGTAAACCCACATTCAGTGGTTTAGTCTTAAAAAATAGTTATGTTGCTGGAAGAAGAAATACTGCTCATCAGTCCTAATTTATGTTTAGCTATCAAATGCAGTTGAAATAAGTTTATTACTTTGGCTGATCTCTGTTTAACACATTCTGAAAGGGAAAAAAGCATACAGAAATTTATGGACTCTCCATCTTCTACACTAAAGTGTGTGATAAATTACATATTATTTGGCCATGAAATTAACAAGCCAGAGAAACCACACCATTAGCAAGGTGAAGCAGCAGGCAATGCTAATGATGTAAAACAAAATAGAGTGTGTATGTTGGCATAGCTGCCAATAAAGTAATCATTACATGCATCCATATGCATCTATGATAGGTAAGCTCTTTGAGGGCATTTCCTATTAATTCTATATACCTATCAGGATATAGCCCAGTCTCTAGGGCTGAGAAAGCATTATTGTAATAAACTCAGACCTTTCCTTAATACAGAATTTGGCCAACATGTATTCTGAACATCAAAATTTCACACTGCTTTCAATGTTCCTATACCAGCTGCCACCTCAACAAATGCAAGATACAGTATAATGGCTTATAAGAAGCTAGAAACAAAAAATGAAAGCAAGAGAGGTATAAAAAAAACATGGGTATAGAGTACTTCAACATTTATGTAAAGAGAGGACCCCAAACTAACCAGAAGTTACCCTAAACTCTTAATATACACTCTAGAAACTTGAGTAAACTCCAGGAGTTGCTGATGGACAGGCAGGCCAGGCATGCTGCTGCCCATGGGGTTGCAAAGAGTCGGACACGACTGCGCAGCTGAACTGAACTGAATAGAAACTTGAATGAAAAACAATACAAGGGAAACTCAGAAAGACTGTTTTTTCACTTTACTGCATATGCATGCCCATCTTAAATAGTCTATATGTTTATATTCAATAAGAAAGCACTGTTTTGCAAAAAATATTTGGGTTCTATCAGAAAGCATGTAAAGGTTAGGCAACTCAGAGCCTTCAGGTGAATAACTGTTTCTTTCAGGTTGTGAGCATTTGCATTTTCCAGAAATACTTCCCCAAAGTTGAAAACTAAAAGAGTAGGAAGACAGTATCCTTTAGAAGTTTCACACTGTCAAGATTTTTCTAGGAAGAATATCCTTATGGATTATGAACACAATGATTCCAAGTAGATCAATTTATGCTGAGAAAATTACATAACAACATTCACTTCACCTCCATTATATTGACAATAAGTTTCATTACTTCAACCTTGTGCTTCTTAGTAAAGTTTAAAAGATCGAGCCAAGAACAGATAGTGACAATGTCAGAGACTCAGGTGTACCTATAGGTGTCTTCAGACAAAATCAGCCACCTAGGCTAAAATCCTGATTTAAAACATTCCAGCATGAATGAATCTCAAAAACCATATGCTGAGCAAGTGAAGGTAGATCAAAAAGGTACCTTCTGTATTATTCAACTTACACAAATTTCTAAAATCAGCAAAATTAATCTCTAAAGATAGAAATTAGATCAGTGGTTACCTGGGGGTGGGAGATGGGGAGATTTTTGCAAAAGGTTAGGAGGAAACTTTCTAGAGTTTTAGAACTGTTATCTACCTTTATGGGGGTAGTAGTTATACAAATGTATAAACTAATTAAAAGCCACTGAACTGTTGACTAAAAGAGGCAAGGCCTCTTCTCCAACTCAACTCCAGCTCCCATTTCACTCTGAAACCAAAGACTCACACCTTCCTGGTTTCTGGGCTTCCTTGGTTGCTCAGAAGGTAAAGAATCCACCTGCAATGAGGGAGACCTAGGTTCAATCATTGGGTCTGAAAGACGCCCCTGGGGAACAGAACAGCTACCCACTCCAATATTCTTTCCTGGAGAATTCCATGGACAGAAGAGTCTCGTGGGTTGCAGTCCGTGGGGTCACAAGGAGTCGGATACGACTGAGCTACTAACACTTTCACTTTCAGCTCATTACCATATTGTGACAGCCCTGAAGAACAGTCAAACAATTGTTATGTCAGAGCCATTTGACAGTTTGTAGCTCTAAAAAAAAAAAAAAGAACCAAGTCCAGCATTTGTCAAAATTTTCCTTGTTTAAGATTGTGGTAAGACAAAACAGTAATTCCGAAGTCATTTATGACAACCTGTGTGGGAAGTACCTCCCTTCGGGAAAATTCTTTGCAATACAATACTCCTTCCCTGACAGGTAACAAGAAAGCATGGTCGTGGAAAGTTATAATACCTTTTGTGGAAAGAACACTCAGCTTCAAGAAGGCCTAAGGTTCATGCATTTTTTTTTCTTGAATTAGATTCCCCCTTAATTACTTTATCTGCAAGAAACTAATTATCAGAATTATGTAAGCAATTAAAGAGAAGCTAATCCATGTTCTTTCAGCTTGTTGACCTTTCCCACTTTATGTCATGTGGCTACCTGAAACATCAGCAATTTACATGCCTTTCTTTTTTTTACTGATTTGTATGTATGTGTCCTCATAATGAAAAGATCATTAAAACAAAATATCATGAGTGCAATCTTAAGAAGCAGTCTTTTTAAAGTCTTGGAAAATGTGAAAGCACTGATATTCATGGACAATTTTACACTCTGAAATTTACCCCCAATTTTGTAAATCTCTATTCTGTCTAGCAGATTTTCAAAACTTCTACCATGGTCATTTGTTAATTTTATAATTACATAATAAATGCATTAAACATACAATTTTCTGTTATCAATTGCAGTTTTTAAACTATTTCTCTCCTTGTCTTCAGCAGGTATGTCATAGACTTGTTTCAAGTAAAGACTCAACATACAGAACTTTATAGTGACATGAACTCTACTGAGCCCTCTCCATCCTAAGACAATGTACCATAAAAACCACAATATATAACACTCCTAGTATTTCAAAATTACAAAACACTTATCTACTCAAAAAGAGAATACAAACTTGCACAGAAAATAAACATGTAAAAGTTCATAAATAAACCACAATATAACTTGCTTCACAGAATATGCTGACTGTAATGTCCTGAGCCTCTCCCATCCTTAGGTAGCCGGAAATTACAACAAAATAATATTTCACCTTTGGAAGTCACACCATCTCTTATACCAACCACCCTATTGCTTCCTTGGAGAAAACAGGAAATTAACCTGAATATCATGCAAAAAAATATATAGCATTACTGATGTAAAATCTCTTTTTAAAGACAATAACTTCAATAGCAGAGGGAATTTGACCATTACAGGCTTCAGATAACCTCTATATTTCTCAGATTTCAGGCTAAATCATAAAATGCTATATTGTGTCTATTTTTTCAATAGTCTATTTTATAAAATGCACTAGCAAAGCAATAAACACTGAGGAATATTCTGGCTCCCAAATCCTAAAGTCATTCTGATTATGTATGGGTGATCATGGGATGTCACTGGACCCACCAGAAGACTGGCTGAAATGCCAGTGTTCTGACCAACTTTTAAATTAGAAATTATTCAGAATCCAACTTTATTTCTTGTTAAGTAATTTCTATGAGGGATTTAGGATGTCAATATAAAGTCCTATGATGTATAATCTTTATCCATGAGATGGGGAACAATGTCAATCCCCGTCATAAATACTTTCAAAATGTGACACAGAAAATCCACTGTAGGGCATAGGACCAGCCAATCAGATATGAATCACACATGTCCATTCATTTGGACAATCTGCAAATATTCATTTTTAAGTCTACTATATGCCAATGATGTACTAGGCTCTGAGATACTAAAATCATGCTAAATGCTAAAAACAGACAAACTCAGTTGTGGCCCTCCTGGAACTTATTACTCAGAGACGTGCCTTCACTGTAAATGGTTCAGTCAGTTCAGTCACAGTCATGTCCAACTCTTTGTGACCCCATAAATCGCAGCACACCAGGCCTCCCTGTCCATCACCAACTCCTGGAGTTCACTCAGACTCACGTCCATCAAGTCAGTGATGCCATCCAGCCATCTCATCCTCTGTTGTCCCCTTCTCCTCCTGCCCTCAATCCCTCCTAGCATCAGAGTCTTTTTCAATGAGTCAACTCTTCGCATGAGGTGGCCAAAGTACTAGAGTTTCAGCTTTAGCATCATTCCTTCTAAAGAAATCTCAGAGCTGATCTCCTTCAGAATGGATTAGGTCTCAGCCAAAGCTGTTATCATCAGAAAGTGACCAAGTGATACAGCTTGATTTCTAAACAGCCTGCACACTCTGTCACTTGCTTTCAATATTTTTGCTTTCCTGCAAGAAACATAACCCAGTGGTCCCTTTCTCCTCCTTAGTGAGGTTTAGGGAAAATTCACCCAGTGAACAATTCCTTGCAGCCTCTTTCGTCACCCTCTCTTCTGTGCTCTTGAACTAGAGACCTGGACTAAAGTCGCTTGCTTTAATCCTATTATTTTAAAATATGGCTGCCCCTGCTTTGAGGATTTCTACTGGACCAATGTGGTGGCAAAGCAGCAATGAAGGACAGGCAGGTAAATTTCAAAAAGACAGCTCTAAAAATATCCACTCTCCTTCTGTTCTCCTCCCATCCCTCTGCTCTCAACACCTCTGCCCTGATGCACTGCCTTTATTCTCTGCTCCAAAAGGGTTTCTAAGAGTGGGGAGTATTTATGGTTTCATTTGCTCCTGAGTCTTTGGTGGAAGAGAATGGTTCCTCACTCTTACTAATTCCACACTCCCATTGGTAACACAAAAATCATTGTTTTTTAAAAATATTTCCCAGCTTCCCATTTCTTCTGGGCCAACACTGAAAGAATATTTTCAAAGAAACAATATTCTCTCCCCACTGCCCTTCTGGGCTTCAAGTTCTCACCTCTAATCTCATTTTCACCCCTTATTAAGGGATGCAACACAAAAATACAAGAACATTCTTTGTGCCTTCCTTGTACCAGTCAATTATTCTAATTTGTTCTGTCTCTAAAGAACAGACTGCGAAATCAACACAAAAGCTGATTATGTGATCTCTTCCAAGGGAAAGATCTGAAAGTTGTCTATTTACTAATGAAGCTCCATGTGTTTTAAGGGTTGACTGAAGCAACCATCAGGAATTTTCATCCCTTAAATTAGTTTTTGCCACCAGATGCACATCTTTCATTTTGGATAATGTATCTTTTCAGTTCAGGATACAACTGGGCAAAAGAAAAGAAAAAAAAAAGATAATCAACACCATGTTTTTGAGTAATAATCCAGTAATATAGCTACCATTCTTCCCTGAGGAATTTCACCTACTTTATGAACACAATTTAGTATAAACTCATAAGAAAACTAACAAAGCCCAAAACCACTTCACAATAGCCTAGAGAGGTAAAGGTCGAAAATGATTATTGCCAGGCCCAGCAGACAATGGCACCTACTAGAAAGGGCACAGGACGGGAAAATCTCAGAAGCCTGTGTTCCATTTTCAGTTATTCCTGTAAGCACTAGTATGATCTGAGTGATCTCAGCCTGCCCCACTTTTTCCATTTATAAAAACTTGCATCATCCTCTCAACAGAATGAAATACAAGATCCAAAAAGCTATAAACCTTTTTAGGAAAGAAATAAAATAAGCAAGCTTTCTAATGAAAAAGAATAATTCAGTCAATGGAGACTTAGTAAAAATCTGCCATAAAGCAATTGTTTTCATGAAATTTATCTTTCGTGGCATATTTATTGGGGTAAGGAATTTAAGGAAACCATACTTAGAGTTACCAATTGTTCCAGAAATCAGTCATTAAGTTCAGGTTCCAACTTTGAAATATAAGATGTCCCTACACTTCATATTAACCATACATGTGAGAAACAAGATATGCAGACACATCCTCATGTAAATATCCCATATGTAGTGGCTTTAATACAGGGCCCCAAAGTCATTGCCATTCTTTCCATCCACATGTGGGCACCTCTCCCCTTGAATTTGGGCAGACTTCCTATGGCTTCAAAGAACGGAGGAGGAATCAGCAAATCATGGCTGGTGGGCCAAATCTAGGCCTCTATTTTCTTTTATAAACAAAGCTTTATTGGAACACAGCCATGTTCATTAGTATAGGTATTATCCATAACTGTTTTCATATCACAGCAGTGGAACTGAATATCTGCTACAGAGCCTATATGGCTTGCAAGGCCTAAAGTACTGACTGCTAACACCTTATGGAAAAAGACCTTAAACTCCTGCAATAGAATATAACAAGGGTGATGCTATGTAATATCTAAGACTAGGTCATAAAGGTCACGCAGCTTCTGCATGATTCTCTTGGAAAGCTTGAACTCTGGACACTCATTCTTGAGACACTCTACCTTGAATCCTAAGTATCATGTTATAAGAAGTCCAAACCACATGGGCAGCCTTCTGCAGGCACACCAGTCAACAGTCCTTGTCAGCCCTAGTCTTCAAGTCATCCCATCTCAGGTGCCAGACATGAAATTAAGATTATCTAGATGATTCCAGCCCTAGCCACTCAAATCCTCATGAGCTGAGGTTTCAGACATCAGTTATGGAGTAGAGACAAGCCATCTCCTCTGGGCACTGTTTGAATTGCTGATCCAAGGGCCAAATCTAGGCCTCTATTTTCTTTTATAAACAAAGCTTTATTGGAACACAGCCATGTTCATTAGTATAGGTATTATCCATAACTGTTTTCATATCACAGCAGTGGAACTGAATATCTGCTACAGAGCCTATATGGCTTGCAAGGCCTAAAGTACTGACTGCTGACACCTTATGGAAAAAGACCTTAAACTCCTGCAATAGAATATAACAAGGGTGATGCTATGTAATATCTAAGACTAGGTCATAAAGGTCACGCAGCTTCTGCATGATTCTCTTGGAAAGCTTGAACTCTGGACACTCATTCTTGAGACACTCTACCTTGAATCCTAAGTATCATGTTATAAGAAGTCCAAACCACATGGGCAGCCTTCTGCAGGCACACCAGTCAACAGTCCTTGTCAGCCCTAGTCTTCAAGTCATCCCATCTCAGGTGCCAGACATGAAATTAAGATTATCTAGATGATTCCAGCCCTAGCCACTCAAATCCTCATGAGCTGAGGTTTCAGACATCAGTTATGGAGTAGAGACAAGCCATCTCCTCTGGGCACTGTTTGAATTGCTGATCCACAGAATCTGTGCATATGTTAAAACTTCTGTTGACACACTACCAGGTTTAGACTTTTTATCATGTAAGCAATAGATAACTGTAGCACTGTGTCTGTACACAGGAGATCTACATTTCACAGCATACATACAAGAACTGATAAATCCCTGCATTGTATAAATTTTCTCTTTTAACCTCATAGAAACTCCCCGAGAGAAGCAATATTGTCTCTATTTTACAGATGAGAAAACTGAGGCAAAAACAGGTAACATACTTGAGTACTCGACAAGTAAATTTTAGTCAGGGTTTGAATCCAAACAGTCAAGTTTCAGATTCCTTTCTCTTAGTCATCAAGCAATATGCTGAGAAAGGGGATGTAAGCTGAAAGCCATTACTTCATGTTCAAGAAGACAGAAAATTAGCAGGCATGGTTAAAAGAACACAGGACTTGGGAGTTGTAAGACCAGAGCTCAAGTTATGCAATGAATTCTCCTCTCATCTAGATATAGGTTTGTTTTAGAAAATGAAGAAGAGTACTACATATTTTGATTGTTAATGTCTGTACTTAAGAAAATTACCAAAGATGAGCATTTCACCAAGGAGTTATTTTGCAATGACAGAAATTACTGATTCAAAATCAAATCTTTATTAAGTATCCATTGCGTCAGAAGTCTTTCCCATTCTGCATTTTAAAAATTCCTTTTCTGTCTATTCTTGGCTAAAGCCTTGAAGCCTAACATTTGGAAAGACAATAATTTAGGGGAGACTCCTATTTGCTAAGGTTAGAAGCAAGAGAGCATGGTGGGTAAAAAGCTGCCCAAGGATATAAGTTCCTGCAGCTGGGAGGAGGAGACAGAATGAATATCTGAAGATAGGTACTGAGCCAACAATAACTCTACAGCATAAAGTTAGAATTCAGGGAGCCAAACTGCTGGCAATTTTTCCTTATTTCTCCCCCCCAAAAAAAGGGGCAAAACAAGCACATTGGCAAATGAAGAGCATTAGCCATCACAAATTCCGTTTTAGAGGTGATCTATCAAATGATTTGATGCAATGTAGACTATGATTTGGCTCCAAAAACCATAAGTCAGGCCTTTTATAAGAGGTCTATCCTCAAATATCCATGATAGAATCTCCTCAGCTGATTATAGTAACAAAATGCAAATAGGGTTAAGAGCCACCAACATAGCCAATTCTAGACACATAATATGTAGAGAAAATTTAAACTGAAATTTAGTTTAACAGTAAAACAAACTGTGACTCTACTGGCTGGAACTAGATAAGGGCTGTGGATTTAGCAGGATGAGAGAAAAAGATGACTAGGGAGTAAATCAAATGCTTTACACCTGTGCTTAGCTAATTGCTACTCATAATTCAGACAGTCTCGTAGTACCTGCAGAGAAGGCAATAGCAACCCATTCCAGTCCTCTTGCCTGGAAAATCCCATGGACCGAGGAACCTGGTAGGCTGTAGTCCATGGGGTCGCTAAGAGTCGCACATGACTGAAGCAACTTAGCAGCAGCAGCACAGTACCTGAACCTTAAAATCCCTTAGTTCTGTTAAAAAGAAAAACTCTTCAATTCTCAGAGTTATATAAGAGAATTATATAAATCATAAAGAAAAAGAAGAAACCTTACTTTCTGAGTTAGTTGCTTTCATATTTACTAGTTCACTTTCATGACATAAACTAGATTATTTTTCTCTCCATTTTATATTTGAGGAAAATACGGCTTTAAAAATGGTACTGAAACAACTGAACATCCCTCCAAAAAAAAATAATAATAACCTCAACCTAAACCTCCGCACCTTATATAAAAAATAAATCAAAGTGGATCATAACCTTAAAAAGTAGACTGAAAAAAATAGGAGAAAATCTTTGGCATCTAGAGCTAGGTGAGGAATTCTTAGACTTGACAACAAAAGTATGATCAATAAAAGCAAAAACAAGAAATTGGATCTCATCAAAATGAATTAAGAATGCTTCACAGAATATCCTTTTTAAGTGGATGACAACTCAAATTACTTACTGAGAAAACACAGTTGAAAATCCCATATGAGAAAAATGACTTGTATCTATAATATAAAATGAATTCTCAAAATTAAACTTCAAAAAATCCAATTAGAAAATAGGCAGATGCAGGCAGAATACAGGAAAAGACATTTCCATGGAATAGAATATACACACGGCAAGCACACAAAAAGATGTTCAACATCATTAGCCATTAGAAAAACACAACTAAGACCATAATAAGATATCACAGAATAACTAAAATTAAAATACAGTGACAACATCAAGTGCTGGTGAGTATGAGGAAAAACTGTATCACATCGCTGGTAGGAATATAAAATGGTTTAGCCACTCTGAGAAACAGCTTGACGGTCTTTTTTTTTTTTAACCCTAAAACTAGATTTACCCTATAAACCAGTAATTGTACTATTTAGCATTTATCCCAAAGAAAAAATTAATTTCCTGCAGAAACTTAAACATAAATATTCATAGTAGTTTTATTTGTAACAGCCAAAAACTGGCAACTACCCACATTTCTTTCGATGGGTAAATGTTTAAACAAGTTGTGATAAAATATTGTGATAGAATACTACTTAGCAACAAACAGGAATAAATAATATACGCAAAAAATTGAAATGAACTTCAAGGGAATGATACTGAGTCAAAAACTTTAAAAAGCCAATCTCTGAAGATTAATTCATGATTGTGTTTATATATCATTCTTAAAATAACAAAACTGTGGAGACAGGGAAAGATTAGAAGCTGCCAAGGGTTAGAAATGGGGGTAGAATGTGCAGGAGGGAACTTTGTGAGGTTTTTTTTTTTTTTTGGTCCCAGTACAAATAACACAGCATTCTTCGTTTTAATCCCTAAAGATATTTAAAAGCAATTCCTAATACGAGGTGTCCAGATATTTAGCAATGGGAGCAGATCAGAGGTGACAACTTCGAAAGAGACTGTACTAATTCAAACTATATGTCAGTTTTTAAAAGACCAGTGACACTACTCAAATGATACAATTTTTTTTAATGGAACATACTTTAACTATTCTGGATATCCAATATACCAGATGGACCAGCAGCATTTTCTCTACACTTAATCTTATTTAAGAGAATAACTTTTATAATAAGACAGGAAAAAAAAAAGAAACTACAAACCTCAAGTACAGTTCTCATAGGAAGACAAGGTTAAAATAAGTAGTAGCAGTTCAAAAGCTTAAGGCATAGTACCTAAATTTGGCTATGCCTTAGAATTATCTGAGAAACTTTTAAAAAACCCTCACACTCAGGATGCACCCTAGATCAATAAACTCATTTTAAAGCTCCTCACGACACCAACATCTAGCCAGAATTGAGAACCAGCAGACTAAGCAGAAGGGGATGTTTCTACAAAAATCTTTTAATAGTAAGTCCTTTCACCCAGTCAGATTTACCTCCCCCCAAGACTTCCCCACTCAGCAGGTAAAGAATCTCCCTGCAATGCAGGAGTCACAGGAGACAAGAGTTTGATCCCTGGGTCAGGAAGATACCCTGAAGGAAATGGCAACCCACTCCAGTATTATTGCCTGGAAAATCCCATGGACAGAGGAGCCTGGCAGACTATAGTCCCAAGGGTAGCAAAAAATCTGGCATAACTGAGTGACTAAGCACACACATATACACACACACAAAGGGGTAAAGAAGGCTAGATGTTGTCCATAAGTAAGTGAAGTTGCTCAGTTGTGTCCAACTCTTTGCAACCCCATGGGCTGTAGCCTATCAGGCTCCTCTGTCCATGGGATTCTCCAGGCAAGAATACTGGAGTGGGTTGCCATTTCCTTCTCCAGGGGATCTTCCCGACCCAGGGATTGAACCTGGGTCTTCCACATCACAGGCAGATGCTTTACCCTCTGAGCCACCAGGGAAGCCCCTACTGAACTTTAATTAATACTTGAGACTTGCCAAAAACTTGAATAATGTTCACCTAAATTACATATTATTCTCTGTTTTTCAAACCCAGAGCTAAGGGGGAAAGTTTCCCAAAAAGAGATTTTAAGTGCTCACAGAGGACTAGTCCCTGGAAAACCAGAACATCCATCACTCTGTGTTGAAATGTAAAGCATTCTTGACAACCTTACCACTGCCCACAGATACTAGTCTCTGCCAACCAATGGAGAAAAGACATTTTCCATTCCTACCAGGGCAAATTTGGCTGTACTTCTCTTAGCTAGACTCCTTCTTTTCCAGGCACCACTGCCCTTCATCTGGTGGTAGACACTTTGGTTCTCTGACAGTGCAGCTATTTTGAAACTTTCAGGTGAATGAAAATCATCTGGAGAACCAATTATAACAAAGATCACTGAGCCCCTCTAGAGTTGCTGAGCCCATAAGTCTGGGACAGGGTCCTAAAACAATATCTAACACAATATCAGGGGACACTCTCAGGCTGTCACCAAATGCCAAATTCCTGTGCCTGAAGCACAGTGAGGCCAAACAAACCTGAACCCTGGAGTGTGGAGCAGAGCAAGGTTTATGGTAGGGCTGAGCAAGGAGAGGGGTGGTTTATGCTCCCAAAAGCCCAAACTCCCTGAAGGGTTTCAGCAAAGCATTTTTTACAGGCCACATAGGCAAGGGGCATCCCCAGGAATGTGATAATCTCATGCACAATTTTGATTGGCTGATGTAGAGGTAATAGGGCAGTTAACATTATCAATCCTCAGGTGCTAGAAGGCCTGGGGGCTACAAGCTCCAGATCATCAAGTGGTTAATTTCTTCCATTTGGTGCTGGGTTTTAGCATCTGAAAACTCAAGAAATATGCATGAGATACTAGAGGGCAGCTACAGCTGAGGATACCAGGGAGGAGCCTGCTCGAAGAAGGCCTGGTAGATTACTGCTTGGTTACTAGATGACCATACTTTGGAGCCACTCGAGGAAGGCTGGTAGGTTACTGCTTGATTACTAGATGACCATACTTTGAGAGCCACTCTTCTAGTGACTTGGAATGTTAATAGAAGAATCCCTTTCCTAGTAGAACCAACTATGGGGGGCGGAGAGTAAGTTTTGTCCTTGGTTGTATTTCTTGTTTATTTAAATTAAAGCCTATTTGAGGGACTTCCCTGGTGCCCGAGTAGTTAAGAATCTGCCAGCCAATGCAGGGTACAAGGGTTCAATGTCTGGTCTGAGAAAATCCCACATGCCTTAGAGAAACTCAACCTGGCCACAACTACTGAGCTAGCGCTCTAAAGCCTGAGAATTACAATTACTGAAATTACTGAGGTGCACATCCCACCCCACAACTACTGAAGCCTGAGTGCCCTAAAGCCGATGCTTCACAACAAGATAAACCACTGCAATACCACAATGAGAAGCCCACACAGCACAATGGAGAAGCCTACTGCCCCCACCCACCCCTCCTTGCTGCAACTAGAGAAAGCCACCGTGCAGCAAGGAAGACCCAGCACAGACAAAAATAAACATACCTAAAAAAGAAAAAGCCTATTTGAAACAGTGCTGCACTCAAGCAGTCTGGCAGACCGGTCTCTTGCTTCAACAGTGTTTGGATGGAACCGACCCACATATTCCCCGTCCTCTAGCCTCCACCACCCTCCAACCTCTCTTCCAGGTGCAAACTTTGGAATCCACCACTCAGCTCTCCTCGGCCTCTGGGACCAGCCAACATCAGTTTTGAGCTTACTTTACTACTGTTCAACCACGAGCTCCCTGATTTGTCAGACTTATTCCGCCGTGGTGGAGACTGCCGTTCACCACCTGTTCACGCATCTGCGGGCACTTACCTCCTTCTGCGCTTTCATTGCAACCACAACGTGGCTCTGCACAAGCTAGGTCCACTTTTTTTCCCCAATTGGCCCAGGAGAAGCCAAGAACGCCTAGAGTCTTTGGAAAATGCAAAACCAGTGTTGCGACGGCGCTGCCAGGATATGCAGAAGCTTCTCAAGAGTGCGATAAAACCCAGGACACTGTGAAGCCGCCACTGTCATGAAGAAGAACCTGAACTGGGCCCTTCTGGATCTGTCTGCCCCGGTTCTCGCGAGCAGACTTCCACCTCCGTGATTTCCTGGGGAGACCCGTCCTGGAGGAGCAGGTGAAACTCATATCAAGGCCTACCTCCTCAGGCTGGCGGTCCCCCAGGCCGGGCTGGGTGAGTCCCTCTCTCAAAGGCTCACCCTCAAGCTCTGCCAGGAGCCTCCAAAGCCCAGAGGCCTCTGAGGAGCCCCTCTGGCGTCAGGGCTTCTCCCTGAAGCCCCTTTTCGTAGCCATAAGGCAGCTGTTTAACCACTCTGGGGTCCTCTTTTCTTGCCTTGAACCAAATGGAAACAGTAAAGCTTTTTGCAGTGGGGAGTGAGGCGGGGAGAAGCATGTTTGAAACTCAAACAGTATAATGAGAAATAAAGAAATAGAAATATGAATTAATGTCCTTTTTACATGTTTATTGCTCTCATTGTATCTGTATGAAATAAGTTTGTCCCCCTACTGGAATGGTTCTCAAACTTTGCTGCTTGTTTGGATTACCTAAAGAGCTTAAAAAAAAACTAGCCTCTGGGTCCCAGCCCCAGAGATTTTGATTTAATAGGTCTAAGAGGAGCCTGGGCACAGAGAGCTAAGTAGAGATCCCCAGGTGATTCTAATGTGCAGCAAATTTGTGAACTGCCTCTTGGCTTCAATCCAGCTAGTGATCAGCTATTAAATCTAAGACACATGGGCTATTGCGTGAGCTCTGAGCTCTGTTGCTCTGTGTATTCCATTTTCTTCCTCCTGGAATATTTGTACCAGGAAAAAGGATGGACAGTTGTGTAACTTTGAAATGGACTGACATTTTCAATTAGCTTGAAGGCAGGGCGGGGGTGAATGCAATAATGCATATAGCCCTAGGTGAGTGGCTAGAAGCTTTTTCAATTGAGTCCACTCTACTGTTCAAACCAATGGTAATACTTGTCCTCCTAATGCAGCTGTAAACTTTATAAGCCCACAGGTAGAGAGCATCACAAAATATTCACCCTTCCCCATTGGCCCACTCTCAAGCTCCACTCCCTTCCCCAATACACAAATGTACATCAGTGTGCTTGAGAGCAAAATAAACATATCGATCTTCAATTCTTCTCCTTTGCAGCTTCTCTCTTATCAGGTGATGTCAGCATTTAGTGCAAGGACAAATGCTTGCCTCTTGGTAAGTAATGTGGACCAAGCCTCCAAGAGACAAATAGCCTTTAGGGAGCAGGGCAGGCGGGAATAGTCTTTCAAAAAGGTTGATGGCCTTTTCCAGTCATCTCATCTTAGAGATCAAATATCCAAGATAAAAATGGTTAAAAAGAAAAAGAAGAAAGGAAAGAAAGAAGAAAATATAACTTTCTTATCACGTTATAATAAGGCAATTTTCCTTAAAAAAAAAAACAAAAACCTTAAATTCTCTTTCCTAAATAAAATTTGCTATCCCATCTTTAGACTATCCCTCTTACTTCCTATATTATTTATGATGCTTAATTCCTCAAATAGCACATGGCTGAAAACAGAAGCTAACCTCTTGTTAAGCATGAAGTAAATCTTTTCCTAGAGCCTGCATTCAATGTACAAATTGGAGTTGGCCAATACAAATATCTTCTCTGAAATAAGTTGCAGTATTATGCCTCTTCAATATATTGTTAACACAATATAATTAATATAGTTACTATAATCAATATAGTTAAGATAAGTGCAACACACATGGTATGATGCCACTTTGGTGATTTCCTTCATCCATGTAATTTTGAAATTTGACAGTATATATTTTTTTGTATTCCAGTGAGCATAATAATACCTTTCCAGGGATACAAAAATAAAATAAATCTGTAATATTCATGTGTGGTTTGCCCCTGGGGTGGATTATCATAATGGTGGGTGGGATATTTGAGCCTTTTCCCAAGTCATTAAAAAACCTCTGGCAAGCAGCCCCTGGCCCTCTCCAGGGGGTGGGAGGAAAGGATCTTTAATCATAATAATCCTGGGGGGAAAAATCTCGGAAATAAGACATCTGCTTCTGTGCCTGTTGTTTTGCAGAATAGCAACGATTGCTTTAGCAGCTTCCATTGCCATATGTGTACAATAAGTAAATGAACATAAAATTGAATGAACACATAAAAGAAGGATAAACCCACCCAGCTTAACAAATCCACTCTCTCACCTGCTGTGCCCTGAAACATGAAAAAAAGAATCCCTGGATCATAAGGATTAATAAAATAACAGTCTCTGTTAACAATACTGACAGGCGGTACTAAGGATCATTTGTCTGATGTGGGGACTGACAGCTTAGCTGCTTAATTCTTAAGCCTGCCCTCTTTTATCACTTTTCTCCTAATCAGGCAATAAACATCACCTATACATTTGCCTTAGAAAAAATTAAAAGTTTGTAGTCCAAACATTTCATTTTGTTTTCTGTCCAGCTGGAAATGAAATACATGACTGAATTTTCTTCTTCATTCAGATAGTCAATGTGGAAAACATCAGGGCTGTGAATCTCAGTGCAGTAAGATCAGAAAATTTTATATTGGTCTTTCCAAACCACTAATAATTAACCAATATTTTGTATAAGGCTAAAATCTTAGACTTTATCTGATATTTTAAAAGTTCTGAAAACATTAGCAGTTTTTCATAATCACATTTCTCATGCCTCAAACCTAGGTATTATTGAAAGTCCTTAATAATTCTTAATGAATAAATGTTTGTTATTTCTCACTGCTGCAGCAAAGTCAAACTACTGATAAAAGAAGTTTTATTTTAGATTTAGTAGAACAGGATGAAAGTAGGAGATTTTTGTGTGCTCACAATGGTAATAATTAAATGTGTAAAAGAAGTTTCATATATTGTTGTTGGTCATTCTAAAATGTAATTAATACCCTCAGTTTCACAAGCATTTATCACAAAGAAAGCATATCATGTTTTTCCATTCAAAGTGCTACAAGCTCAGGCAATAAATTCAAGAAGACCCAGGTTCAAATTCGTGGTTACCACTTACTGTCTATGTGACCTTGGTCAAGTTATTTAACCAAGCTAGACCTTTATTTCCTCCTTTATAAAATAATGCTCATAATAATCACCAGACTCACATACATACTATAAGGGTTAAATAAAAGTGAATTCAGATTGCCTAGTATGCTGCTGCTAAGTCACTTCAGTTGTGTCCGACTCTGTGTGACCCCATAGACGGCAGCCCACCAGGCTCCCCCATCCCTGGGATTCTCCAGGCAAGGATACTGGAGTGGGTTGCCATTTCCTTCTCCAATGCATGAAAGAGGAAAGTGAAAGTGAAGTCGCTCAGTCTGTCTGACTGTTAGCGACCCCATGGACTGCAGCCCACCAGGCCACTCCGTCCATTGGATTTTCCAGGCAAGAGTACTGGGGTAGCGTGCCATTGCCTTCCCTGATTGCCTAGTATAGGACCAACCATATAATAAGTAACCAAAAAAGTGTTATTTTGTCCTTCTGAATAGACTTCTTTTTACAATTTTTTTGTTCCCTTTAGTGTCTGTCCCCTCTTCTTCAATGTCTTCTATATCCCTGCATTGAGCTAGTTGCTCTTACTTTCTTGTTGAAAAACTACATTCTGCCCATCTCTAATGACTCATTCCTTTTATAGCCCTTTTTTCTTACTGCCTCTCAACTACCATAAATACAAGGCAAATTTACTTAGAAGCTAGTGAAGCTTAACTTTAGGGTTCCACAACACTACAGGTTCCTTTTTAGGTCCTAGGAAGAGCTCTAAAATTAGTTCATGTAATCATGCTTTTGAAAAATTTTCTGAAGTGATATCTTTTAACTTCAATCGGATAAGACCAGTGTTTTTCTTTTCCAATTTTCCCTCCATCATATTCCCCAATGTTGAGTCACACTGGAATGGCCACAGACTTTTTTGAAATCTGACTACAAAGTTAGAGTTGAGACCATTATATGATTTTCAGACACTACCATAAGTAATTGACTACATGCTGTCCCATTATAGGAATGACTTCCAGTACCCTTATTACCTACTCTACACCTCCTTAACTAGCATGAGACACAAAAGCACAAGAACAAAAACCATAGTACAATACGGCCACA
>SJYX01008694.1:0-14391 GCA_006410675.1 Oreotragus oreotragus | reverse complement strand
ATACGGCCACATCCTACAGTTCATAGCTCTCAAAGTATGTGGATTGGAAGAAGAAAAAGGAACTGATTTCAATCATCAGGCATGTAAAATGTAAGTCAAAAATTCAGTTCTCATCAATGGTTAATCAAAACAGAAATTTTTCTTCTGTCAAGAATATACTCCATCAATGACAGAGAATGTATGTGTGTGTTTATAATGGAATTGTATGAAAAGTATTTTATCGCAGTTGCTGTAATGCACAAACTATAGCAGGACTTAAATCATAATACCTTTATAATAGTATTTCTGATGAAGTAATCCATAGAGTTTTCTCAAATTTAACAATGAAAATTAATGTGAAATTATCAATAATAAGTTGTGAAGTTGAAATAAACTTTTCTAAATTATTAATAACTAAAAGCAAATTCTAATCAACCTAATTAAAAGAAATCTGTGCACAGCTCAGTAGCTGAGCCATATAGGCTTAATAGTCCTGCAGCATGTGGGATCTTAGTTCCCCAACCAGGGACTGAACTCTTATTCTCTGTGTTGGAAGGTGGATTCTTAATCACTGGACCACCAGGTCAGTCCCTCACAGCATTTAAAAAATGTTAATTTGAAGGTTTGCTATTTCTAGGTAGGAATAAAATTTCTGAAGCAAAACAAGGTTTCCAGTGAGAAAAATAAATAAGCAAATAAAATGGCCAGCATTCAATCAAAAATTTCTAGACATACCAAGAGATAGAATTATATAACTAAAATTCTGAGAAAAGAATGTGTATGTGCATGTGTGTGTGCACGCACATGCACATGTGCACATGAACCCCATGGACTGTAGCCCACCAGGCTCCTCTGTCCATGGGATTTCCCAGGCAAGGATACTGGAGTGGGTTGCCATTTCCTTCTTCAGGGGATCTTCCCAATTTAGGGACTGAACCCCTGTTTCCTGTCTTCCCAGTTTAGGGATTGAACCCATGTTGCCTGCACTGGCAGGCATATTCTTTACCACAGAGACAACTGGGAAGTTCAAAAGAATAGCCAACATTAAAATATTTATATAAGATATCATGCATCTTTATCAGGAAAATACTTTAAAATCACAGAATTAATATTATATTTTATTTATTTACATATGGGTATTTATATTTATAGAACTTAAAGCCCTGGTTAAGGCAGTGACGGTAGCAGTGGGAATACAAAGAAATGGTGATATTCAAGACCTACTTTGTCAATCTAATGTTTGACTGTATACATGGAATGAATAGAAAGAAAAAAATCAAAGTTGACTTTAGAGGTTCTGGTGAAGATGGGGTTGCCATCATCCCAAAGTCTAGAATACTCAAACGGAAGTCATGGTCAAAGGAAAAGATAATCAGTGAAAAAGCAAAACTCCAAGTCTCTCCATCTGCTTATACCCACTTTGTTTTTCTGCTCATATACGTAGCAGCATTTCATTCAAGGGGAAAGTCTTTAATCTGATTGGTTGAATTAAATAAGGCACATTTATAGTGAGTAGTTTATCTGCAGTTTAGAAGGCCATGCTCACAATCTCCTTCTTCATATGCCCTGGAACACACTGGCCATTCCTCCAGAGTTTCCACTCGAAAGAGCAGACCAGAGATGATGTTAGCCCAGAACTGAAAGCTTGGCATGAGATGGTATCAGCCCCACTTAGAGCTCTGGCATTTTATACCCCAATCCAGCTTTCCAGAAAGTTCTATGTGGAATCCTGGGAGAAAACACAGGCATAATAATGTGATTCTGTTTTTCATTTGGTTCTCTTCCTTGCTTAAACTTTCCCTAGCCACTCTAATGCATAAACTTTCAGGCATTCCTGGGCCACTCATTAACTTTAATTTATTTAATATCATGAAGATTCCGAAGAAAATTATTAACAATAAAGAGGGCAATTTGGAACATGATGAGTTTTAGATGCCTGAAACATACTGGTAATTGAATCCAGTAAGTAGCAAATTATTCGCATCTTAAATATTCCAGTAAAATAGCAGAGTAAGCTCAATTTAAAGTAATCCCCTTACTGGAGACACATGTAAAATTTTTTGAAAGTTAAAAGCACATAGCTGAGATTAAAATAAAGGAACACATACATGTTTCAGAAAGTAATAGAAAAATTAAGGCCTGGAACTAGAAATCTAACATTACCTTGAAGTCAGGAATTTAGATTTAGTTTGGAAGAATATTGAGAAGCTGGTACAAATGTCCTAAAAGTATTTCATCCATTAAAAGGGGAAGGGGAGGTGGTGTGGAAGACTGACATCTGTTTAAGACCCTCAGGTAGAGAAAATATTACCACTTCTAAAAAGTAGGCCTGTCCTTCTAAGACTTGCAATGGCCAGGTTGTCACTAACCTGTAAGGCCTTGTATGAATCAGAAACTGCAAGGAGAGTAATTCAAAGAAAACAAGGTGTAGGATGAGTATGGCAATAAATCACTAAGATCAAAAACAAAATTTAAATCACTCATGAGAAACGCTGGACTGGAAGAAACACAAGCTGGAATCAAGATTGCTGGGAGAAATATCAATAACCTCAGATATGCAGATGATACCACCCTTATGGCAGAAAGTGAAGAGGAACTAAAAAGCCTCTTGATGAAAGTGGAAGTGGAGAGTGAAAAAGTTGGCTTAAAGCTCAACATTCAGAAAACGAAGATCATGGCATCTGGTCCCATCACTTCATTGGAAATAGATGGGTAAACAGTGGAAACAGTGTCAGACTTTATTTTTGGGGACTTCAAAATCACTGCAGATGGTGATTGCAGCCATGAAATTAAAAGACGCTTACTCCTTGGAAGGAAAGTTATAACCAACCAAGATAGCATATTCAAAAGCAGAGACATTACTTTGCCAACTAAGGTCCATCTAGTCAAGGCTATGGTTTTTCCTGTGGTCATGTATGGATGTGAGAGTTGGACTGTGAAGAAGGTTGCGTGCTGAAGAATTGATGCTTTTGAACTGTGGCATTGGAGAAGACTCTTAAGAGTCCCTTGGACTGCAAGGAGATCCAAGCAGTCCATTCTGAAGGAGATCAACCCTGGGATTTCTTTGGAAGGAATGATGCTAAAGCTGAAACTCCAGTACTTTGGCCACCTCATGAGAAGAGTTAACTCGTTGGAAAAGACTCTGATGCTGGGAGGGATTGGGGGCAGGAGGAGAAGGGGACGACCAAGGATGAGATGGCTGGATGGCATCACTGACTCGATGGACTTGAGTCTGAGTGAACTCCAGGAGTTGGTAATGGACAGGAAGGCCTGGTGTGCCTCGATTCATGGGGTCGCAAAGAGTCGGACACGACTGAGTGACTGAACTGAACTGAAAGGGAAATTTTAAAAAACCAGGACAGACAACATCTTAGCCAGAATGGAATAATAATCCCGAGGATGTTACTTTATTTAAATAATATTCAATGAATTTTCATAGCTAGGCCATTGTGAAGAATTCTAAAACATAACAAACAATTCATTTACATCTTATATATCCCACCATTCAGAGCAAAATTCATTTAGGAAAAACACTAGTGGAAACTGGGTAGCACTATGGAGAAAATTAAAGGTGTTTGCCAGAAAAAAAAAAATGAAACTAAGAAAGATAACATCAATTTTTAATTATCCTGTATTTTATTTAAATCTTTTGGAAACCCAAATAGAGAAAGCTGATGTGGACATGGAGATTGAGAGATTTATAAATTTTGTCTATAAAACCTTTATAAATCTCTTTTAATGAAATTCCTAAGAGGTATAAATGTATCTAGTGATAGGGTTAATAAGTCTGAGAGAATTTCATTTGTTAACTATTCTTGGTCTGCTATTAAGACCTTTCAGGAGTATCTTGATTTTCATGACATCATCCAACTGAAAACAGGATATTTTGCAGAAAGTCCTGGTCCTCTTTTGGCTTGTTTTTGTGTTTATGTTTTTGTTTTGTCATATTGGCTGGTACATTAGGTGACCTATTGCATACTTTCTCATTCATGCATGCTTTCATTCAAAGAATATTTATTAAGTTGAAATACATTAGTTAAGACTCAATAAATAATGTTTAGATAAATGAATGTATTTTTTGTCAAAGTAACTGTAAGTACTAAGAAAAAAAATCACAAAATGTATGATTCCAGACCTATAGAAGTTTATAATTATGTTGAGGATACAAAAAACGCTGATGAAATAGCTAATTTATTACATTAGACAGTTTCTAAGTTCAAAAGTGAGTTTTTTATAAACAATCAGAGTCTAAGGTACTCTTGCCTGGAAAATCCCATGGACAGAGTAGCCTGGTAGGCTGTAGTCCATGGGGTCGCTAAGAGTCGGACACGACTGAGTGACTTCACTTTCACTTTTCACTTTCATGCATTTTAGAAGGAAATGGCAACCCACTCCAGTGTTCTTGCCTGGAGAATCCCAAGGATGGCGGAGCCTGGTGGGCTGCTGTCTATGGGCTCGCACAGAGTCGGACATGACTGAAGTGACTTAGCAGCAGCAGCAGAGTCTAAAGAGAACAAAGAAGGAGCAGTTTATTGTGGGTTGAATATGTCAGTAAATGTACATTTGAGATGCTATTTGAGATTGACCTTAAAGAAAGAAGGGACCTAGATATATGAAGACTGGCGTGCTGCATGCAGTCCATGGGGGTCACAAAGAGTTGGACATGACTGAACAACAAGATATATGGACTGGGAACAAGAACTTCATGGAAGTAGCATGCACATAGATAGTGTGGCCAATGTTTATGTTTCTTTTTAAAGATAATCATAGATAACCAAAATGTAACTGTTTCCATTGGTCCATTCTCGTGTCCAAACAAAACAGCAAATCCTATCTCAGTAACACTACTGAAAAATACAGTCTTTCACAAAGAGAATCTGAAGGAAAGGGGAAAGAAAAGACTTCCATCCCATACCACACAAGAAAATGTATTTAATTATTTGTTTAATTTTATCCATCTGCAAATCTCTCCCTCTCGCTGCACATCTCTCTTCTCCCCCATCTAGCCATACTTTACCAGTCGTCTTTCCTAATCTTTCCAGATCTCCCCATCCTAGTTTCATTATGCCATCATTTAAACATCTCACATGTCTCTGGGATTCATCCCCATCACATTACACAAAAACAAACATAAGACACTTCTCAGGATCCCATTTCTTTGAAGCAAGAGGTGATGAGGAGTGATTATAAATAACATGAGATGAAGAACAGTAACTTAAAATGTAATTTTCCCTGTTTGAACATAAATAAAGGGGACTTTGGGAACTATAAAATCTAGATAAAATCACTGAAGATTATTTATTTTCAGTGAATAAAATAAAACATAATAATAAGGCTAAACTCTGACAGGTAACTTTCAAAAGTTGCTTTCACACAACTTCACTATTGGGATGTTTGATAACCACATCTTTCCTTATTTTCTTCTTTCTTTGCAGACACATACACTGGCACCAATCTTTCAAATAAGAATCTTCACATAAGTCCCTTGCCAGGTAATTTTAAGGTATAACAACCCAAACAGATTTTTGAATAAGATGGTTGGTGGAAAGCAAAGGAAAAGAGCTGGGTTTCTCTTTTTCAACAGTCACATAATGAGTAATGTGGGAAGTGGCTTCAAAAGCCTCTCTTCATGAAGGGCTAAAGTTAAGACAAGGACTTTTGAGGCTGGAAGAGCACAGCAATCCACATATTTTCAAAAGCAGCCCTTTGGATCTGAGAGATTGATTTTTCCCACTATTTTTTCAGCAATCCAACTGGTGTCTTTATTAAATGACCTAGGAGAATACAGTGTGGCCAAGAAGGCTTAGATTTCCTTAGCCCCAAGTCAGATAATCTCAATTTACTGTTCACTCAATTTTAAAAAGAGAATTTTGCAAAAGGAAACTGTATACAACTAAGTGTACTTTTATTCCAACCTTTTATCTGAATTTTTTGTTTTGTTTTCAATTCTCCATTGAAGTGTCTACATTAATATATTTTTAAGAAGAGTTCGTTAAGTTGAAGCATTCATTAAGTACATTCATTTACTATCATTTGGAAAAGCCAAGTTCATTTCTATATGGCCACAGCAGTGTATTCTGAACTGAATGATACTTGGCAGTTCTTTACTCAGATACTGACTCAATTTGAAAGCAGAACAAGGATTTCTGCCTAATCAGGGAAAGAAAGGTTACTGAGCCTATGCAGCTATCTTAGGGCTCTTATCATCACATTAACAAACTGAAGACTAAAAACCATTTGATCATATCAACAGGTGCAGAAAAAAGTTTAGAAAAAAATCAGTATCCATTCATGGTAGAAACTCTCCAAAAGTGAGACAGAGGGAATGCTGCTGCTGCTGCTAAGTCACTTCAGTCGTGTCCGACTCTGTGTGACCCCATAGATGGCAGCCCACCAGGCTCCCCCATCCCTGGGATTCTCCAGGCAAGAATACTGGAGTGGGTTGCCATTTCCGTCTCCAATGCATGAAAGAGAAAAGTGAAAGTGAAGTCGCTCAGTCTGTCCAACTGTTAGCGACCCCATGGACTGCAGCCCACCAGGCTACTCCATCCATGGGATTTTCCAGGCAAGAGTACTGGGGTGGGGTGCCATTGCCTTCCCTGCAGAGGGAATATACTTCAACATAATAAAGGCCACAGTGACAAGCTAGCATATTTAATGATGAAAAACTGAAAGCATTTCCCCTAAGATCAGGAACAAGATAAGGATGCCCACTCACACATTTTATTCAACATAGTTTTAGAAGTCCTAGCCACAGCAATCAGACAAGAAAAATAAATAAATAAAAGGAATCCAAACTACAAAAGAAGAAGTAAAAGTGTTACTGTTTGCAAATGGCATGATACATAGAGAATCCTAAAAGCACCTTCAAAAACCACTAGAGCTCATAAATGAATCTGGTGAACTTACAGATACAAAATTAATATACAGAAATCTATGGCATTTATATACATTAAAAATGCACTATAAGAAAACAAAATTAAAGAAACAATCACATTTACAATTGCATAAAAAAGAAAGGGGCTTCTCAGGTGGCGTTAGTGGTAAAGAACCCACTTGCCAATTCAAGAGTCATGAGACACACAGGTTTGATCCCTGGGTCATGAAGATCCCCTGGAGTATGGGATGGCAGCCCACTCCAATATTCTTTCCTGGAAAATTCCATGGAAAGAGGAGCCTGGGAGGCTATAGTTCAGGGGGCCACAAAGAGTTGGACACAACTGAGTGACTGAGTACACACACAAAGAATAAAATATCTAAGAATAAACTTGTCTACACAGGTAAAAGATCTGCATCCAGGAAACTATAAGACACTGATGATATTAAAGATGACAAATAGCTGAAAAGATATACCATTATGGTCATGGATTGGAAGAGTTAATATTGTTAAAATGGACATCCTACCCAAGGAAATCTACAGATTCAGTGCAATCTCTGTTGAAATATCAAGGGCATTTTTCACAGACCTAGAACAAATAATATTATAAAAAAATTGTATGAAAACACAAAAGACCCTGAGTAGCTAAAAACAATCTTGAAAAAGAACAGAATCAGAGGAATCACATGTCTGATTTCAGACATTCTATAAGTTCAGTTCAGTCACTCATTCATGTCCAACTCTTTGTAACACCATGGACTGCAGTATGCCAGGCTTCCCTGTCCATCATGAACTCCTGGAACTTACTCAAACTCCATTGAGTAAGTTCATGTCCATTGAGTTGATGATGCCATCCAACCATCTCACCCTTTGTTGTTCCCTTCTCATTCCACCTTCAATCTTTCCCAGCATCAGGGTCTTTTCAAATGAGTCAGTTATTTGCATCAGGTAGCCAAAGTATTGAGAGTTTCAGCTTCAGCATCAGTCCTTCCAATGAATATTTAGGACTGATTTCCTTTAGGATGGACTGGTTGAATCTCCTTGAGGTCCAAGGCACTCTCAAGAGTCTTCTCCAACACCACACTTCAAAAGCATAGATACTTTGGTGTTCAGCTTTCTTTATAGTCCAACTCTCACATCCATACATGACTACTGGAAAAACCATAGCTTTGACTAGATGGACCTTTGTTGGCAAAATACTGTCTCTGCTTTTTAATATGCTGTCTTGTTTGGTCATAACTTTTCTTCCAAGGAGCAAGCATCTTTTAATTTCATGGCTGTAATCATCATCTGCAGTGATTTTGGAGCCCAAGAAAATAAAGTCTGGCACTGTTTCCATTGTTTCCCTATCTATTTGCCATGAAGTGATGGGACCAGATGCCATCATCTTAGTTTTCTGAACACTGAGTTTTAGTAATCAAAACAGTATTGTACTGGCACAAAAACAGACATATAGATCAACATAACAGAATAGAGAGCCCAGAAGTAAACCTATATACTTATGGTCAATTAATCTATCACAAAGGAGGCAAGAATATACAATTGAGAAAAGTCTGGGCTTCCTTAGGGATAGTGTGTTTCCTTAAGAGGACCATACTTTCCTATGTCTTGAAATGTGTCTTATGATTTGTTGAAAATTTGGCATTCAAGTATTATTATTATAAGGTGATATCTATGGAAATCAGATTATCTCACTTTCCCAGGGTTTTCTGTGCTTTTGACTGTTGAAGCCTGTATTAGTCTGTTAGGGACCTTTCCAAAATATGTTTGCAATGACTGTATTCCTAATCATATGTAGTCTCTGAAATCTCTATTCCTTTAGCCCACATTTAGCTAATGTTTTGACAGATATTTCCTTGAATTCCTAGACCTAAAGCAAACAAAAACAAATATACACATGCACATCCACATGTACACTCAAAACTACACACCTCTCCCTGTTTCGCTAATTGCTAGATCACTCCTTCAGTAGCTGATTTGCACTGAGTTTATGGCGCAGCCCAGGGTAAAAGTTCAGAGTCTTCACTGATATTTTCTGAGCATGCATGTTATCATAAGTATGCATGTGGTTTTCTTAATTTTTCTGTATTCATGGGTACTGTTTGTATGTTCTAATTCACAAAGAATCTCCCCCAGCTTTTGCTCCTGGATCTTATGTGGTCTATTGTATTTCAGTCTAAAGTCTTTTGCCCTAGTCATCTGTGCTTTGTTAGTTCACCTTTCACTTTTTTGAAACAATGACTTCTGCTTTTCCAGACTGTGTTCCACATTAGGCAAAACAGATATAAGCATCATTGTCAGTCTTTCAGATAGCTCTAAGACAGGCTAGATCAGATACACATCATGATTTGAGAGTAGGGTCTCTCTGCTCCCTCTTGAACCAGGATTAATGGTCCCATACTAGGAACATGGTCTGTTGCTGTTTTAAGATTATCGTTACATTAAGACTCCACTTCTTTAAAACCATCACAATACTGAGAATGGATGGGGCAAGGGCAAGTGTCACAAAGCTTTCCTGCCATTTTTGAATCACCTCTTCCTGGATTCAGTATGCATCTGGTTGTTGTAGACCTTTGGCCGATTTCTTTTTTTAAGATAAACTCAAAGAACCCTCCCCCTACCCACACCCACACACACATACCCAGAAACAGTATAATCAAACTCTCAGAAGCCAAAAGACAAAGAGAGAATCTTGAGAGGAGAAAGAAATGTATTACAAAGAAGGGATCGACAATAAGATTAATAGCTAATTTTTTATCTGAAACCATGCGAGCCAGAGGCCAGACATTTAAAGTGCTGAAAGAAAAATTAACAACAACAACAAAAAAAACTGTCAACAAAGAATTCTATATTTGGCAAAAATGTTTTCAAAAGTTAGGGGGAAATTAACACATTCTCATATAAACAATTCTCACATAGACTTCCCTGATGGCTCAGATGATAAAGCGTCTGCCTACAATGCGGGAGATCCGGGTTGAATCCCTGGGTTGGGAAGATCCCCTGGAGAAGGGAATGGCAACCCACTCCAGTACTCTTGCCTGGAAAATTCCATGGATGGAGGAGCCTGGTAGGCTATAGTCCACGGGGCTGCAAAGAGTCGGACATGACTGAGCAACTTCACTTTCACATAAACAAGAGCTGAGGGGGTTTGTTACAACTTCCAACAAGTATCCTATAAAAAATGCCAAACTGAACCCTTCAAGTTGAAATTAAAGGACACTAGACAGTAACTCAAAACTGTTTAAAGAAATAGAGATCTCCAGTAAAGATAAATACATAGGCAAATATTAAAGCCACTATCATGTTATTGGCTTGCAATGCCACCTTTTATTTCTTACATGATTTAAAAAACAAATGCATAAATCAATGTTATTGGGCTCACAAAGTATAAAGGTATAATTTGTAACAACAATAAAGAGGAGGAATGGAACTGTATAGGGACAGAGTTTCTGTATGCTATTGAAGTTAAGTTAGTTTCAATTCAAATTATATCATTTTAACTTTTGAATGGTAAATAATGACAGAATTAAGTTCTTCCTCATTAGTAAATTTTGAGACGTGAATTAGCTCTCCAATAAAGCGGTAAACATTGATAAACAAAGTTAAAAAAATCATGATGCAGTTATACACTGTCTACAAAAAATTCACTTGACCCAAAAACACAAGTTGGTTGATAGTTAAGGCATGGGATAAAATATCCCATGTAATTATAGCCAAAAGAGAGGGGGGAAAAAAGCAATATCTGGAATAGCTATGCTAATATCACACAAAATAAACTTTAAATCAAAACTGTCACAAGAGGCAAAGGGCACTATATAGTGACCAGTTCATTCCATCAAAAACATATAACAACTATAAAAAATGTACCAAACAACCCCCAAATATATAAAGCAAACAATGACAGAATTGAAGGAAAAAAATAGATAGTTCTAAAATAATAGTTGGAAATCAATACCTTGCTTTCAGTAATGTGTAACACATCTAGACAGAAGATCAATAGAGAGCTGGGGAACTAAAAAACACAGTTAACCACCTAAACCTAACAGAGATGTATATAGATCACTCCACTCAATAAAAGAAGAATACACATTTTTTTCAGGTACACATGAAACATTCTTCAGTATAGACCATACGTTAGGCCACAATACAAGTACCAAAACATTTTAAGAAACTGAAATCATACGAAGTATCTTTAGCCACAGTGAAATGAAGGTAATAATAGAAATTAATAACAAAATCATTGGTAGCCATTTCCCATCATGCTTGCTACACATGATCTAAAGCAATGAAGGGAAAAATATTTAGAAAAGTGGGAAAGAGGATGTATCATTGGTACAGAGTTTGTGCTTCTCCCATGGTTAGGGATTGAAGCCTGCACACCAAAACTAGAGAGTAGCCCCCACTCACTGCAACTCTGTTGTGAAAATTCAGTCCCTGGTCTGAGAAGATCACGTATGCCACAGAGCAACTAAGCCCATGTACTGCGAATACTGAGCCCACAGGCCATATCTACTTAAGCCTGCATGCCCTAGAGTCCACGCTCTGCAACAGAAGAAGCCACACGAACACTAGAGCATAGCCCCCACTCACTGCAGCTAGAGAAATCCCACTAACAGCAGTGAACACCCAGCACAGCCAAAAATAAAACTAACTTCAAATATAAAAATGAATAATGAATACACACATATACATATGCACACACAGACCTACTATATGTTTCACTTTTCCAAAATCAATTCAGGGATATGCACATTTATTGTATATTAGAGGTAAGGCTGGAAATGAGTGTAGCACTCTGTTTACAAAAGATACAGAAGAGAGACCCAAATATGGAAATTACTAACAATAAGAATGAGAAAGAAAGACTGTAACAAGGAATTTAAATGTCATTTTGTTTCCTAGTTATGACATTGAATATTGAACTTGCAACTTAAGAAGAGGAGGCCATAAAAAGATGTTCTAGTTTCCTAGAGCTGCCATGACAAAATTGACTGAGTTAAACAACATAAATGTATCTGCTCATAGGTCTAGAGGCTAAAAGTCTGAAAAGTTGTCAACAGGGTTGATTTCTTCCGAGATGTCTCTTCTTGGTTTGGAGTTGCCATATTTTCCTTTTGTCTTTGTATGGTCTTTTCTCTGTGCATGTCTGGTCCTAATAGTTTCAGAAATTAATCGGGACAGGATGCAGTTGGATATTTTTAGTGAAATTCCCACACAAAGGAGGAAACTGGGTCCAGAAACTTCAGCCATGTTTCCATGAAGAAGGCCAACAAAAGAACAAGAAACATTGTCATCCTTTTGATTCAGTGATCTTTCCTACAGCACTACAAGAATCAATTTTAAGAAGCTTAGAATTTTCCAAATATTTACCAAAGGACTCTACAGGGTCCTCTAATTATATCTAAGAGACTTAGTTTCACATTCCAGTCCACTTAAGACCAGGAGTTCCAATTGTTCTTTTGAGGAAATCAAGTGAAAATCCCAGCTGGTAATTTAGTTTCTTTGGGGCCCAGGCAAAACCAAATACATACAGTAATTCAGTTCAGTTCAGTCACTCAGTCATGTCCAACTCTCTGTGACCACATGAATCACAGCACGCCAGGCCTCCCTGTCCATCACCAGCTCCCAAAGTTCACTCAGACTCATGTCCATTGAGTCCGTGATGCCATCCAGCCATCNCACTCAGCCTTCTTCACAGTCCAATTCTCACATCCATACATGACCACAGGAAAAACCATAGCCTTAATTGTTGTTAATTTCACCTTTGAAAATGAATAATCAGGTATCAAAGAGGTGTATAAATTGGGAGAAATTATGATAAAAAAGAAACATTGATCACAAATATTTAATTGATGTTCAATTATTTATGAGATTACCTTTGGTTAAGCTAATTTCAGTTCTTCTATACAGTTTCCAGTTCATCTCCAGAGACCAGAATAATCAGCTTTCGATACAAGATTTATTGTGTCCCTCTACTTAAAAGCCTACAGTGACTTCTACATTTACTCTACAAATCTTTCCATGAGCAAAAAATAGCCATTATATTTTGTCTTGAATTAGATACCCAACCATATTTCACTTATCTCATACTATTGGAAGGGGGGCAATAGAGGATCAGATGGTTGGATGGCATCGCTGACTTGATGGACATGAGTTTCAGCAAACTCTGGAAGATAGTGAAGGATAGGGATGCCTGGTGTGCTGCAGTTCATGGCACAAAGAGTTGAATGTGACTTAGCGACTGAACAACAACATCCTATTGGAAGCACTGTGAAGGCAAATTCTACAGTCTTGTCTTGTATCCTCTACAGAATCAAACCAAGGGACTCACACATAGTTAGAGCTGGAACATATTTGTTCGGGGTTCATATTTTTAGCCTTTACCACCAAGACTTACCTCTAGAGTCTCCAAACCGGAAGACCTTCTTGCCATCCATTTTCATATTGACTAGGAATACGAAGTAGCCATAGTCTGCTAGTGGCTGGAGCAGCCAGCAGAAATAAATCATCTCTGGAGATATTGTTTCTTTCAAAAGATACAAAAAGAGGAAGTCCTAGAGTCTGAAACACTTTTGCATAATTAAATTCCAAAAAGAGATCTCTCTGATGGTCCAGTGGCTAAGACTCCCTCCCAAGGCAAGGAGTCTAGGTTTGATACCTGGTCAGGGAACTAGATCCCACACACCATAACTAAGAGTTTGCATGTCACAACTAAAGACACTGCACACCACAACAAGAATAAATTTTAAAATAAATAGAATAAAGTTCCGTAAGAACCTAGAAATCCAGATGTAGAACAGTGACATATGAAATAAACTGCTATATATAGTTTCGTGACACTGTACAGGAGGCAGGGATCAAGACCATCCCCATGGAAAAGAAATGCAAAAAAGCAAAATGGCTGTCTGGGGAGGCCTTACATAGCTGTGAAAAGAAGAGAGGCAAAAAGCAAAGGACAAAAGGACAGATATACGCATCTGAATGCAGAGTTCCAGAGAACAGCAAGAAGAGATAAGAAAGCCTTCTTCAGCGATCAATGCAAAGAAATAGAGGGAAAAAACAGAATGGGAAAGACTAGAGATCTCTTCAAGAAAATTAGAGATACCAAGGGAACATTTCATGCAAAGATGGGCTCGATAAAGGACAGAAATGGTATGGACCTAACAGAAGAAGAAGATATTAAGAAGAGGTGGCAAGAATACACAGAAGAACTGTACAAAAAAGATCTTAACAGCCCAGATAATCATGATGGTGTGATCACTCAGCTAGAGCCCGATATCCTGGAATGTGACATCAAGTGGGCCTTAGAAAGCATCACTACGAACAAAGCTAGTGGAGGTGATGGAATTCCAGTTGAGCTATTTCAAATCCTGAAAGACGGTGCTGTGAAAGTGTTGCACTTAATGTGCCAGCAAATTTGGAAAAGTCAGCAGTGGCCATAGGACTGGAAAAGGTCAATTTTCATTCCAATCACAAAGAAAGGCAATGCCAAAGAATGCTCAAACTACTGCACAACTGCACTCATCTCACATGCT
>SJYX01008693.1:0-12404 GCA_006410675.1 Oreotragus oreotragus | reverse complement strand
CCTTCTGAGGTGGTTACCGATTTTTTTAGTGAAAGTCACTCAGTCATGTCCAACTCTTTGTGACCCCATGGACTATAACCCCATGGTCCGTTGAATGCTCCAGGCCAGAACACTGGAGTGGGTAGCGTTTCCCTGCTCCAGGGGATCTTCCTAACCCAGGGATTGAACCCAGGTCTCCCAAACTGTAGGCAGATTCTCTACTAGTTTGGCTTTATTTCCCATTTCATAAATATTCCATTTACAACTAATAATGGGTGTCATTTCCCATGAACAACCAGAGCAAGGAAGCGACTTGCCTTATGTCACCAGCGTAGACATCAAGTTGAAAACCTAAAGCACCTTTCCAGAAGGCAAATTGCATATAGGAGCAAGCCCTAGTGAGCCCTGGAGGTGGGAAGCAATGGTGAAAGGCTGGAGGGCTCTAGAAGGAGAGAGAGACACTGGGGCAAACTTACCATCCTTCCCAGTGTGGTTTTGAACCCACCCAGAGGGATGTGCGTTGTTGCTGAGTCAACTCTTCCATCTTTTAAGATTTTCTTCGTGGAGCCCAGTCTCCTCTCTACACAGTTGGGGAGGGTTTGAAAAAGCTTTGGCATAAGTTGGAATACAAATGAGTGCATTCAGGGGAGGAGTGGCAGACAAGTTTCATTGCACTGCTGTCTGAATTTTTAGTAGTGTGTGAGGATTCTGGGACCACACCCAGACTTAGCAGAGAAGAACGCTGAGATCAGCTCCCGATGTCTACCTGGGTGAGAGAGGAGGGTGTGATCGCAGACTTACTTTGTGTTTAGCATCTGTGTTCCAGGTGATGGGAGTTTTTGCTCCTTTGAAACTGATTTTGTGGGACTTCATTACATACTGATCTTTTTTTTTTTTAATTTATTTTTAAAAAAAGTGGTGTTAGTCACTCAGTCTTGTTCGACTCTTTGCGACCTCATGGACTGTAGCCCGCCAGGCTCCTCTCCCCATGGAATTCTTCAGACAAGAATACGGAGTGGGTAGCCATCCCTTCCTCTAAGGGATCTTCCCAACCCAGGGATCGAACCCAGGTCTCCCACATTGCAGGCAGATTCTTGACTGATCCACCAGGGAAGCCAATTTTTTAAAAAAATATTTAAATTAAAAATATTTGTTTATTTATTTATGACTGGATCTTCGTTGCTGCCTGCAGGCTTTCTCAGGCTGCAGCGAGCAGGAGTTACTCTCCACTGCGGTGCACAGCCTTCTCACTGAGGCGGCTTCTCTTGTTGCAGAGCATAAGCTCTCGGGTGCACACACTTCAGTATCTGTGGCGTATGGGCTCAGTAGTTGCAGCTTGAGGGCTCTAGAGCACAGGTTCAATAGTTGTGGCACACAGGCTTGGCTGCCCCACAGCACGTGGAATCTTTCTGGACCGGGGATCGAGCCCATGTCCCCTGCATTGGCAGGCAGACTCTCAACTCCTGGAGCACCAAGGAAGTCTCCCTATTGATCTTTAAAAACTGTCTTAACTTACTGGCTGTGTGCAACAAATCTCTTGTGTGATCCTTTTGGCAAGTAAATGCCATTAAACATATCACTTACAAATGTTTGGAGTCACGTGAGTGTACAAAATGAAAGATGACATTGGTTATAAGACTCAGGGTGATGGAACATGAACTGTAGGATCAGAAAGGCTTGTGTGAGCTTTGGCTAAGCTGCTCAGTGGTTCCATCACTACCTCTAAACTTCCCCAAACTCCAGTTGCCTCCTGTCGAAGGGGGAGAAATTATTGTCACGCTAGAGTTACTAGGACATTTTAAGGAGATAATGATTAAAAGTGTTTGGCATTGTGCTTGATGCAGAGTAGCTGCTGGGTAAGTGTTTGCCATCAGAATATGAGAGTCATAATCTAGACAGGAGAGGCTGGTCATTTTTCTAACAAAAATTCTAGGTCTTTCTGAAACATCCTACCGTAAAATGGGAAAGTCTAAAATTTTTTAGCTTTCACTTTACCTTATTTATTGGTTTTTGATTCATGCATTCTGTTTATAGCTAGAACAGTTTTAGTGTTATTTTTTGAAAAAAGATTGTTATGCAGCTAGCTCAAAGCATCAAAAACCATTTCACCTCTACAATTGGAAGATCTCTATAAGAAATATACTGATAAACTTCTTCATTTTCCTTCCAGCACTCACACTTTTACCTACCCTGTCACCTCCTCTGATGTTTCTGAAGTGTTCAGATTCGACCTTTTTCCATATTAGACACTATTTGTTGACAATAAGTGTTTTTATGTGAAATGGAAAATTTTCTTTTCCCTCCGAATTATCTGTGGATCTGATCTGAAGGAAAAGTATTGAGGTTAAAGTTCATGGAAGACTTCAGAACACAAAGTCCACGAAAAAGTAATTTATTTCTTTCTACCATCTTAAGGGCAGTGGACTTTTTGGTACTGATGAGTTCAGTGACAGCAGTTCATAAGCTGCTTATAAGAATGTGCTTCGTGGAATCATGTAACCCTCCCATTTCCCTTGGATGATTGTGATATGATTTTCTGAATTCAAGTTGTCTCATATTGCGATGTTAAGATTTCACCCCCAGCATCAAATATGTATGTAGTTTAATGCCCAAGTGATCCTGAATTAACTATATTTGGCCAGATTCAGAACATGTCATAAAGTGGGTGAAACTTTGTCGTAAGGCTACATTTATATTTCTTACATATAAACTTCACCAGGGTTCTGGTTCAAGATGGTGGAGTGTGCTTCACCCTCTCCTGAGAGAGCAGTAAAATCAGCGCTGTCTGCTGAAAACTGTTAACAGGAAGATGCTGGAACCCACTAAGATAAGATGAGATGAGATTTAGTCGCTCAGTCGTGTCTGCTGTCTCTTATACACATCTTGTCATCTCTGACATCCTCTTGCTTAGGATGTAAGTGTGTTGTTTATTATTATTTTTATGGGACAGACTGATAAAAAAATCAGCCTGGGGGGACATCAAGCATGCATCTTCTTCAGGATCCTCTCTCCGCCTCCTGGCACAGTGCCTGGCATACCTAAGGCCTGTGGAAGCACCCCAAACCTCCCCCAAAAGGTGGCAGAGATGATGGCAGGCATAGTGGAATTGGCTTCTGAACTGCGTCCCAGCTTATCCTGTGGCTGAGCCTTGCTGAAAGCCTGGTCTCTTCTCCTGATTCCACACCTTCTTACTGTGTTCTGCACAGTCATGCCTGCTTCTCACCTGGCATGGCATTTCTGTGCTTTGATAACTCACAGACAAGGCTCTGGGGCTGACTCTTGGTTTCCCCATCTCCACACATGTGGCCCTCCAGGATGGATGGCACAGTCCTGTGGGCTGACTGCTGAGGCAGGGTTTCTTCTCTGAGTTGGTTAACAGAGGTGGGACATGGTTTCTCAAGTCCACTCACAGCAGAGCCAGACCTTGAAGGTTTTCAAGGTTTTCCTTAAACACTGCTTGGTTTGCTTTTCAGAAATGCCTTCTGAGGTGGTTACCGATTTTTTTAGTGAAAGTCACTCAGTCATGTCCAACTCTTTGTGACCCCATGGACTATAACCCCATGGTCCGTTGAATGCTCCAGGCCAGAACACTGGAGTGGGTAGCGTTTCCCTGCTCCAGGGGATCTTCCTAACCCAGGGATTGAACCCAGGTCTCCCAAACTGTAGGCAGATTCTCTACTAGTTTGGCTTTATTTCCCATTTCATAAATATTCCATTTACAACTAATAATGGGTGTCATTTCCCATGAACAACCAGAGCAAGGAAGCGACTTGCCTTATGTCACCAGCGTAGACATCAAGTTGAAAACCTAAAGCACCTTTCCAGAAGGCAAATTGCATATAGGAGCAAGCCCTAGTGAGCCCTGGAGGTGGGAAGCAATGGTGAAAGGCTGGAGGGCTCTAGAAGGAGAGAGAGACACTGGGGCAAACTTACCATCCTTCCCAGTGTGGTTTTGAACCCACCCAGAGGGATGTGCGTTGTTGCTGAGTCAACTCTTCCATCTTTTAAGATTTTCTTCGTGGAGCCCAGTCTCCTCTCTACACAGTTGGGGAGGGTTTGAAAAAGCTTTGGCATAAGTTGGAATACAAATGAGTGCATTCAGGGGAGGAGTGGCAGACAAGTTTCATTGCACTGCTGTCTGAATTTTTAGTAGTGTGTGAGGATTCTGGGACCACACCCAGACTTAGCAGAGAAGAACGCTGAGATCAGCTCCCGATGTCTACCTGGGTGAGAGAGGAGGGTGTGATCGCAGACTTACTTTGTGTTTAGCATCTGTGTTCCAGGTGATGGGAGTTTTTGCTCCTTTGAAACTGATTTTGTGGGACTTCATTACATACTGATCTTTTTTTTTTTTAATTTATTTTTAAAAAAAGTGGTGTTAGTCACTCAGTCTTGTTCGACTCTTTGCGACCTCATGGACTGTAGCCCGCCAGGCTCCTCTCCCCATGGAATTCTTCAGACAAGAATACGGAGTGGGTAGCCATCCCTTCCTCTAAGGGATCTTCCCAACCCAGGGATCGAACCCAGGTCTCCCACATTGCAGGCAGATTCTTGACTGATCCACCAGGGAAGCCAATTTTTTAAAAAAATATTTAAATTAAAAATATTTGTTTATTTATTTATGACTGGATCTTCGTTGCTGCCTGCAGGCTTTCTCAGGCTGCAGCGAGCAGGAGTTACTCTCCACTGCGGTGCACAGCCTTCTCACTGAGGCGGCTTCTCTTGTTGCAGAGCATAAGCTCTCGGGTGCACACACTTCAGTATCTGTGGCGTATGGGCTCAGTAGTTGCAGCTTGAGGGCTCTAGAGCACAGGTTCAATAGTTGTGGCACACAGGCTTGGCTGCCCCACAGCACGTGGAATCTTTCTGGACCGGGGATCGAGCCCATGTCCCCTGCATTGGCAGGCAGACTCTCAACTCCTGGAGCACCAAGGAAGTCTCCCTATTGATCTTTAAAAACTGTCTTAACTTACTGGCTGTGTGCAACAAATCTCTTGTGTGATCCTTTTGGCAAGTAAATGCCATTAAACATATCACTTACAAATGTTTGGAGTCACGTGAGTGTACAAAATGAAAGATGACATTGGTTATAAGACTCAGGGTGATGGAACATGAACTGTAGGATCAGAAAGGCTTGTGTGAGCTTTGGCTAAGCTGCTCAGTGGTTCCATCACTACCTCTAAACTTCCCCAAACTCCAGTTGCCTCCTGTCGAAGGGGGAGAAATTATTGTCACGCTAGAGTTACTAGGACATTTTAAGGAGATAATGATTAAAAGTGTTTGGCATTGTGCTTGATGCAGAGTAGCTGCTGGGTAAGTGTTTGCCATCAGAATATGAGAGTCATAATCTAGACAGGAGAGGCTGGTCATTTTTCTAACAAAAATTCTAGGTCTTTCTGAAACATCCTACCGTAAAATGGGAAAGTCTAAAATTTTTTAGCTTTCACTTTACCTTATTTATTGGTTTTTGATTCATGCATTCTGTTTATAGCTAGAACAGTTTTAGTGTTATTTTTTGAAAAAAGATTGTTATGCAGCTAGCTCAAAGCATCAAAAACCATTTCACCTCTACAATTGGAAGATCTCTATAAGAAATATACTGATAAACTTCTTCATTTTCCTTCCAGCACTCACACTTTTACCTACCCTGTCACCTCCTCTGATGTTTCTGAAGTGTTCAGATTCGACCTTTTTCCATATTAGACACTATTTGTTGACAATAAGTGTTTTTATGTGAAATGGAAAATTTTCTTTTCCCTCCGAATTATCTGTGGATCTGATCTGAAGGAAAAGTATTGAGGTTAAAGTTCATGGAAGACTTCAGAACACAAAGTCCACGAAAAAGTAATTTATTTCTTTCTACCATCTTAAGGGCAGTGGACTTTTTGGTACTGATGAGTTCAGTGACAGCAGTTCATAAGCTGCTTATAAGAATGTGCTTCGTGGAATCATGTAACCCTCCCATTTCCCTTGGATGATTGTGATATGATTTTCTGAATTCAAGTTGTCTCATATTGCGATGTTAAGATTTCACCCCCAGCATCAAATATGTATGTAGTTTAATGCCCAAGTGATCCTGAATTAACTATATTTGGCCAGATTCAGAACATGTCATAAAGTGGGTGAAACTTTGTCGTAAGGCTACATTTATATTTCTTACATATAAACTTCACCAGGGTTCTGGTTCAAGATGGTGGAGTGTGCTTCACCCTCTCCTGAGAGAGCAGTAAAATCAGCGCTGTCTGCTGAAAACTGTTAACAGGAAGATGCTGGAACCCACTAAGATAAGATGAGATGAGATTTAGTCGCTCAGTCGTGTCTGCTGTCTCTTATACACATCTTGTCATCTCTGACATCCTCTTGCTTAGGATGTAAGTGTGTTGTTTATTATTATTTTTATGGGACAGACTGATAAAAAAATCAGCCTGGGGGGACATCAAGCATGCATCTTCTTCAGGATCCTCTCTCCGCCTCCTGGCACAGTGCCTGGCATACCTAAGGCCTGTGGAAGCACCCCAAACCTCCCCCAAAAGGTGGCAGAGATGATGGCAGGCATAGTGGAATTGGCTTCTGAACTGCGTCCCAGCTTATCCTGTGGCTGAGCCTTGCTGAAAGCCTGGTCTCTTCTCCTGATTCCACACCTTCTTACTGTGTTCTGCACAGTCATGCCTGCTTCTCACCTGGCATGGCATTTCTGTGCTTTGATAACTCACAGACAAGGCTCTGGGGCTGACTCTTGGTTTCCCCATCTCCACACATGTGGCCCTCCAGGATGGATGGCACAGTCCTGTGGGCTGACTGCTGAGGCAGGGTTTCTTCTCTGAGTTGGTTAACAGAGGTGGGACATGGTTTCTCAAGTCCACTCACAGCAGAGCCAGACCTTGAAGGTTTTCAAGGTTTTCCTTAAACACTGCTTGGTTTGCTTTTCAGAAATGCCTTCTGAGGTGGTTACCGATTTTTTTAGTGAAAGTCACTCAGTCATGTCCAACTCTTTGTGACCCCATGGACTATAACCCCATGGTCCGTTGAATGCTCCAGGCCAGAACACTGGAGTGGGTAGCGTTTCCCTGCTCCAGGGGATCTTCCTAACCCAGGGATTGAACCCAGGTCTCCCAAACTGTAGGCAGATTCTCTACTAGTTTGGCTTTATTTCCCATTTCATAAATATTCCATTTACAACTAATAATGGGTGTCATTTCCCATGAACAACCAGAGCAAGGAAGCGACTTGCCTTATGTCACCAGCGTAGACATCAAGTTGAAAACCTAAAGCACCTTTCCAGAAGGCAAATTGCATATAGGAGCAAGCCCTAGTGAGCCCTGGAGGTGGGAAGCAATGGTGAAAGGCTGGAGGGCTCTAGAAGGAGAGAGAGACACTGGGGCAAACTTACCATCCTTCCCAGTGTGGTTTTGAACCCACCCAGAGGGATGTGCGTTGTTGCTGAGTCAACTCTTCCATCTTTTAAGATTTTCTTCGTGGAGCCCAGTCTCCTCTCTACACAGTTGGGGAGGGTTTGAAAAAGCTTTGGCATAAGTTGGAATACAAATGAGTGCATTCAGGGGAGGAGTGGCAGACAAGTTTCATTGCACTGCTGTCTGAATTTTTAGTAGTGTGTGAGGATTCTGGGACCACACCCAGACTTAGCAGAGAAGAACGCTGAGATCAGCTCCCGATGTCTACCTGGGTGAGAGAGGAGGGTGTGATCGCAGACTTACTTTGTGTTTAGCATCTGTGTTCCAGGTGATGGGAGTTTTTGCTCCTTTGAAACTGATTTTGTGGGACTTCATTACATACTGATCTTTTTTTTTTTTAATTTATTTTTTAAAAAAGTGGTGTTAGTCACTCAGTCTTGTTCGACTCTTTGCGACCTCATGGACTGTAGCCCTCCAGGCTCCTCTCCCCATGGAATTCTTCAGACAAGAATACGGAGTGGGTAGCCATCCCTTCCTCTAAGGGATCTTCCCAACCCAGGGATCGAACCCAGGTCTCCCACATTGCAGGCAGATTCTTGACTGATCCACCAGGGAAGCCAATTTTTTAAAAAAATATTTAAATTAAAAATATTTGTTTATTTATTTATGACTGGATCTTCGTTGCTGCCTGCAGGCTTTCTCAGGCTGCAGCGAGCAGGAGTTACTCTCCACTGCGGTGCACAGCCTTCTCACTGAGGCGGCTTCTCTTGTTGCAGAGCATAAGCTCTCGGGTGCACACACTTCAGTATCTGTGGCGTATGGGCTCAGTAGTTGCAGCTTGAGGGCTCTAGAGCACAGGTTCAATAGTTGTGGCACACAGGCTTGGCTGCCCCACAGCACGTGGAATCTTTCTGGACCGGGGATCGAGCCCATGTCCCCTGCATTGGCAGGCAGACTCTCAACTCCTGGAGCACCAAGGAAGTCTCCCTATTGATCTTTAAAAACTGTCTTAACTTACTGGCTGTGTGCAACAAATCTCTTGTGTGATCCTTTTGGCAAGTAAATGCCATTAAACATATCACTTACAAATGTTTGGAGTCACGTGAGTGTACAAAATGAAAGATGACATTGGTTATAAGACTCAGGGTGATGGAACATGAACTGTAGGATCAGAAAGGCTTGTGTGAGCTTTGGCTAAGCTGCTCAGTGGTTCCATCACTACCTCTAAACTTCCCCAAACTCCAGTTGCCTCCTGTCGAAGGGGGAGAAATTATTGTCACGCTAGAGTTACTAGGACATTTTAAGGAGATAATGATTAAAAGTGTTTGGCATTGTGCTTGATGCAGAGTAGCTGCTGGGTAAGTGTTTGCCATCAGAATATGAGAGTCATAATCTAGACAGGAGAGGCTGGTCATTTTTCTAACAAAAATTCTAGGTCTTTCTGAAACATCCTACCGTAAAATGGGAAAGTCTAAAATTTTTTAGCTTTCACTTTACCTTATTTATTGGTTTTTGATTCATGCATTCTGTTTATAGCTAGAACAGTTTTAGTGTTATTTTTTGAAAAAAGATTGTTATGCAGCTAGCTCAAAGCATCAAAAACCATTTCACCTCTACAATTGGAAGATCTCTATAAGAAATATACTGATAAACTTCTTCATTTTCCTTCCAGCACTCACACTTTTACCTACCCTGTCACCTCCTCTGATGTTTCTGAAGTGTTCAGATTCGACCTTTTTCCATATTAGACACTATTTGTTGACAATAAGTGTTTTTATGTGAAATGGAAAATTTTCTTTTCCCTCCGAATTATCTGTGGATCTGATCTGAAGGAAAAGTATTGAGGTTAAAGTTCATGGAAGACTTCAGAACACAAAGTCCACGAAAAAGTAATTTATTTCTTTCTACCATCTTAAGGGCAGTGGACTTTTTGGTACTGATGAGTTCAGTGACAGCAGTTCATAAGCTGCTTATAAGAATGTGCTTCGTGGAATCATGTAACCCTCCCATTTCCCTTGGATGATTGTGATATGATTTTCTGAATTCAAGTTGTCTCATATTGCGATGTTAAGATTTCACCCCCAGCATCAAATATGTATGTAGTTTAATGCCCAAGTGATCCTGAATTAACTATATTTGGCCAGATTCAGAACATGTCATAAAGTGGGTGAAACTTTGTCGTAAGGCTACATTTATATTTCTTACATATAAACTTCACCAGGGTTCTGGTTCAAGATGGTGGAGTGTGCTTCACCCTCTCCTGAGAGAGCAGTAAAATCAGCGCTGTCTGCTGAAAACTGTTAACAGGAAGATGCTGGAACCCACTAAGATAAGATGAGATGAGATGAAGTCGCTCAGTCGTGTCTGACTCTTTGCCACCGCATGGACTGTAGCCTTCCAGACTCCTCCGTCCATGGGATTCTCCAGGCAAGAATACTGGAGTGGGTTGCCATTTCCTTCTCCAGGGGATCTTCCCGACCCAGGGATCGAACCCAGGTCTCCCACACTGGAGGCAGACGCTTTAACCTCTGAGCCACCAGGGAAGCCTTTGGAACCCACTAAACTTCACCAAAATTAATGCTTATAATAATATTAATAGCTCACACGACTGTAGGGGATATTCTAAATACATAGGATGTAGATATAGCTCACAAAGAGCTTACTGTTAAGAGGGGAAGAGAACATTTTTACAAATGAAGAGTATAGCTATAAGAGCTGAATTATCTGATCTAGAGCATGAATGTAGTGTAGACTCTGGCATTCGCCTACCTAAACTGTTCGGGCCCTTACAACCTATCATGTTACACTAATTTCCAAGTGTTATAAAGCTTCTGATTTGGTACTGCATGCTGCGTGCTTAGTTGCTCAGTCATGTCTGACTCTTTGCTATGGACTGTAGCCCATGGACGGAGAAGCCTGGTGGGCTGCAGTCCATGGGGTCGCTGAGGGTCGGACACGACTGAGCGACTTCCTTTTCACTTTTCACTTTCATGCATTAGAGAAGGAAATGGCAACCCACTCCAGTGTTCTTGGCTGGAGAATCCCAGGGACAGGGGAGCCTGGTGGGCTGCTGTCTATGGGGTCGCACAGAGTCGGACACGAGTGAAGCGACTTAGCAGCAGTAGCAGCAGCATAATAAACAACAGTTATTGCTGATACAGTAAGTTGTTGATTAGATGCCATAAATTGCCTATACCTTTCATCAAACAAATTTCCTTCTGGACCATTTTCTTGGGTAGAATATTAAAGGGTGGATAAACATTTTTACCTTCAAGATATGAAACAGAGTTGGAATATCAGTGTGATCTTTGAAACTGGCATAACACGTTTTCCCCCAGGGAGACCTATTTTGAAGTTGATTATTTGAATAAAATCACAGATAATAGGACACTAAGGAAAAATTCCCAGCCTCATTCATAATTAGATGACTGGATTCCTGATGCAGATTCAGTATAATTACCCAGAGATACGTGTGCTTTAATGAACAGCCCTATGCATATGCGACACAAAATTTGTGCAGCTGAGTTTTTCTTTCCTTTGGATGTTAACTGTTTTTAAATGGCTTCTTTCCTGGTGACAGTGCTAGTTTTGTTATCCATTGTAACCTCTGTTGGGTCGATTTTTGAATATGTCTTAATCGGGGCCACTGGCTTTCTTGGCCATTTGGCCTCTAGAAGTGGCAGTAGCCACCATCAGCCTGATGCAAGTATCTATGATGGGCTTACGTTCCATCTAAGACCTGGGCCAGACCCAGGGTTAAATATCAGTACCAAGAAAGCTTCAGGGCGAGTACAGTGGCAGGGGAGATCCATTTCCAGCCACTCTCTTGCTATGGTTACGTAGAGGGAATTGTCATAGAACCATTCTGGACTGATTTAAATGCTTTTTCATGCAACTTTTTCTTCTGAGGTTTTGGTTAACCTATAAAGTCAGAGCCTAGAGTGAACCCCTTCAGTGTGAGGCTGCCTGGATTGAATGAACCTGGATTTCAGGATCACAAAAACCGTGCTTTGAATACTGGCTCTGTCTTTTAATAGTGAAGTAACTTTTGAATGTGACTTAAACTCTTCGGACCTCCATTTTTGTATCTGTAACCTACGTGAGAATAAGACATTTACCTTGCAGTAGGGTTTCCCATGAGAAATAAATAAGATTGTGTATATGGAAGAGATTACCTTATGTTTAGTTGGATTTTGGTGCATGCTATTGTTTTAAAATTATTAAAATTTTTGATTAAAATTATTGCAGTTTAAAAAGCATTCCCAGAATTCACCGTTAAAAGAATGATAGTTTTTGTGGGCCTTTTTCTCAGCTTTCATCTACTTGGTGTTTGGTAGGTGTGAGTTACCTCTGTTAGGTAAAAAAATACAGAGGTGATGTGCTCCTGTCTTGTTATCGGTACTTAACAATTTACTAATGTGTTTTTCCTTCCTCCGGGATCCTGGTCATATCAAAGTAACATTTAGAAAAAGATTTCTTTTTTTCATTTTTGGCTGCGCTGGGCCTTGGTTCCGTGCTCCGGCTTTCTCTAATTGCAGAGAGCGGGGACTTCCCTCAGTTGCAGTGAGCGGGCTCCTCCTGCTGTGAGCATGGACTCTAGGGTGTGCGGACTTCGGGAGTTGTGGCACGTGAGCTTAGTTGCCCCGAGGCATGGGGAATCTTAGTTTCTGGATCAGGTATTGAACCCATGTCTCCTGCATTGATAGGTGGGTTCTTAACCACTGTACTACAAAGTGTGCCCCAAAGTAATATTTATTGCATCTTGAACAATGACGAAGTAGTAGCAAGCTACCAATGTGCAACGATTTATTATTTACTAGGTAAAATGTACAAATGTAAGTAGGCATTGTGAGGATGCAAGAGATTGTAAGATAAAGCTTCTTTCCTCTAGGAACTGTTCATATATTTGGGAAGACATAGTCGTTAAAAGAACCCCACTAAATCCTCAAGCAGGAAAGAAAGGTCAAATGAACCGGATAAATATTCTTTTAACAAATTATTTATTTAGTGTCT
>SJYX01008692.1:0-12602 GCA_006410675.1 Oreotragus oreotragus | reverse complement strand
TACTCCCAGGGTTTGACTTGTCCAGCATTTACCTTAAAATAAAAGTTGCTTCTCCCTGGCTCCTTCTTCTTTGGGGTCTTCGGGGTTGTAACACAGCTTCCTTTCTCTTCTGTAAGTACTTTCTTCGAGTTGGAAGATGACATTTCTCCTTAACGGCTCAGTTCCTGTTGTTTTTCCTTTTACAAGGACAAGCCATGCCCTTTATTTTTCTTATATCTGAAATATTTCTATTCAATTAGCTAATCTCTCCCTGAAGTCATATCCTTCACTTTAATAAGAGGAAAATGAGGCCACTCTATGTATTATTAAACTTCATTTCAGGCTGAAACTGAATTATAAACCAGCAATAGTTCCTCTCATGTATCCCACGTTGTTGGCCTGTGAGTCATGCTTCTGAATGGTTCCCCATCTTTGCGAGGCAGTAGAGGCACGGTCTTAAAGGAGCCTGAATTGTAGCTCAACGAGGACTTTTAGGAAGTCTGTAATTTTGGAAATTGTTATTGAAACATTCTTATTAACAATGACCCTGGAACAGGGAACCTGCTTCAGGCTTTATACATGCGAGTTACTATTTGTTTCTTTGTTTATTTTCTTTTCCTGAATGCAGTGGTATTTTAGAAGACCACACGGATCCCCAGAGGAGGTGGGGTGATGAAATAGGCCCATTTTATCCAAACTCTCCAATTTCAGCAGCTCATTCTGGCCCCATCCTGTCCTGAAATCCTGTACTTAAATAGTCGGCTCACCTTGTCTGCCTTGAATCTTCTTTGCAATCACTCTGACTGGCACAGACTACTCACCACCTCACAGAGTTGCGTGTTAGCAAGGAGATAAGAAACAATGGTTAAGAATAAAGTCTCTAAGGTCAGACAGACTTGGTGAGAATCTTGCTTCTGCAGGTTCCTCAGCTCTGTGACTTGTGGGCAAGCTCCTGAAGTCCCAAGACTCTGATTCCTCATTTGCAAAGTGTGGAAAGAGAGGTTCCTCCTAGACCAGCCATTCAGGCCACTGTGAGGTTCAGTGCATGACCCCGGATGACCACTAGCACAACAGAGGAAGCATTCGTCCCACACACATACACACCACACATCACGCAGCCTGGGACCAAGTCCCGCTGCCATCTAGCTCTGTGGCCTTGGCCAAGTCACCCGCCCTCTCTGAATCTCAGCTGTCACNAGAGGAAGCATTCGTCCCACACACATACACACCACACATCACGCAGCCTGGGACCAAGTCCCGCTGCCATCTAGCTCTGTGGCCTTGGCCAAGTCACCCGCCCTCTCTGAATCTCAGCTGTCACCACAACAAAATGAGGGAAAGGGATGTGACTCACACAGTCGTGGAACCATTCTGCTGAGTGCCTATTCTATGTGAGACACAGACGCATAATTTGACCCTAAATCCACAGCCCCCAGAAACCCTGGATCCTGCTCTTTAAGGATCCCATGTCCTTGGGGAAGTGCCTCAGATTGGCAGGAAAAACATTAGGGAACAAGTGCAGGAATCAGCTAAGGGCTGGAGATGCAATAAGAGATGAATGCCAAGGACCAAAGAGGAAGGTTTCAGGGAAACTGAATTTCAACAAGATAGAACTATGTTTCCCAAGTGCCCCTGAGAAGTCCAAGGATGGGGTGAACCAAGACAATCAGTACCAGGGAAACTAAGTGAACAGGCAGATTGGGAGGTGAAGACATGTTTGCTGCTGCTGCTGCTAAGTCACTTCAGTTATGTCCAACTCTGTGTGACCCCACAGATGGCACTCCACCAGGCTCCCCCGTCCCTGGGATTCTCCAGGCAAGAACACTGGAGTGGGTTGCCATTTCCTTCTCCAATGCATGAAAGTGAAAAGTGAAAGTGAAGTCGCTCAGTCGTGCCCGACTCTTAGCGACCCCATGGACTGCAGCCCATCAGGCTCCTCTGTCCATGGGGATTCTTCAGACAAGAATACTGGAGTGGGTTGCCATGCTCTCCTCCAAGGGATCTTCCCAACTCAGGGATCGAACCTGAGTCTCACACATTGCAGGCAGATTCTTTACCGTCTGAGCCACCGGGGAAGCCCACCATCTAGTGGCTGAACAACAGTATTTCTCCATTTACCCCAGTGTCAGGAAATGCCACAGAAGCCAGAATCCCTTCTGCTCATAAAATGGACGGATTACAGATTACTGGGGAAACTCAGGCTCCGAGAGTGTGGGTACCACATTCCAGCCTGAGATCACACAGCTGATGAGACGGTCTGCCATCACTTTCTATTAGAAACCTTCTTCTCAGTCCTGGGCAACTGAAATGTGAAGCCACAGTTTGGATCCCCTCACTGGGGTGACTCTCCAACATCCCCGAGCTTGAGCCGAGTGGGGAGCCTCCCTCTTCGCATCGTCCTAACTGCAAAGCCACAGCGGGCAGTGTGGGCTCACTTTTCACCCCTCGTCCCGCCCTCTGCCCTGAGAGCAGGGTCTCACTCATCTCATCTCCTTGCGCCCAGCAGGCTCAGGACTTATTTGCGGAGTGAGTTGAAAGAATAAATCAACACACAGGCGCCTGGAAAAACATGCCTGAGATGAGAAGAGGCAGATTCCGCGCTGATCCGAGACAGGCTGCCCAGGATTCTGCAGGTCTCCGTAGATGGCTGACCCTGGCCTGATGGTCCGTGAATTCAGGAGCTGCTGAGCGTGAAGCAGCTGTACTGCCCGGGGGTGACGGATGACGGCTCCAGTCCCTCTGGACCCCGTGTCCTCCTCTCGTGCCCATGTATAATCCTTGGATCACTGACGCAGCATGATGTAATGGATTTTCCATTGCTCTAATGGTCTGGCCTGTCAGGGTGGATTTATCACAACATACACAGGAACACGGGGGTATGAAGGCTGCCTAGGACTCTGTGATGGAAGACTTGAATCAAAATGAAGAGTTTACTTAGGCCAACGTCAGTCTTACCCTCTCAGTTCATCGGAAACGATCCCTCGCACCCCCTGCCATCCCCACAGCCCCTCCCTTTTCTTGGTTGCACAGCAATGTGGGATCTTCGTTCCCCGACTAGGGATCAAACCTGGGCCCCCTGCTCAATCACTGGACTGCTAGGGAAGTTCCCCCACAGCCCTGATGGTGGCCAGACTTGGACAAACTTAGCTTCCTTCTTGAACTACATGTTGAATGAATACACAGAGTAAAACGATTAGATGCCTGCTATGATTCCCAATGAACATGCAAGATCTTCTTTCCAACAAATAATAAAGCTGTCAATTTTGAAAGTACAATATCCTTAGAATTTTTAATACATAGTTGAATTTGTACAGTTTCCAGGTTTCCAGCATACTCACACATCACTTTATCTTGTGATGAAGATGGTAGGCTCTGGAGTCCGAATACCAAGGTTATACTCCTGGTTCTATCACTTATCAGCTGTGACCTCAGACAAGTCACTGAACTCTCAGACCTCAGTTTACTCATCTGCTTAAATGAAAATGATAACGCTACTGGCACAGGCCTGATGCAAGGATCAACTGAGTTAAACACAGGTCAAGAGCATCACTGTCTCATGTGAACGCTGGCCTTGTCTTATGAGAATGGCCTTACCTGCCTGTTTTACAGATAAAGCAACTGAGGCTCAGGAAGATGACCTGATTTGCCCAAGGTCACAGTGTCATTAAAACCCAGGACATCCAGCTCCCCACTGCCCACCAGCCAGAGTAGCTTTCCAGTCTGAAATTTACCCAGATTGTTCACAGTCCAGGTAGTTCTGCCTGACCCTTTCACCCCCCTAATTCTGAGGGCGCAAAGCAGCTCACATTCTGATCTTCCAGAAGGGAAGCTAATACATCCTGACAGCCCCGCCTGCTCAGAGCCAGAGCCTCTGAAATTACATTCAGCACCAAGCGGAAGATGGAAATCTTAATGAATCTATGAGCTGCTGTTATTTACAGCAAATGAGAAAGCCAGTTGATGCTGGTGCCTGAAGAAGCTTCAAACTGCTCACGGCCTCCGGGTACCTCCATCCATACCTGCTGAAGACCCTTTACCCATTCGCAACTGTAGGACGTTCCTCTTCACCCATAGTCCCTTTCACAAGTGGTTCTCAACAGAGGCTGCACATCAGAATCACCTGGGCACCATTTGAAAAATAAATACACGAGCAGAAGTATGTGAGATCTACCCACAGAGAGGCCAGATTCAAAAGGTCTAAGGTGGGACCCGTCTTTGCTTTCCAAAAGCTCTAGGTGACTTAAATGTGTAGGCAGAGTTGAGAGCCGCTGGGGTAGGTAGTGGTTATTGAATGGCTGGTTGGATGGAGACATAAAGCTGTCCCATTGTGTAGAGCACAGACGTGCTCAGGAGTCATAGAAACTCATGTTACCTGATGTACAGTGCATCATCTCCCCAGCTGGACCCCATGCCTCCCAGGTCCTTTCAGGTTCTTACTACCTCAGCAAAATCTGGAAGAGGGCTCCTCTCTGCCCTGCTAGAACCTGGCTTTGGCATCACTATCTCACTCTGCTAAAACTGCCTAGGCATCACCTTCTCGCCCTGCTAAAACCCTGGCCATGGACCCCCGCCACCTTGTCCTGCAAAATCCTAGCACTGGCACCACCATCTTGCCCGGTTAAAACTTGGACCCTGGCACCACCATCTCACTCTACTAAGATCTGGGCCTGGTACAGCTGTCTTGTAGGAGCCTCAGGTTTGCCATGGATACTGTCTTCTCCCTCTGCTACCCACTCCTCCCCTTGAGGCCCTGGCCACCCCTTCCCTGGGCTACTGCGGGTCTCCCTGTTTCCATCCACTCTCCCTCCACAGACAGAGAAGGGTGCATCTAAGCAGATGATCCGATGTCACTTTCAGGTCGGACGCTGACTCCAACAGGATAAAATGCAAGCTTCTCACACGCCCACAACCTCAGCAAGGCCTTCACAATTTCCCCTTCTTTTTTGTGACTTCACGTTATTTCCACCCAAGCCAAACTTATCTATATTCATTTCTAGAACACTCTGTCCACCAGCGTACCTCTGTGCTTTCATCCAGGCTGTTCTTTTTGCCAAGAACACCAGCACACCAGTGTACCAGGTGGAATCCCACTTGCTGTTTAAGGTCTATTATACATGGACAAAGAATCTAGCATCACAGGCAGCATCCTAGGCAGGTGGCTCCCAGCAGGACCTGCCTCCCCAACATCATTGCTTAAAGTCCCCTCTACTTAAAGTCCTATGGGAAAAGCATCACTATCAATTTTTAATATTCAGTTACTTATTTGCTGCTGTGGGTCTTTAGTTACAGCATGCAGGATCTTCCAGTTGCGGCATGTGGGATCTAGTTTCCTGACCAGGGATCGAACCGGGGCCACCTGCATTGGGAACGTGGAGTCTTAGCCACTGGACCAGCAGGGAAGCCCCATGTATTATTACTATGTCTACCTTACAGGTGAAAAGACAGGCACAAAAAGGGCTCCTCTAGCACATTTTCTGGATAATGGCTTGGGTATAGTTTCAGGGCATGGTTTGGTAGCAGCGTGTGAGCAGAGAAGGGAGTCAGAGCCGAGGGAGGAGCGAGAGAAGCAGAAATGGGCATGGGGAGGGAAGAACTCACATAGATATCTGGCCATGAGCAGTTCTCAGGGACGCGTTCATCAAACAACATGCGTGCTAAGTTGCTCGGTCATGTCCTACTCTTTATGACTCCACAGACTGTAGCCCACCAATTCTCTGTCCGTGGAATTTCCCAGGCATGAGCACTGGAGTGGGTTACCATTGCTTTCTCCAGGGGATCTTCCCGGCCCAGGGATAGCACTCGCAACTCATGTGTCTCCTGCATTGGCAAGCGTGTTCTTTACCACTGAGCCACCTGGGAAGCCCCATCAAACGGCAGAGATGTCGAACAACAGTTTTAATGGTGAGCTGCTTAGTACATGATTCACTTCTCGCATCTCTGATAATATCCTTATTCTCCATACATTCAACGCTCCTCATCCATGCTCCCAGGGAGGGATTTGGAAAGAAATCAAGGCAAGAGGCTTAGTGGGACATCTCTGTTGGCTCAGAGCAGAGAGGGGAGCAGGCACTGAGGGAAGGCAGGACTGAGATGGACAGTCCACTGGAGCAGGTAACTCAGAGCCAGGTGACGGACACAGACATCTGCCTGTTGCCACCCCCTCCCCTGACAAACAGCAGGGGTGATGCGAGAACAGAAAAGAACTCACTGGGTTTCCCTGTATAAGTGAAATAAAGATCAGTAGGCACTATCCTTTATTTAAATCTCAAAGATACTGGGGTGCATGCTCAGTTGCTCAGTCGTGTCTGACTCTTTGTGATCCCACAGACTGTAGCTTTCTAGGCTCCTCTGTCCATGAAATCCTCCAGGCAAGAATACTGGAGTGGGTTGCCATTTCCTCCTCCAGGGGATCTTCCTGACCCAGGGATCCAACCCACATCGTGACATGCCAAAGCACAACTGCCACACAGGCCAGGCCTTAGACGGCGGAGACTGGACAGACAGGCCAAATCTGTTTCTCTGATCACGTGCTCAGCTCAGACGCATCTGCATAGGAATCTTGGAGCAGAAAATGTCGTCTTTATCCCTAGATGCTGGTTCTGAACTGTGCAGGCCACCTCCATGTAGCCAATTAAAAACAGGCCTGCTGTGAAGGCTTTTGGCCACGGTCGGTGATGACCCATCTCTGGGAATGGAAATTCCCCAAATAATTACATTTCTCCATGCAGCCCACAGATAAGTGCAGATGGGGCCACTTGCAAGGTGATTAGATTGGCTCCGAATGGAGCACCCTGAGCCCTTTGTTTCAGAGAGCAGTGAGTGTGTTTGCAGGACTCAGAGCTCCCACACTTCTCTCCTGCATGTACCTTCCCCACCCGTCACAGGCTGGTGAGGCTTCACCTGCCCCCAGGAGGGCAGTTTCCACTTGTATCAGCCCCTATGCTCCATGCGGCTTCCCTGGTGACTCAGGGGTAAAAGGATCACCTGAAATGCAGGAGATGCAGGTTCGATCCCTGTGTTGAGAAGATACCCTGGAGAAGGACATGGCAACCCACTTCAGTATTCTTGCCTGGGAAATCCCATGGACAAAGGAGCCTGGCGGGCTACAGTCCATGAGGTCGCAAAAGAGTTGAACACGATGTGCCAACTAAACAACCACAAAACTATGCTCCACTCAGAGGCACACACTCGTGATCGACTACTCAGACACCTGCCTTCTTCCTCCCAAACCAAACCAACGCAAACTTACAGACAGAAGGAAGATAGAAAAGAAATCTCATGGCCTTAGGAAAGAGGAGACGTGAAGCTGACTGATCCAAGGCAGGCCTACGGGTCAAACCCAGCAAATCCAGCCTGTAACATGTTTTTGTAAATAAAAAACTGCACTGGAGACAGCCATGCTCATTCATTTATGGATTATCTACAGCTACTTTCACACTACAATGGCAGGGTTGAGTAGCAGTGACAGTGATCATGGTCCTCAAAGTCTAAAGTATTTACTTTATTATTTAGCCCTTTGTAGAAAAAGACTGAGATGAGCTTTGGCCTGTCCCATTAGCAGTGAAGTTTCTGACTCTAGGGTGGGCCTACTACATCAAGGACTGACTTAACCCTCTAGTCACTATCAACCTCTCTGCTACGACCCCACGTGGCAGATCTGACACAATGCCTTGAATCAGGCTCTCCCCAGAGTGAGCATATATCCCTCCAAAGCAGAACTCCCACTTGAGGAACTGGCTGCCTGCAACTATGGTGCCCAGTATGTACCACCCTGACCCGGGCCCTATAGCATCTCCCACCCTCAGAATGGACTTCCTGGGACATCAACACCCCCAAGACCAGAACTGTCTTGCTTTCAATACTTTATAAGCAGTAGGTTCCTGGAATACCCAGTCTCCACAATCTCCATCTTTTTCTCCCCCCATATCTTCAACTGCAATCCTGGTACCGATGATTTCCAGTCTCTCTTGTTAGCTTTGATCACTGTGCTGAGCTCCAGATCCATTTAACCAACTGTCTACTGGACTCTCTCATTTAAATATTCCACTGTCACCACATCTGATCATGTATATGCCTGAGCTCACCAAATCTGATCCACAGTCTTATCTTTCTCCTGAGTTCTCCATCCTGTTGTCATTCAGTCGCTAAATCATGTCCGACTCTTCGCAACCCCATGGACCTCCTCTTCACAATCTCCCGGAGTGTGCTCAAATTCATGTCCATCGAGTCAGTGATGCCATCCAACCATCTCATCCTCTGTCACCCCCTTTGCCTCCTGCCCTCAATCTTTCCCAGCATCAGAGTCTTTCCTAGTGAGTCAGCTCTTCGCATCAGGTGGCCAAAGTTTTGGAGCTTCAGCTTCACCATCAGTCCTTCCACTGAATCTTCAGGATTGATTTCCTTTAGGATGGACTGGTTGGATCTCCTTGCAGTCCAAGGGACTCTCAAAAGTCTTTTTCAGCACTACAATTGGAAACCATCAATGATCCTGGAGAAGGTTCTAACTCCTGGTTGTATCTACCTTGAATGTCTCATAAACAGCCCCAAGCTTGACATGTCCCAAAGTTTACTGTCTTCCCTTTAAGGTGTACTTACTTTACACCTGTTCCTAGCTTATTTGGGGAAATGGAAACATCATTGAACTTGTCATTGACTCAAAGCTTGGATTTGTTCCTCAATCCACTTCCATTAAGTCACTGACTTCACCTCCCTTTCCCTAGTATTTCCCCCTTTCGTCATATCCCTGCACTGGCTGAGCTGAACGCTGTAACCAGATGGACCCCCAAGACACCGGACACTCTGAGCCCCGCCCACCTCCGCTACCACTCAGCTGCAGGAACAGCCTTTGTAAACATGGCTGTGTCACTTCCCACTGGACGGAATGTGCCTGCATCCCTTACCCAGGGAAGCACACGTTCCTGGTCTCAGCATCTATGGCTCCCACGATCTGACCCCTAACAACCTCTGCAGCCTGCTGGCCCGTGGCTACTTCTGCATCCGAGTTTATGCTCCAGCAACCACACTCTGCTTGCAGTCTCTCTGAAATCTCACACCGCCTCATGCCTCTACATCTTGGCTCTTCACCCTGTTCCCTCAGTCTGTAACACTTTTCTGGATTTTTCCATCTGAAATATCCTACACACCTTTCAATACGGTCAGATGTCGACCCACTCTCCAGAAGCTTTCTCTGATGGCTTGTATTTCCAAATATTCATGACCAATGGACTTACTCTCCATCTCCATAGTTTGCATACATTTCAGCTTTTTTGTCTTTATCTCATAATAATGTCTTTCATTGTGTTCTTCTTGGCAAAACTGGGAAAAAAACCTTTTTTTGAGAGAGGCGACCTTTTTTCATCTTTGAATCCCTAATCTCCAGGCATAACATCTCAAAATCAGTAGATATTTGTTAATTGGATGAAATGAATAAAAGGAGAAAGAAAGAATGGCTGAGCGTAGACAGCCTCTGGGCTTCCCAGGTGGCATTAGTGGTAAAGAACCTGCCAGTGCAGGAGACATAAGAGATGAAGGTTGGAAGATCTCCTGGAGAAGGGCATGACCACCCACTCCAGTATTCTTGCCTGGACAATCCCATAGACAGAGGAGCCTGGTGGGCTACAGTCCATGGGTCACAGAGTCACACATGACTAAAGCAACTTAGCACGCATGCAGGCAGACAGCCTCTGGCCCTCAGTTATCCACGTAAGATCACCCTTCTCTCACCTTCTCCTGACCTCGTTAACTGTATCTCTAAGAAAGGACCACCCTTGAGGAAAAGGCAAGTGAACACAGTTTAATGTGAGAACCAAGGATAATTACCGAACAGTATTTCCCTTTTTTTTAAGGAATCATTTTTGGAGCATCTACTGGGTGCCAAATATGGTGCCAAGATCTCTACACGTATATTATCTTAAATAGTTACGTGAAGGATGATGTATCTGCTCCTCTTTTACAGAATGAGGAAACTGAGGCTACACAGCCACCTTCCCAGGGTCTCCCAGCTGGAGAGTGAAGGCACAGGGGGTGGGGCCCAGCTCTCCAGCTGTTGTCATGGTAACCCACCCCCCCCACCGCCCCCGTTGAGTTATCCTCTGCTTGTGCTCCCCTGTTATTTCACTGATTTGAGAAGCAAAGTTAGAGGCCTCCCAGACAGAATAAATGGAGAATAATAGTGTGTGTCCTAGTTAATTCAAAAAAACTGATAAACCAGGGCAGCGTGTTCCCTGGCCTNCCGCCCCCGTTGAGTTATCCTCTGCTTGTGCTCCCCTGTTATTTCACTGATTTGAGAAGCAAAGTTAGAGGCCTCCCAGACAGAATAAATGGAGAATAATAGTGTGTGTCCTAGTTAATTCAAAAAAACTGATAAACCAGGGCAGCGTGTTCCCTGGCCTCCATCCACCGTTTCTAGGATCACCACACGCCAGAGCTCGGAAGGAGCACGGAGTAGGCAGAGGCAACACCCACACAGGGACAGGCCTGCTCGCTCCAGCCTTTCCCTGAGGCCCTGGAGGGACGGGCGGGGGAAGGTGAGCGCTTGCCCAGTAAAGAGAGAAATCGGCCAAGGGTGAGCAGCAGACGGGTTTCAGAAAATGTTATTTGGGATGGAGGCGGGGACAGTGTGCTGAGGGTGAAAAAACAAGGTCCCTTCTAAGGCCCAAAACAGATCTGGAACTTTGGTCAAGACCCTTCCTTACTTTTGGCCTGTTTCCACATCCTGCAAAGCAGATGGTGGCTGGTGTTATGAGCTAAATGGTGTCCCCCACAATTTCGTATCAAGTCCTAACCCATAGTCCTCAGAACGTGACCTTATTAGGAGATAAGGTCTTCACAGAGGAAATTAAATTAAAATCAGGTCCTATGGATGGATCCTCATCTTCTGTAATTGTCTTTCTTTTCAAATTTATTGAAGACTTTTGGGGTACACATTTAGGGTATTGGTTAGAGTACAGGGAGTCTCAGCCTCAGTTTAGTCACTCAGTCATGTCCGACTCTTTGCGACCCCATGGACTCGGCATGCCAGGCTTCCCCGTCCATCACCAGCTCCCAGAGCTTACTGACTTGTGTCCATTGAGTCAGTGATGCCATCCAACCATCTCATCCTCTGTCATCCCCTTCTCCTCCTGCCTTCAATCTTTCCCAGCAACAGTTTCTTTTCCAATGAGTCGATTCTTTGCATCAGGTGGCCAAAGTATTGGAGTTTCAGCTTCAGCATCAGTCCTTCAGATGAATATTCTGGACTGATTTCCTTTAGAATGGACTGGTTGGGTCTCCTTAGTCCAAGGGACTCCAAGACTCTCAAGAGTCTTCTCCAATACCACAATTCAAAAGCATCAATTCATTGGCGCTCAGCCTTTTTTATAGTCCAACTCTCACATCCATACATGACTATTGGAAAAACCATAGCTTTGGTCCAAAGGTCCTTTGTTGGCAAAGTAATGTCTCTGCTTCTCAACATGCTGTCTAGGTGGGTCATAGCTTTTCTTCCAAGGAGCAAGCGTCTTTTAATTTCATGGCTGCAGTCACCATCTGCCCAGAACTTGACAATAATATGGAGAAGGAAATCGCAACTCACTCCAGCGTTCTTGCCTGGAGAATCCCATGGACAGAGGAGCCTGGAGGGCTACAGTCCACGGGGTCACAAAGAGTCAGACATGACTGAAGTGACTTTGCATGCATGCATGACAAGAATAAGAGCTCAATAAATTATTATTTATTATCACTAAAGGCTGTAACAACATTGAAAGTGATGGTGATGGTGACTGAAAATATGACAGTGACAAAGATGTTGATGATAACTGATGATGCTGACAGGGACAGTGGTGGTAACGATGATGACGGTGTGATAATAGTGGTGATGGTGACAACAGTGAGGATGATGGCGTTGATAACGGTGGTGACGGTGATGCTGGTGTGATAATCACGATGATGTCACAGTGCTGGTGACAGTAATAGCGAGCCTGGTGGTGATGCTTATCGCATGGCATGACCTTAGCTGGTCCCATGCTCCCACCACTGAGGACCCCACAGGACTACTCTACAAGTCAGTCTGGAACTTGAAGCCACGTGGGGACTCTGCTGTGGCCGTCAGGTTCCAAAAAGAGCAGACTGGCATTTCCACACTGGTTTTCTCCAGCTCCATTTCCGCTTCTGGCCTCGGCTCATGCAAGCATCGCCTCACTCTGAGAAAATGCCAGCCTCTTCGAGGTGAGCTGGAGCCTAGGGAGGTGGGGGTGGGAGCATCTCCAAAGGTCAGGATGACTCAGCCGTCTTCTGAGAAACCTCCGGCGACAGGGGAAGGTGGTGCTATCAGGAAAAGCTAGGGCCCTCTCCACCAATCTCTCCATCATGGTGAAGAAGCCGACTCACCATTGCTCTTCTGCAAGTCTAATGAGGGGAACCTAGGAGATGTAGGGAGTTCAGATGCCCCTGATGGTACAACTCCAAAACCACGGTGCAAATTCCTCCATGTCTGCTGGGAAAAATCTCCCAGGGGCCCAGACTGGAAGGCGAACCAGTGCCCAAGAGGGCTGCAAGGCTCTCATAAACCACTCTTGCTCAACCTGCAGGCCAGAACCTAGCAGATAGGAACAGGGAGCTACTCCTTCCAGCCTGTGCTTTGTAGG
>SJYX01008691.1:195828-291169 GCA_006410675.1 Oreotragus oreotragus | reverse complement strand
TGGAGGCCAAACCCCAACCTGCGTTTTGCCACATCTGCACCCAGAGGGCAGCCTCTGACCTGGGGGCACCTTTCCCTAATTCTCACAGAAGGTGCCACGCTGGCCCTGGTGGGGTGAAATGCCATGGTCCTATAGGTGCCCCCTCCATCTCTCCAAAGGGGCAGAGGTCACCTGTGAGCCTGCCTTAGAAATAGCAGCGATCGCCAGCATAACACCGAACTATCTCAGCCTCACGGCCACTATCTCGTCTTGCTCTCTTGAAAACCCTCCGAGGCACACTGCCTGAGCCCCGTTTTTCTGTTGAGGGAGTTGAGGCCAGGAGGTGAAGTCCTGAGCTGAGTGCCCCAGCCAAGTGGGGGATTCCAGCCTAATTCTGACCCTGCTCCATTCTACCCTTGAGGTGTCAAGAGCGGATTGCCAGTTTTGCCTCCTCACTGACCTTTGGCTTTGTGTGTGTGTGTGTGTGTGGTTTCTGAGCTTGAAGCAAATTGCTGGTCCCGAAACTTCCCTTGCGGCCCTGGAGGTGGCAGGAGGCAGCCTGCACTGCCCGGCCCTGGCTGAGGTCAGCGGGCCGCCTCCTGCCTCTCGGCCCTCCTGGCCAAGCAATCTGGAGCCAGTGGGGCTGCGGCTCTGAAACAAGAGGCCGTTAGTGGTTCTCTCATTTTCTCTCTTTTTTTTTTCCCTTCCCCTCAGGAAGACAAATTGGGGATTTTATGAGCTAATGTAACTATTTACCCAGGGGCCGCTGGAAGACTGTAAAGGGACAATTGATTAATTGATCAATTCTGCATGATGAGGAGATTGGTTAGAAGTAACCCTCCTGTAAAATACACCTGGAGAAGGGGCCTGGCACTTCTCCTAAGGTCCGGGAGATGGGCTGGGGGCTCAGTGAGAGTGTCCTGGTAGGAGAAAGAGGCAGGCGGTGTTCAGATGGACTCCATATGGGAAAATGCACAACCCCTCCTCCTAGTCCGTGGGAGGGACTTCAAGATAACGAAGTGGCAAGAGGCGCTTGTGGTGTGCTGACCCGCAGGAGGGAAGGAATGCCTGCCCTGCATTCTCTGGTTGACTCTTCCCATTGGCCCCTCCGGGTCGGGATCCACACTCCAGAAGAGGACAAGGAGACGCAGAGAGGTCCAGTAACTGCTCACAGTCACCAGCTGCTGGGACCAGCCAGGATCGCAGATCTGTCTGTCTCCAAAGCCTGTGCCTTTTTCTTTAAAGACTGGCATTTTCAAGGCAGAACTGTGTGCGTCTTGGGCGGTTTTGCATTCCCACTCTGCTCGGTGGTGCATGGCACCATAGGGGGGCCTTGGAAATATTTCTCGAGCAGAAAGTATGGCCACAAGCACCAGGGGCACTGTGGGTCTGCAGGGTCTCAAGATACGTCGGAGCTCCAAGGGCATCCTGGCCAAGGACTGCAACTCTCTCACTTTTCAGCAGAGGAGGCGGAGGCCCAGGGAGGGGAAAGGGACACCTCCGAGGCCGCGTACCCCAGCTGGGGCACTGAAGGGATTCCTATCAGGTGCTGAGCCTGTGCTCCTGGCCGATGGGGTTTGTGTTTGAGCAGCTGTCCCAGCTCTGGCGAACTCTTCAGTCCTCTGCCCACTTCCCGTGTGTTCCAGAACTCTCTGCCAAGGGGAGAGGAAGTGCTTTGGAGGCGAGGAAGAGGACAGGGTGGATGGGGGACCTCGGAGGCAGGAAGCAGGGCTGGGGCCTGTGGATGGGAGACCCCCTCGAGTCCCCTCCCTCCCTGGGGCAGGCGGGGGGCTCTGGCGGGGGGGCGCTGTTTATAGTGCTTCACTGACAGCATCTCTGCTCCGAAGGGATAATTTCTCCGGCTCAGCCTGCTGATTAGAGCTGGAATTTAAATGAATGACGGTGACCTTGTGGAAGTGCCCTAGTTATTCAGAGGCCTGATGAGGGAAATAGGCCTCTTGCCTCGGTCCATCAGAACCCTGGCAGGTGCGGGAGGAGGGGCACCTGTCCACCCGGGGCCGCGGGGGCCCTGGTCAGCTGTGGCCGGAAGCAGCTGACGGCTTGTGCTCAGGCCTCCCTGTGCCTGCTCTGGATCTCTGCCCCTCCTTGTCTTCCTGCTCCCGTTTAGGCCATCTCGCTGCTGCCCTTGGAGAGGGATCTGCTGGCTTGTCCCGAACCCTGCCATGTCTCCAGGGAGTCCCCCGTCTGGCCCGAGGGGCGCTGTTCACAGAAGACAGTGCCTGACACAGCTGACTTGTGTTTATGGACACAGAGGGTTTGCTCTCAAAGCTGGCTGCTCCTAGAAGAGACCCGACCCGCAGACCTGGTAGCATTAGCCTCACCCAGGAGCCCATTGGAAAGGCAGGATCTCAGGCCTCTCCCTAGACCTGTGCATTTGACCAAGGTCCCTGGGGTCTGCCTGTTAGAGCTGGAGAGACACTGACCTAAAATCCCCAGTCTCCTTGGGACCAACAGGGCCATATTTATTAAGGAGAGTGTAGTACTCTTTGCTAAAGCCCTATTCCTGGTTTCATCTGCTGGGGACAGAGCAAAATATCCACTTTCTGGGCTGATAGGAGCTAAGAAGAAGAAGATTGGGGAAAGAAAAGAGAATGGACGCTGACCACGTGATCTGCACACGTCACTGTTTGGGCCCTTCTCATGTATGTGAGGCAAGATAGCTCCCTGCTTTCATATGGCCTTTGAGCTGAGGGTGATTTTTCACTTTTTAAATAGTTGAAAGCAATCAGAAGAATAATTAGTGATGCAAAACTTTTATAAAATTCGAATGTCAGTGTTTGCAAAATTTTTTGGAACATAGGCCCACTTGTTCATTTCTGTACTGTCTGTAGCTGCTTTGCGAAAGCAGAGGGAGCTGCTATGATGTAGACACCGCTCTCCGAGCTGCAGAACCTAAAAGATTTACCGTCTGGCCCTTTATAGTGGAAGTTTGTCACCTCTGTCTTAGGGCATAGGCTTGGAGCCAGAGGCAGGTTGACACCCTGTCTCTATGCCAGCACAGCATGGCTTGTTCAGGTAACTTTTCCTTTGTGGACCCTACATTCCTCATCTGTAAAATGGGGACAACAAATACCTATCTCATGGGACTATTGTGAAGATTAAATAAGCTCAAGTAAGTCAATAAATAAATAATAACAGTAAAGTCAAGTCTTTAGAACAGTGCCTAGCACAGAGTAAGCAATGTATAAATTAGCTATTATTATAAGTGATCTCATTTGATTCTTTCCACATGTGTTTCCATTTTACAACTGAAAATACTTAGACTCAGAGAAGTTTAAAAGCAAAATAAAACATTCTTTTGCCCGTGTCTTGGTGCCCCTCGCTGTTCAGAGGCATGCTTCCTCAGCTGTGTTGTTCAGTCACTCTGTCGTGTCTGACTCATTGTGACCCCGTGAACTGCAGCACACCAGGCTTTCCTGTCCTTCACGCTCTCCAGTGTTTGCTCAAACTCATGTCCACTGAGTCAGTAATGCTATCTAACCATCTCATCCTCGGCCACCCCCTTCTCTGCTGTAGACCCCTCTAAACTGCTGTCTTCTCATCTCACACTTTCTCGCATCCATCCTATTCTTTATGCTTTCAGTAAAGAGGTCCCGCCAGCTTAGATCCTGGCCACCACTGCTTTCAAGTGAGGCCAAGACATCCCAGTAAGAGGGTGGAAAGTGGACTGATATGTAGAGAGGGCCCCTCACGTGCCAGGCCTCCACCACTTCACAGATGAAAAATATTGGTCTTTAAACCATTGTATCCTTTGCCCCAGGCCAGAAGCAGGTACCAGCAGGCATCAGGATTTAAATGCAGTCTGAGATCTCTGCTTTGTCATTCTGACTCTCTTTGCCTCTCACTTTCCCCAGGAGTTGTGGGGCCTTAGGTAAATCATTAGCCGCTCTGGGTATCAGGTTTCTTTACATCAAATGCCCTCTCAGGCTTCTTCCATTCTGAGGATCTGTGATTAGGCCAGTAACTGAGCCCCCTTGGGAAGAAGGACTCAGGAAAATGTCATCTCTTCCGTTGCCAGAGACTGGCAGTTCCCAACTCCAGTGCTGCCTGGTATATTTTTTGTCTTTTCTTTCCTGTTCCTTTGGGCAACAGTCCCATTTGCTTTTCTCTCTTATTTACTAGGAAAAACATCTGACATTTATTGAGCTTGTATTTTGAGCAGGGCACTAAAGTACTAAGTTTTCGTATCTATCGGTTAATTCTTTTGACGTGTCCAAGATCCTGGTATTAGACCCACTTCACTCAAGAACAGACTGACTCTCAGGAATGCTAACTCATCAGCCTCACCCAGTAAAAAGTGGTGGAGCAGGATGCAAATGCTGATGTGTCTGGCCCCAGGGATGTCTCATACGGAGTTCCACCTAGAGCATCTGCCCCACGAAGGTACACTCCCATACTGTATGGTCTCGGCCTAGAACAGTGCCAGCACATCATAGGCGTGGAGTAAATGCTTGTTCAATGAAAGTGCTCCAGAATCAGCTTTTCACTTTACCCCATGTCCCTTTGAAAGACAGGCTGCTTGTTACTGGGGCTCACCCTGAGACAGAAGGTAACTCAGCCTTCTGTGTTTATTCAGTGTCCATCTCTTGGGCTCGGAGAAGGCAATGGCACCCCACTCCAGTACTCTTGGCTGGAAAATCCCATGGATGGAGGAGCCTGGAAGGCTGCAGTCCATGGAGTCGCTAAGTCAGACATGACTGAGCGACTTCACTTTCACTTTTCACTTTCACGCCTTGGAGAAGGAAATGGCAACCCACTCAGTGTTCTTGCCTGGAGGATCCCAGGGACGGGGGAGCCTGGTGGGCTGCCGTCTATGGGGTCACACAGAGTCGGACACGACTGAAGTGACTTAGCAATAGCAATCTCTTGGGCTCAGCTCAGTGGAGGCTGGGGGTGTAGGAAGTCCAGCACTGCTGTGCGTAATTGGATTGGAAAGGGGCCCTTGGCTGGGCTAACGGTGCTCAGCTCCCAGCCAATTGCCCGGCTGGGGCCCGGGAAGACCCCGTTGGCTCCCGTGGCCATTCTTGATGAGTAAGTGTGAGCAAGGAGCCGCGTCCCAGCGTGCCTCCAGCTTTGGCTAACTCGAAGAAGCAGATCTCTTGGCCCTGGTGCCTCTTTGTAGAGCTTTTTCAAATTGCCTCCTTTACTGTCACGGAAAGTCAGACTCACCAGCGTGCTGGCTGTGGCCCACTTTGTTTCTCTGTTCTGGAGGGCAGGGTCAGAGCTGGAAAAGGCCTGGAAGCGCTTGTGTAGTCTTAGTGGGATAGTACTGTCCCTGCCACGGGTGTGGTGTGGATGTTTGCTGTGCCAGTGATGAGGAGCCATTGGTGGCATTTAGGAGGAAGGACCAATCACTGCTAAATGTGCTGCGCTATACGGGAGAGTCTCACTTGAAGACTGCGCTGCTCAAAATGCCATTGGTGAGACCAAAGAGAACCTATTCTGGACCAGTTCTTCCTTGTGTAGGAGAGAAAATGGAGGCCCCAGAACATCCATGTAACTCAGCTGAGTCACCAGCCTATTTATGGCAGCCTCGGAGACCCTCATTCTGACGACCTGCCTCGAGAAGTCTAGAAAGGACTTGGGCTAAGCTAGTCAGTGTGTGGGGCTGGGCCTCAGGAACTCCAGCAGCTGAGTGTTGGGGACAGTGGGTGCCCTTGTGGGGTCACTTAGCTGACCGTGGCCATGGAGGCCGGCAGCTGTGGATGCCTGGGCAGGTGGCCTGCTAGGGCCGCCGGCTTCCTGGAGCAGTGCTGTTGGCGAGAGACGGGCGGGTGGGGGTGTGGAGGAGACAGGGCCTAGACATGCCAGTCTCCTGAGTAACAGCAGTGGCTACAGGCTTCCCAGCGCCGCCCCCCCGTGTGCCGTGAGCTCTGCGAAGTGCTCTTTGTGTGTGGTTGCGTGTGACTCTACAGTGATCCTAAGATACTTTACCTGTGAGATGCAGATATTTTATAGGAAAAGGCACAGAATAGTTAACTTGCTTAATATCCCAGTTAGCAAGAGACAGGGCTGGGATTTGGATTCAGATTTTGGATTATTTAGAGCAATGGGAAACATGAAAATCGCCCGGGGACTTCCCCGGTGGTCCGGTGGCTAAGACTCCGCACTCCCAATGCGGAGGGCCCTGGTTCCATCTTTCATCAGGGAACTAGATCCCTGCAGCTAAGAGTTCACCTGCTGCAACGAAGACCCTGTGTAGCCAAATAAATAATAAAACAGTTAAAGTCACCTGGAAAGCTCATGAATGTGATCCAGTCTAACTGAAGTAAGACATTGCTCCTAGGTAATCCGATTGGGCCAAAGTTTGAAAACCATGTTTTCAACGAAAGTGAAGGGACTTGAAAGCACCAGTATTAACCACTATTGTATACTTCCCATGATGGAAGGGAGGAGGGGATGAATGATCCCCACTTTGCCTGAGTTCTCCTGGCACCTTAGATCACAGAGGTAGTAGAGGCTGCCTCATAATACCCTATTCAATAGCCAGCTGTTTGTTGCCCCCCACGTGTCCACACTGGCCACTGTGGGCTCTGGAAGGACAGGGAGAGCCATACTCTTGAGAACAGAGACTTATCCATGCCTGCACCCCCACTTCCTGGCATCCTGTATGCGCTCATAAGCTTTGTTATTAGAATCAGCATTTCAGACATGGAAAGGACCCAAAGTTGCTGAGCTCTCTGTGCACCTAAGTTTTGAATCTCTTCTGTATGAGCTTATTGCGACCTGAGCCCCTGCAATGACAAGAAACTCGTTGCTCCTTTAGCCATTCCGTTCTAAGAGCACTGAGTGTTCACAAGCTCTTCTTTATTCTGAGTCACTAGGCTTTCATCACCTGTATTGCTTCCAGCCCTTGGAGACACAAAGAATAGATCTAATTACACTCCCAGTGTTTGAAGACAGGGCTTTTGTCTTTAAGAATTGTCTTTTCTAAAGGCCAAAACATCTCTAGTTTCATTGGGCATTCTCAAACAAGGGTTTTAAGTTCTTTCATCCGGGTCATTGTTCTCTCAAAAAGGACAGTTTTCTTTGCATTCCTGCCCACACCACATACAGGTTCATGGACGTGTTGTAACCGCTCCATGTTACACTGCTCCTTTTGTCTAGACTTCCTACATCTATTAATGACCTTACTTTTATATAATGACTACAGTATTAGATTGAACTTAACATCACTGAAAACTTTATTTCACGTGTACTGCTGCTAAGCCATTTTCCCTTTTCTGTTTGTGTGCAATTGGTGTATTTGGCATAGACGTGGGCCACGCTTTGGTTTTGTCAGATTCATCCCTGGATTTTTAAAATCCAGCACACCAGGGCCTAGTTGAACATAGTTATTTCATTTAACATATCCGAAGTCCTTTCCAGCTTCATGTCACTCTTGAATAAAGAGCTATTTTAGAGAAGTTCATAACATTTGGAGAGCAAGGACTTTCTCTTCTTTGGGAAGAGTCTTTTCTAGAAGCCATAATTGCTGATGCTTTACCCCTTAGGGGCTTCCTTGGTGGCTTAGATGGCAAAGCATTTGCCTGCCATGTGGGAGACCCAGGTTTGATCCCTGGGTTGGGAAGATCCCCTGGAGAAGGCAATGGCAACCCACTCCAGTACTCTTGCCTGGAAAATCCCATGGATGGATGAGCCTGGTAAGATACAGTCAGTGGGGTGGCAAAGAGTAGGATACAACTGAGCGACTTCACTTTTAACCCTTGGAGTGACATGCTTGACTTTCTCTCTCTCTCTTTCATGGTATTCATGAAAAAGAAACCCCACCCCACCTCCATCACCCTGCCGCCCCAACCCCACCCTCCCAGGTAGACTAGAAGGTTGCTGCAGACATTCTTTCTTGTTCCCTGTGGCTATGCCATATAGATGCCATGGGTGACTCATGGTTGCCTCCGAAGAAATATTTTCTGTTCAGTCTAGGCACCATGCTGTAAGAACAGAGTTGGTCTAGAGGCAACTAGTGAGTGAGCTAATATAGTAACATCCTACACAGGGCTTAGTGCGAGGATGGAATGTGGTGGCATCATGGAAGGACCCACCCAGAAGCACCTGCCTTAGAGAGCTAGCAACAGGTGTTCCTCTGGAAGCCATCACGATCATCAGCCCAGCTGTTCACTCTGTCCCTGGTATGTGCAGGGCTTGTGGAAAAGCCAGCATCATGGGTGTAAACGGTTGAACCTCCCACGTGTCAGTGTCAGTTCACAACTGCTGTTGGGTGATTCGGCAAAGCTTTGTTTCATGACTACCTTTTTGATTAGGGGTGGTGGTCTCTGGATATCAGTTTGGACCAGTGAAAATTGTCATTTTTGTAGGTCAAAACCAGTCAGATATCAGCAGTTTCTTATGGTTCATCTCAGTAAGGAGTTGCTTGGCCTTTTCAGAGGTCAGCTTGGTTCATAGAAACTCTATGTCTCGGAGTTGGAATAGCCGGTAGTTATCTTCTAAAACCTCACTGTGACTCTCTTCTATGGCATTCTGGGCAAGTGACGCTTCCCCTGTCATTCCACCCTCATCTTGCTGAATGTACTTGCTCTTTTAACTTGCACGTGCAACTTTAAAAATGTTTGAAGGCAGCCCTCGTGTCTAGTTCTCTCATAGTTGGGCTGTGCACAGCTGTTCCTTCAGCCATTCTGCGTGTGACGTGCTTTCGGCACTCCTACCATCCGATTCTTCTCCCATGGACCTTCCCACCTCGTTAATGCCCCTCCTAATATATGGCAATGTTCTCTGAACCCACACCTTAAGTTTGGTAGTCAGTGCTGAGAAGAAGTGGAACTTGTGCTTTCTTTTCACTTGTGATTTTTTTGAGGGTTTGTGGGCAGTGTGGGAGGTTGTGCTTAAGGGCCACAATTTCTATTTACCCCCTTAAAATTAAATTTCACTTTTGTCCGCTCACATCTTTTGGACCCTGATTCTCAAGGCTAACGAGTTAGATATTTCTTTCTGCTCTGGTTCATTACAACATCCAGACAGCATGCCATGGATGTTCTCAGCCAAGTCATTTGTCAAAATGCTAAGCAGGTCAAGGTTCTGCTGTAAGCCACTGGAGAACCTAGGCAGGACAAGGAAACTGAAGTCCACGGATGCAGTTCATGACCCAGGTCAGGGAATTGCCTGGGGAAGGGCTGGTCTGAGACGCAGCTGTGGAAGTGGGTGGAGTTTTCTTTCAGGCCCCGCCTCTTTCCTTTTAAGCTTCTTTCTCCCCAGTTCCAGCCTGTCCCGTTTCCCTCCCTCCTGCCCGGGGGCGGTAGACTTCCTCAGCCTGTAGATTCGAGTCTCTATCCTTCCTTCTCACATGTCCTTGTGCCATTGCTGTCTCTGAAGAAAGCTTGGCTTCCCGATGGCCTCAGGAACAAGGCAGTGCAATGACAGGGGCCTGAGTGCAGTTTGTGTTCAGAGTTGAATTTTAATAAGGGAAGTGGCTTAATAACTCCCGAGAAAGGACCCAGGAAGGGAAGAGCTTCATATTTTAGCAGAAGCTGGGGATGGAGATTGAGGAGAGGGAGAAGGTGGCTAGTTATTTAAAACAGTTTCCTTGGGGGCTCCTTCAATCATGCTGTACCAGGATCATAAATGAAGTTGAATTCGTGCCCAGGCACTATTTTCTGGTCCTGCCTTGTCCAAGATGGGTCTTCTTGCTTCTCCACCAGCACTGAATTAAGTCAGGGTAGCTGGTAGTTATCACAGTTACCATCCAGCCTGGAGAATCCATCTGCTGGTTTAGCATCCGCATTTCACCGCTTACTAAGTAGTGGGATTTTGGCTCTAGGTCTTAGCTTCCAACAATGCCTTTCCCACAGAGATGTATTTAATGACATGACACTTGGCATGTCTGGTATATGTTACACAGTCAACAAATACTAGCCACTGTTATAATTCTGTCCTTTTACCAAGCTAACTGAATTTCCTCTCTTAAGTGCTTAACATGCTACAATGTGTATTTTTTTCTTTCCCCTTCTCTCTCTTCCAAATTCATGGTCACTCCACAGACACAGGGTCACTGGGGGCTTCTCTCTTTGTCAAGCCCCACCTCTTGCTACCTTCACCATCTCCTTAGCTACTCTGGAAATATCGGGTGTGGATGTTTCTATTACCTTCTGATTTTATGTAATTACTCTTTTTAAAAGTCCTTATTGCTTCATAAAAATTCAATGTTGGCACTTGGCACTTACAGCAATTAGTGACATTTCATTTCTCCACTTCAGTATGGAAAAAGAGATTATATGTGTGGATTTTACAGGGGGAGAAAAGTTATCCTGCAAGTGAATGAGAAAGAAGTCTTGGCAGAGATAACTTGCTTTTTTTCTTTCCCAAATCTTTTCTCCTCCCCCATGAATGACTTCCTCCCTCCCATGAAATACTTTCTCCAGTTACTCAGCGAGAATGAAGGAAGGAAGGAGGATTAAAAACCATCAGAGGGGAGTGGGTTATTACAGGTTTGGGGGCAGACAGTATTAGCTTCAGTGATGGAGGCCCTCCACTTCTGGCCTGCGTCCTGAGCAGTGCATCTTCCTCACCTGCTCCAGTAAATGGTCTCTACTCTCTATATTAGTCATTTTCATGACAGTCTTCATAATGGCTACAGCTGCTTACAGATGACTTTGCTTTTGTAGCCATTCCATTCTCCCCAGCTTCAACTACCTCCACAGGGATTTTCCCAAAAGGTGTAACATAGTTTAGAGGGCCATATGTGTATTTTGCATATAATCTACATAGGATGCAGCCTGTTCTAAGGCACTTTGCACTTTGTATGTCTTACCTTTTGGCAATCTTTTTCTCTTCTTGTTCTTGACCCTGTGGACCGTGATCCGTGAGACTCGTCTGTCTATGGGCTTCTCCAGGCAAGAATACTGGAGTGGGTTGCCATGCCCTCCTCCAGGGGATCTTCCTGACCCAGGGATCGAACCTGTGTCTCCTGCATTGGCAGGCGAGTTCTTTACCACCAGTGCCCCCTGGGAAGCCGAGAGAGGCACAGAGAGTGAGGCAGACAGCACTAGAAATTACCATGTCCTCCTCCAGGGAGAAAGAGTGAAAAAAGAGTGAAAAATATCAGACATCTTCATGGGATCCAGAATGGCCCCTGAACCCAGCTAGGTAGCACTTTGACAGAGTGTGACATCTAGCTAGGAGACATTTCAGTTGCTTTCTAATTTTTATAATCATTTTTTTAAAGGCATCATAGTTCCATAAGAACTCTGTATAGAAAATTCTCCATATTCTGATGATCAGAGGCTCATCCTAGGCCAGTCCCTATTTCCTGCCCTTCTTAGATGAAATTTTATGGAGTTGGCTTTTGAAGGTTTATTGAAGATCAGTTGAAATCCAGAACTGATGGTGAGATCATTTTGGACAAACGTGGTGGATTTTCCTTTGCTTCCCTGAGCCCCCTGTTCCAGCCTATGTCTTGTCTTTCAGCATCCCTTGAATATCAGGCTCAGATTAAATGCCGAGCTCCAAGTCCAGCTAGGTGCTATTGCCAGGGCCGGAGGTGTGGTCTGAGGGGCTGCGGCTGACCTTCCCTCTCTGAGATTAACAAGAAGCCCCCCTCCTCTTTTTCTCATCAGCCACACACATAACACACAACTAGCATAGATTGCTTTTCCTTCCTTGCTAATTATATCCTCAGTGAAGGCTTTTTTTTTTTTTTTTTTGCATTATTTTTCTGTATCTATATTGGAAAGCCATATAGTTCCTTTTTCTTTTTGAATGTAAAATTTTACTTTAATGTTGGCATATGCATGAAAAAAAAAAAAAGAAACTCTGGGATAATTTAATAATCCCCATCCCTCCCAGATTAAGACTTAGGGCTCTTGCCCCTTTTTCCTTGAGGCTTCATTCACTATGGGCACAGACCTTCTCTTCCAAGAAGGAGAGGTGATACACTTTGACGTTTGTCCTGACTCCTGCAGACCTTACTCCTGTCACGGTAAATGCACGGTAGACTTTTTGCTTCAGTGATTCTTCTGTTTCTCCAGCTTATCATGCCTAAAACAGAATTCATTATCACCCTCATTCCAGACCCATCTCCCAACTCCATCCCACCTTCCTGTCTCTGACAGCGCCTCACTCAGTCTGCCATCCATTCCTCCCCTGAAGCATCTCATCGGTCACCCAAAGCGTGCTGAATCCTTTTCCCCTTTTCCTTCCTGCTGCCTCGATACTAATTTCGGCCCTCTGCCTGTGACAGATCTCTGTGCCTCTGTCTCTTTTCCCTCTAATCCATCCTGTCCGTACCATTGCCAACGTGATCTTCCCCAACGTCATTTTCCCCAGGGCATTCTCCTGCCCATGTCTCCCATCAGCTGCAAGATCAAATCCTTTCTCCTTCCCTGGAAACTCCAGGCCTTCATACAGTGGTCCTTAAGATCACCTTTCACTTCCTCCTTCTGTGAACCATTTGTATGTGTTCATTGTTATTTTTACAGCATCTGTTACATACCTACCACGTGCCTGGCAGTGTCCTAGGCATTCTGGAAAGGCGACAGGAAAATCCTTACAAAAGCATTTAGTGGTCTTGGGAGCTAGTGGTGTTACCAGGAATGTCCTTCATCACTCTCAATCCTAAACCGTCTTCCAAGATGTGTTTTAAATCCCATTTTCCTCCAGAAACTCTTGCTGTACACCCAGGGCACCCATCTCCTCACAGTCCTTATGGATCTTATTGTCTGAATCAGTTGTTTGACACTTAACAATCACCCATCAATCATTCCTCATTCATTCACAAAATACACACTGAGCACCTCCTGTGTGTCAGGCACTAGGTTTCATGTCGTCTCACACATCAGTATATTTTTACAGCCTGAAAATAACAGCAGTAACTCTTATGTAGCCCTTAGCATGTATAGGCCCTGCTTTACATACATTCATTTATTTAATCCTGAAAATAAACTTTGGATATGGCATGATAATTATCCAAATTTTACAGATGGGAAGTCAAGGAACAGAGATGTTTAGCAACTTTCCTGGTGTCACAAACTAGAAAATAACGAAGGTGGGGTTCAAATCTGAAGTCTTTGATCTAACCCCTGTCCTTCACTGTCAGGTACCCCATGTGTATATATGTCTATATATGACTTTGTATGTGTGTGTAAATATAAACCCACATGCACACACCTTCCCAGTTAGACTCTAAACTCTCAGAGGTTGGCAACTATGTGCCGCACTTGTTTGCATCTCACCACCTTATGCAGTGTTTACATATAGTAGGTACTGGAGTCGTTGGATTATCATTTCTTCCATTCACTTTTGGCAGGGACTTGAGGTCGTTTTACAGCAAGTAGGAGTGCTTGGGAGTGGAAGGAAAGGGAGAAACAGAGTTTCATGATAGAACTAGACCCTCTGGAATCCCTGATTTCCAGTTCTTAATTCTGCAGTCTTTGGGGGTTGATTTGTATAAGAGGAGATACTCATGTAAAAGGTCATGAAAGTGGATTAAAATCCCCTTCTCAAAAAGCAAAGTAAAACTCAAGCCACGGTAGGGTTACAGTTTTCTCCCCTGTCTTGTGCCGTTTCCTCTTACACTTGCTTCCGTCTGTTTTGCTTTGTTGCCTGCAACACATCAGGATCCCAGATTTACATTCCTGGCCTAATATTTCTAAGTTCAGATTTTTTATAAGTTGAAGAATATGTACATTTTATTTGAAACACAAGACTGCAACTACATATAAGTACATAGATCCACTGTAGGGTTCCATTAAATATCCAGTTCCTCTTAGTGCCTTTATCACACAGTTTAATTTACCAAAATTTGATTTATATGTCACTCTAAAGGGGTAGCTCGCAAGTTCTAGTGAGCATGAGAATCACTAGTGCAACTTATTTAAAATTCAGGTCCCTCCCCAACTCCTCCCCGAGATTCTGACTCACTGGGACTTGGGTGGGGTCCAGGAACGTCGCTGTTAGTACGTATCCGCAAGTGGTTAATGCAGGTGGTCAGTGAAATGTGCTCCGGGAAACACAGCTTTAAAGAAGCCCACATGAGACATAAATGGGGCCCAACTCTCGGGGTTTCTCCTGGGCTTTGAATACCCTCGCTTTCAAGTGTCCCATTTCCTCTTCAGTTGCAGGTGTAAAATATTGGTCTTTTCGTTTAAAAAATACCTCCCCAGTGGATACATGTATATGTATGGCCGAATCCCTTTGCTGTCCACTGAAGTCTATTAACATTGTTAATCTGCTATACTCCAATATAAAATAAAAGGTTTAAATGGTAAAAGAAAAAAAAAGTCCCATTTAACAGAATAAAAAAAAATAAGTAAATAAAAAATATCTCCCCCGGCTTTATTGAGATAATTGACAATAACTTTGTGTAAACTTAACATATAAACTGTTAATTAGATACACTTACATGTTGCAAACACCTTCACTTCATCACATAGTTGCCATTTCTTTTTTATGGTGAAGACCTTTAAGACCTACTCTCTAGCATTTATACTTCAAGTGCATAATATAGTACTGCTGCTGCTGCTGAGTCGCTTCAGTCGTGTCCCACTCTTTGCGACCCCACAGACGGCAGACCACCAGGCTCCCCCGTCCCGGGGATTCTCCAGGCTAGAACACTGGAGTGGGTTGCCATTTCCTCCTCCAATGCATGAAAGAGAAACGTGAAAGTAAAGTCGCTCAGTTGTGTCCGACTCTTCGCGACCCCATGGACAGCAGCCCACCAGGCTCCTCCGTCCATGAGATTTTCCAGCCAAGAGTACTGGAGTGGGGTGCCATTGCCTTCTCCGAATATAGCACTATTGCCCTTTTATTTTTAACCCCTATCTTAGGAATCTCTTTAGATCTTCCTTATTCTCATTTCTTAATGGTGACAACTGTCCTGTGACTTCACACACCTATGCTCCTCCTATCCCTCCTCCTCCATGCCCCACCTGTCTGCCTCAGACCCTCCCTCCTAGTGTGCTTGACTTGGATGCTGAAGGCTATGGCTTGATCCAGAAACTCCAGGCATTTTATGAACAGTCACTTCTGCCAGGGTTTCTTAGTCAAACCTAGTGCCTTTTCTTCTTTCTTATTATCCCCTCCTAAAAAAGACCAATAGTTAATTTTTAAAATAAAACATATTATGAGAATGACTTGCTTTGGCATGATTCCATTCCTCCATGGGTACTAATATGCCAGGCCTTGAGAAATGACTGTCAGAAATGTGCATTTAAAATATGACTATAGTTTAATGACATTTGTTGAAAAAATGCCTCCATGACATTTATGGCACATGGTGTATCTATGTATTTAATATATCATTGATCTTTAAAAAAGTCAGTTGCTTGACCCATATTTTGCCTCTGATTACTTTTCTAAATCTCTCGTAATCTCCAAAAACGTTTAGAGATTTCCATATTTTAGAGATTTTTCTCCTTTATTAATCCCCTATATCCCTGAATTTTACTCTGGGGAAAGGATCTCCAAATATCTCCAGCAATAATAAAAGCAATGGAAGAACATATAGCCAGCACAGTTGGCTACTGGTTGGAAATCTTTTCTTTTGATAGGTTTATCAGGGCTTACGCGTCCCTTGAAGTAATGAGTTCTTAAGAGCCTTGTTTGACTTCCGTAAGCACATAGCGAGAGGTTGTGCTATTTATTGGGACTTTGTGTACCTTCTTTAATCCTTTCAGTGCTTGGCTAGGCCTCTGTGATCAAACATGAGGGACTTTCTAGGAAAAGTTGGTGCTGGAGGGAAGGGATGTGGTCATCACTGGGTGAAGGCCAGGATCATACGGAGATGTTTCGAGCTGTCTAACTCTTGAAAGCAGACACCCATGTGGTATGTTCACTGTGGTTCAATTTTTGTAGCAAAGACTACTGTATCTAGGGTGGACAGTGTTGGATGGTAAACTCTGGATGCGAGATTACAACTGATTTCTTTCCCTTCTGAATTTTCCAAAGTTTCTACAGTGATCACATATTAATTATTATTGCAAGCTATTTAAAAGAAAGAAAGAAACCTACTTTGCCCACATCTGGAGTCTCTTTCCCAAGGGACCTAATCCCTCATAGATTTGTCTCAAATCCTACTTATTGCATAGATCAGTGGCGATGTGGCCCGCAGGTTCAGCCAACAAAAGGCTGTCCTTGAACTGGATGGCCCTGGACACACCCTGCCCTGTGTCTCTGGGCTCGTTGCATGCTCCTGCGCACATGTGGATGCCCCCTGCCACTCCTACTCAGGCATTAAGAGGCGATGGCCTTCCATGTGGGGTTCTAACTTTGTCTTCTTTCTTTTCTCCTTCCCCTCTCCTCTCCTCCTCCTTCAAGGCCTCTCCCACCTCATGATGAGTGAACAAGGTAGGTGCTCTGGGCTCATGGTGCTGCAGCTGCCTGAACTGCTTGCCTTCGTGCCTCTGGCTGGTCGCTGAGAGCCCGCATCATCCCTGGCAGGCTGTTTGCTGCCTGTCTCTCCTGCCAGGGGCCAGGCTGGGAGCCGGGCCACCCTGCGGTGGGGCGGGGTGGGGGGCACCTTTCCCATTGCATTGAGTTCCCCCTGCCCCCCATCATCCCCTTGGCTTCTCCATTCCACTCCCCCATTTGTCATCCTGGGCACTGGCCCTGCTGGGCTGCCTCGCAGAGAGAAGCGTGAAACAAGCCATAGTGGTGTCGATAATGGGGGTGAATGAAGCTAATTTCAGAGCACCAGAGCGGTTAACGTCTTCCCTAAGCCTCACGCTGGGGCCCCAGGTTGGGGGAGAGGCGTTGGGCTTCTCTGAATTTCACTCTGAGTAAAGGCTTGATTTTTGTCTTCCCCTCCATCCCCCTGCCCATTGTAATGACTTTCAGCCCTAGCCACTACCCACCCCCACTCCCCAACCTCCAGTGGTCAAAGGAAGCCCTTGGGGATGTGACTGTTTTCAGTTTTGTATAAAAGCAAAAACCACTGAAAGAACATGCTAATGTCCTGATGGCAGGGTTCTAACTCATTATACACCCTGAAGAAAACTGCATATAAAGATCTGTAAATTCCGCATCTGCAACCTAAAATATTCAATTATGCAGGGAATGAACTGTGCAGGAAATTCAGCTCAGCTAAGCACAGGGTGGGCTGTGAATGAAGCCTTTTTCTCCTAAATAAAAATTTTCCATATTATCAGCCTAAATCAGGATTCAAGAACTGAGCCTACTTCAAATTGTCTTTTTCGTCGCTGTTCAATTGCTACTATTGTGTTTCTTCTGCGTTTTGGGGTGATTGCAAGATTGGTCTACCTGGCTTGGCCCTGACACCAAAAGACTGTACTTTAATTTCTCTTGTCTGTTTCTTTTCAAAATACACATGGGACTCAGTGCCTTTGTTCAAGGACCAAAGTGAAAAGGAGGAGGTGTATTGCCATGTTCTGCTGTTTCCCTTGATCTTTTGAGGAGGGTGGGGTGGCACTGAAGGGCAATTGCCCCGTCCCCGACACCCCCATTTTCTTATACAGGACTCATCAGACAGTGTTGCCATAAAGAGGAGTATTTGACCAAATCAAGGAACCACCCAGGTCTGAGGGAAGTTTTGTCCAGGTAGCTGTGGAGGTGGGCAGTTGACTTGATAAGGCAGGACAGAAGGAAGCACAGTTTCCCAATAAAACTNTGGGAGCCGGGCCACCCTGCGGTGGGGCGGGGTGGGGGGCACCTTTCCCATTGCATTGAGTTCCCCCTGCCCCCCATCATCCCCTTGGCTTCTCCATTCCACTCCCCCATTTGTCATCCTGGGCACTGGCCCTGCTGGGCTGCCTCGCAGAGAGAAGCGTGAAACAAGCCATAGTGGTGTCGATAATGGGGGTGAATGAAGCTAATTTCAGAGCACCAGAGCGGTTAACGTCTTCCCTAAGCCTCACGCTGGGGCCCCAGGTTGGGGGAGAGGCGTTGGGCTTCTCTGAATTTCACTCTGAGTAAAGGCTTGATTTTTGTCTTCCCCTCCATCCCCCTGCCCATTGTAATGACTTTCAGCCCTAGCCACTACCCACCCCCACTCCCCAACCTCCAGTGGTCAAAGGAAGCCCTTGGGGATGTGACTGTTTTCAGTTTTGTATAAAAGCAAAAACCACTGAAAGAACATGCTAATGTCCTGATGGCAGGGTTCTAACTCATTATACACCCTGAAGAAAACTGCATATAAAGATCTGTAAATTCCGCATCTGCAACCTAAAATATTCAATTATGCAGGGAATGAACTGTGCAGGAAATTCAGCTCAGCTAAGCACAGGGTGGGCTGTGAATGAAGCCTTTTTCTCCTAAATAAAAATTTTCCATATTATCAGCCTAAATCAGGATTCAAGAACTGAGCCTACTTCAAATTGTCTTTTTCGTCGCTGTTCAATTGCTACTATTGTGTTTCTTCTGCGTTTTGGGGTGATTGCAAGATTGGTCTACCTGGCTTGGCCCTGACACCAAAAGACTGTACTTTAATTTCTCTTGTCTGTTTCTTTTCAAAATACACATGGGACTCAGTGCCTTTGTTCAAGGACCAAAGTGAAAAGGAGGAGGTGTATTGCCATGTTCTGCTGTTTCCCTTGATCTTTTGAGGAGGGTGGGGTGGCACTGAAGGGCAATTGCCCCGTCCCCGACACCCCCATTTTCTTATACAGGACTCATCAGACAGTGTTGCCATAAAGAGGAGTATTTGATCAAATCAAGGAACCACCCAGGTCTGAGGGAAGTTTTGTCCAGGTAGCTGTGGAGGTGGGCAGTTGACTTGATAAGGCAGGACAGAAGGAAGCACAGTTTCCCAATAAAACTGTATCCTCTAGACCTGAGCCATGAACCATGACATGAATATTGGACATTTCAGTGAAGGCACGATCTCGTATAGAGCAGATGTCAAGGAACAGAGCTAGAAGGGGTCAGGTGAATTCTCCAGCAAGAGGCTGGGGTGAAGCCTCTCCATTCTTGTAGGTGAGTGAGGGAAGCTGTCTCCCCACAGCAGGTTACCATGAGGTGAGTATGAGCAAGGAGCACTCTTTATGTCGGCCAGGTGTATCCAGATAGTTTGAGAGAGAACTCTGAACTGAACGCATATCTCTACAGAGTGCGATGACCCACGCTCTATGAATGCTCAAATCCGGTGGCCCCACTTTGATAACAGGTTCCACCAGAAAAAGCAGGCCCTCGGAGGCCCCATGAGAAGATGCTTCTACATTTTCTCGTTTCGTCCTCCCTGCTGCCCTTTAAGAGTTCTACCTTTTCTAGTGGCTTGGAGATCTGAGGGTATTCATATGCCTGATGTCATAGGGTAGAGTCTAAGTTGATGAGATAGGCTGGTGGCAACCTCTTTAATCTTGACTTATTTCAACCCACTGATGCTGCACAGGCATTTTGGGGGGCTAAATTCCAACCCGGGTGTGAAAAGTATCTGGAGAACCTCTATTGTGTACTTTCCCCACTTTTCCACCTACTATTCAACTTCCTGCCCAGCACTGAAGCATGTAAGAGTAGAGAATTCAGACACACCCATGGATGCGTGCTCTGGGGGGCAGGGGTAAGTCAGGAAACGTCTAGGAAGGGAGTCTTTAGGCAGTGAGATAGTGACAAAGACAGGTATTGTGAATCCCTCTTTAGAGAGGTTTTCAAGAAAGGATGCGGAATTCTTCCAGGTGGCCAGTGCCACTAAGATTTTAAGGTGCAATTTTTCAGTTTAAGTCTTTTAAGAAGGTCCTTTGACCCCGTCCCTCCTCCCCTCATTCTGTTTCATTTCCCACCCCTTGTCCATTCTTGCCCTTGTGATGATTACCTCCCTTCCTTTTCCTTATTCCTTCAATGTGAAAGAAAGAGAATTCTGTCTGGTTCTCACTGACTCTCCGGACTTTGTTTTTGATCCCTAGAAATGTATGTGGAAATCCTCGTGTATGTTGTGTGTGTACCACCTGGACATGCACGTTACACTCTGGATCCTCATGACTCATACTAACGTTGAGAAGATACAGGAGAACTTGGCTTCTCTGAAACTTTGCCTAAACAGTGTTAGTCTGGTTAAGTGCATACGATTTCACACACACGCGGCTACACGGTGCTTGTGCATGCAGACTTGGCCGTGTTTCTGAGGGTGGGACTTGAGAAGAGGCTAACGGGGCAAAGCTTAAACGCGTGTCGGCCACACTGTTGAAGCTTCACGTTGTGCCCTTGTGTTGTGCTGCTTCTCAAGGCTGTATGCTGTGGCCTTTTCCGTTGTGGGTTTTGTTGCGTGTGTTCCATTCCTTTGTGTGTCTGCAGCATGCTGATGGTTTACTCTCCCTGCTCTCTCTCTCTCTCTCTTGCCGCCTCCCTGGTGGACACCATGCTTCCTCTACTTAATTGGACCTTCATTTCTGTAGGTAGAAGTAAAGGTAGAGATCATTTTATTTTTATCATTATAACTTATCAGTTTGCCTTCTGAAATATTCATATATCCCCAGGAAATTGTTGATTCTAATGAATACAGTCCAGATTATAATGGTGTTTTAAACAACAACTTAAAAAAAAAAGAAAAAATCCAGGGCTCTCCTTTTCCTTCAAAGTATTCCATGACTGATGGTTGGGGAATGCTCTGAGTTGGCCTGCCTTCTTCTAAATCCAGAATGAGCCTTCCCATTATGGTGTGCTGTTTCTGTCTGAATGTGCTTGTGCACTGTGGGGAAGATATATTTTACTTAACTTAGGGTATTCTAAGATCCCCTCCAGTAAACATATTGAGGGCACAGGAAAGATGCGAAATGACCTGCCAATGTTTCCATGACCTGGCAATAACTGAATTCAGGGTGGTAGATGAGAATGGGGAGAGGATTGGTGAATTACTGGAAATTGTATAAAATTTGAAAGTTGAGTAATATCTGTGGTCTGTGTTGTATCTCTTGTATTTTGGGGGAAATAATAGTGTTCTGACTCAGTATGATAAGGTAAGAATGGTGGGACTAGGGGTGTGGAAGAACACAGGAATCCATTGACCGTGGATCCAAAGATAATCCATTACGTCCTAAGGAGAAAGTGGAGAGACAACGCTGGATTTTAACTTAGCAGGTCCACCTTTTGCGGGGTAAGCTGGGAAGGGGAGGGGCGCTGAGTCGGTGCATTCTCTCCAATGCTCTGACATGCCTTTCACTGATTCACACCTTTGGGTACCACAGTTCACTCATCCATTCCTAATCAAAGCTGTCAGAGACCCGAGCCCAGAGAACCTAGCTCACCAGCTCAAATTGGATTAGCTGTTCAGAACTGAAGGGAGAGGCTAATTGATAAATTATAAATATGTGTTTGCATTCAGTTCTCCTCTTTGCCTTCCTGACTCTCCAGCCCCTATCTCTGTGCAGGCGTGTGCCACTGCTTGCTGTAAAGATTGGCAAATAACAGAAGTAGGGAATGTGAGTTCCGGCATGAGGATGTTGCAGAAAGCTGGGACTGACAGGATACTGAAAATGTTAATTTGATGACTAGTCTGTGAACTGGCCATCTCATTTGAATTTCATGCCTCTCTGGATTTTTTAAAAGTTACGTATGGTTACCTTGGAAGCAGTTCAGTCCTTTCGCTTTGGGGTTGGTTGATTGCCTATTTCTTTTCTGCTAATCACAGGTGGATTGAGTCTCAGAAATCTGCTATGGGGAACCTTACCCTCTTACGAGCTTAAAGAGGTGGAAGAGGGGGACAAGGAAGAGGAATAATGATTGAAAATGTATATCTAGCCATCCCCTCCGCTTCTCTACTTACTGTGTTCAGCCAGAGGCTCCTAGTGATCTCTTCACAGTCAAAATCAGCACTGTGTGCCCAGGACACAACCTTCATGAATCACGTGGTCCTGTGTCCAACCCCTAGACCTCTCTCCTTTTCTTTGCCTAATTGCCTAAAACAGGGGTCCCCAGCCTCTGGGATCTAATGCCTGATGATCTGGAGCTGATGTAGCAATAATAGAAATAAAGTGTATAATAAATGTGATGCACTTGGATTATCCCAAACCCCCGCACAGTCTGTGGAAGCATTGTCTCCCATGAAACCTGCCCCTGGTGCCAAAAAGGTGGGGACTACTGCCCTAAAACATCCCATGAGACAGATGTATTTAGTGTTTTTAGATTTTGCACATGGGTATCTTTCTCTAGACTGAAGGCAGGAGGAGAAGGGGATGACAGAGGATGAGATGGGTGGATGGCATCGCCTACTCAATGGACGTGAGTTTGAGTAAGCTCCGGGAGTTGGTGATGGTCAGGGAGGCCTGGCATGCTGCAGTCCATGAGATCGCAAAAGAGTTGGACACGACTGAATGACTGAACTGAACTGAACTGATCCTTCTCTGGCCCCCGCTGCTAACACTGATCGTTTCCTATGTGGCCAGCTTTGTGCCTTGAGCTTTAGACGCTTTTCCACAGTAAATCCTTGCAACTGTCTTATGAGGTAGATGATGTTTACCCTAGCTATATGGGCAAGTAGAACAAGGCTCAGAGAGCTAAATAACTTAAGTCAGATGGCTGTAAGTGGCAGTGAAACTCAGAATCTGAGTACCTAGCCACTGCTTTTTACGGCTTCTCTTTGACCCACGGATGACCTCCATGGATATGCCTCTCAACTACCTCCCTGGCACCAGCCTGGCTTATGTGCCAGCTGGCCACTTTGTGCTCATTCTCTGTAGCATGTGTCCGCAGAAATGTCCTGTCACCTGAATATTTCAAGTCAACCTTGGCACTATCTGGCCACAAACCAGATTCTCTAATTTTGTTAATGGTTTCCCCATCTTCCTTATCACCTGGGCTTGAACTCAGCAATTGCTTTTTTTTTTTTTTTCTTCTTGAACTTTCTTATTCCCAGCTGATGTTAAGAGAGCTTGTTGAGATTCTTTTTAGAGTGTCTCTTGCGTCTCTGGTTGACACAGTAGCTCGGTTCCCAGCTAGCCCTTAGTGGATGGTTGCCCTAGCCTAATTGGTCTTTGTTCTCCCGCAGTCTCTCCAGTCACTGAGAACTGCCCAAGTTCTGCTCTCCATGTGTAGTTCAGGATTAACCATCTCACTTTCAAAGCCATCCCTGATATGGCCTTGTTTACCTTTAACCTGCTAATCTTTGATGCAAAATTGCTAAATATAGTGTACCAAGTAATCTTACTGGACTTCCCTTGTCTCTTAGTTTTATTTTTTCCTCTCCTCTATAAGAGCTCCCCCTCTCCTGTTTCTGCCCATTGAAATCATACCTAGATTTTATTTCCAGTTGATGTTACGAATGCTCTGCATACTTAGATAGGCTAAGCTCTGCTTAGATATGAGCTCTCCTTCCATGTATCTTTCTAATATCTTACACTAAACTTATTTGGAAACTGGACTACTCCACTCTACTAGATCACAAGTATGTTGAAGACAAACATATTCATTTTTTAATGTCCAGATGGGTCCAGCTTAGGAGGTTATACTGTGAACAGACTCAAAATCTCTAATCCCTCTTATCCTGCTGTCCGTCATCATCCTAAAAGTGAAAATAAAGCAAAATTAAAATTAAATCGGATCATGTAGCTCATCTGCTCAGAAGCTTTTGGTGGATTCTTGTTGTATAATTGTCAACGTGCCTTCCCAGCTTTATTTTCCACAATAATGTAGCCCACTCTGCACTCCCACCCCTGCCCGGCCCCTTGTCTCCTAAAGTCAACAACTCACTCTGCTTGAATCCACACTATGGTTTCCTGCCTCAGGCTTTCACTCCAGCTCTGGTCTCTTTTTCTGAATGGCCTCGGGTCACCCTTCTCCCCTATCTCCCTTTAAAGCTCAAGCTTCCTAGGTCCTCCAGACTTTGTGTTTCTGTGACGAAGTACCTGCCCTAAATCAGACTTAATGTGGGTCAGTTATCCCATCCCAACCCTGGAGAAGGAAATGACAGCCCACTCCAGTATTCTTGCCTGGAGAATCCCATGGACGGAGGAGCTTGGTGGGCTACAGTCCATGGGTCGCAAAGAGTCAGACACGACTGAGTGACTTAACTATTCCATCCCGAAAGAACCTTGTACCCATACTGCAGGCAGCTCAGTACTGTGTCCAGAGCTGTGGACAGAACCATGGCCCTTTTCATTACCCTTTTACCCACCAACAGAGTAAAGGAGCCCCGGCGGGTCATAGAGTGAGGCCAGACCTTCTGAGTCTAGGTCCCTCCTCACCCAGGCCATCTCTTGGCCCTGTATGTGCACAGGGCATCAGAATAAATGTGGGAGAGGTCTTTGGACTTTTTCTCAGGAGTTTATAAGAGAAAAGAATGCCTCAGATTTTTGTCATTGTTTTAAAACTGAGTGATGAAGCAGTGAGCGTGTAGTGGAAAGAACTATGAAGTTAAATCTACAAAACTGAGCAGGATGTTTAGGCCACAACAATATTTGCCACATTCAGGAGGTCACCGGGCTGCACTGGGCCAAAAGCAAATGTGACTTTTAACTAGAAGTATCTGATGGAAGGAGTTCTTCAGCAACCTTGGTCAACTTTTTGGGCTTGATTTTGACTGCCTTTGTTTAAATGTTTAGAGTGTGTTTTGGCCTCTATCCCCCTTTACTTTTTAGTTGGGGATTGCCTATCCTGGCTTCGATTGCCAAACACTTTCCCTCGAAACTGAACTTGGAATAGGTGTAGTAGATTCACATGCTTACAGGGGCTTGACAGGTATTATCAAGGAGCAGATCGTATGGTAAGGAAAGTCCTAGTGTAAGTCCTAGTGTAAGGAGGGAGTGGTGGGGATTGTGGCAAACTGAAAAGCACAGATCCTGTCAAGTCTTTACTCGGCTCCAGCTGATTGCTGCTATGCAAGAATGCGTGCCCACTGTCACCAGAGCCTCAGGATAAGCCAGAGTAGATTTTATAAAAGTGTCAGCTCATGGCATCTTTCTGTCTCTGTATAGATGTGTATACGCATACACACATACATTCACATGCGCCAAAGGATTTGACCTTTGACTTGGTTTTGACCTTAGATATGAGGGGAAAAGAGAAGTAAAATATCCCTCCAAAGTTTTTTCCTGAGCGTCAGTAGTGGGAGGTGTCTGGCCAGCATGCTTGATTAATTTTCTCTCAGCCCGTAGCAGTGGTCAGGGCACCAGGAATAAATCCTGCCCTTAACACTGCTGCCAGGGAGCCTGATCCATTTTGGGGGGTAGTCGGTTTTGTAGAGTGGAGTGAGCATGGGTAGGGAGGCCGTGGAGAACGCCAAGAATGACCAAGAAAAGTATGCCACTGACACCTTCAGCAGTTGCCAAGAACCAGCACAATTTGTAAATAGCAAGAGTGACTGTATTTTATTCCTTTTTCTTCTTTCTCTACAGAACTTCTTATCTCCTAAACTTGGTGGTGTTGACCCTAAGATTTACTTTAATCCATCAGAATTTAGAGACCCCTTCCAATTTATTTCCTTGTATTTTTCCCTGTAGATTTGATCATTGGCCTTTTAATGCTGAACTAATCAAAACTGGCCAGACTGGAAAGTGATAATCAAGCTACATGAACTTGAACATGATTTCATGTAGATTATATTTTGCTGGTAATAACATTAAAAAAGCTGATTTCAGGAGCTGAGGCCCTTCTTGTTCCTGCTAGGGCTCAGGAGCCCTGCAAGTAAGTTACTGTGTTGATAGCCAACTGTTTATGCAAATTAGTAAATGCAATGCCAGTACTAATTATGAAAATAAACTCATCTGTGCTCTATAAATATCTAATTATAATAAAATAGGGGCAATATTATAGTTCCATCTCTTGCTTCATCTGTTTCTCATCCACTGATTTGTCCTCTTGACGATGAATAATATCACTTTGTTTTTAAAAGAGCTTGTTTTTCATGCTTTTTTTTTCTTCTTCTTCTAATGTTTTGAAAGTCTTCAGGGGAAAAATAGATTTATTTTAAACACAAGAAGTAAAATTGCCTGATTTTAGCAACTCTGTGTTTTTGACAGTGATGTCTAAAATGGTACTTTAAAATATGAAGAGGGCTTTTTCCCTCCTTCCCTGTTTAGAAATTTTCATTGGACATTGAAGAATTTTTTAAGAGCAGTTGTTATTTGGAGCATTTTTTAAAATGGATAAATGTGAACAGATTTATTAATAAACTGTACAATAATGAAATGCTTCAATTCAACTCCAGTTGGCATTACATGTAAAGGAAAATGTTTCTCAGATTTCTAATCAACATTTCTATTTCTTCCTTCTCAATTATCAGTTTGGATTTAGTGTTTACGCATATATTTTGTATTTGTGTATATATCATAAAACACTTTCTCTTCAAAGATGAATGGTGATCTACATACTTGTATAGACTTCTGCTTATCAAGGCAAGTTGGTTAATCTTAGATGGCATAGAATTTTCAGCTGAAAATCTGTGTGTATACACATACAAACCTATAAGCCTAACTTTGATCATATCTACAGGATGTTTTTTTAAGTTTATTATCTTTATGACTTATCTCATTTATAAAGAATTCAAGCATTTCCTTACGTGCTTAGGCTTGTATATGCCATGGTCTGTTTTTTAGGCGTGCAGGGCAGTGTATCTACATCCAGGTGTAAGTACAATTGGTCCAAATATTTACTAATAGGTTCATTATACATAGCTTTCCTTTGTAGAATACTAAAAATAATTGATTCCAGTGTCATATGCATCTGAATTTAGCAGATTGTCTGCTTTACCATTTGAGAAGCACTGGTTATCCAGGATTCCACAAAGACAGACAAGTGCCAACAATGGGCCAGGTCAATTGCTGGCTATTAAATACATAAGGCTGACCAAGGGAATATGAGCTCTTCCTTCTGATATCTTGCTGATAGTCAACAGAGTTAGAAAATGGTTTTCCAGTGTAGCAACCACCTCTCCTTCTAAAGCCTTGAATAAATTCTGCTTTCAATGTGTTATATATGTAGTCTTAAATAATTTTGTTTGTGTATCTTAAAGGGAAACCATCAGGTAACAATCAGTTGACTCATCCACCTTTTACTCAGAGTCAGAAAAGAGAAGTTGTTTTGTATATGAAAAAGTTGGCATTTTTCATTCATTTCTTTATCTTTATTGAATGATGGAATACATAGTGTAAATAAAATGTATGAAATCCATGCTCTTAAGCATAGAGCTTAAGTATTTTTGACATATATATATATATATATATATGCACCCATATAAATACTGTCTAGTCTGAGATATACAATGTGTCCATCATCCCATAAGTTTCTGTCCTACCACTTTCTATCCCTTATTTTTAATGAATAAATATTATTCTCCTTACTCCCTTTAAAACTGTGTATCCATGTAGTAATCAGCAGGCAGTCTCCAGGTTGCTTTAATTTCCATTAACAAGGGTTAACCTTGCAAGACGAGGAGGCATTGTGGTTTTCCCTGTGCGTAAATAGAGGCAGAAACGTTGCCCTCTGGTGAGGTGGAGCTTTGCCCTGTTTTTGATGATACGCAGGTTTCCCTCTGCACAAAGAGAATATCTAATTGATATCATTGGGGTTTTTCTCTGTTTTTCCTAAGGCATTTAGTGGTGAATAGAACAGCAGAAGTAAAAAAGACCATATGCTTTGTAAAAAGCCAGACTAATAGCACTTTTTGATGGACGTCTGATTTTTAGAAGTGCCACATCTTTCATTAAAATTTACATATAAAGTAAGGGCAGGCGCGGTGACATGAAAGCTAATTCAACTTGCCCATCCTGACATAATAACAATCACAAGAAACTGGAGATCCCAGATGGCTGCTTGGCCTTTGCCACCCTTTTAATAAGCTACTAACTGCTAATTATTTCACTCTTTTGGGCAAGTTAATTTACTGTTGACTCTTAAAGAGATACTGCTCTTTTTTTCTCCCCCCACGCTGCACAAAACAGCTCCTTTTACCTGGAGCTGTGACAAGTGCTTCCATGCAGGTTGGAAGCTTTCCAGCTAGTTGGACCAATAATGGCAAGCACTGGTGTGGAAAATGTCACTGAGTAAACAATATTTTCTTGGATCCTTTGAATATAGGGCATTAAAAAAATTCATTTGTCTAAGAATCCATTGTGTGGGCCTGTGTGTGTGTGTGCATGTGTAAGCGTGTAATAGCAGCCAGTACAGGGAGAGAGAGCTGAAATTTGGAGCCTGTTTAAGAGTGAAAGAGCAGCTGCCTTTTAAATGGTTGCTAATTCTGACAATTAATGCTGTTTTGTGAGTGTATGATTTTCTGTGATAGCCGGTAGGACGGATGATAGTGTGTAATAGCTCATTTCCTCAGCTTTATGATAATGTGGCACAGCAAAGAACAGAGAACTGAAAGAGAACCCGGTCCCACAAGCTCGGGAGCCCTTTTAAATGAAAAGCCTGCAAAACATGCTTTTTGTCTGTACTTGGACTTCCTTAGGATGATTTTATATTTTAGCACAGACGCAGATTCCTGAATGAATGATGTACAAGCGGGCTTGGATGCATCAGGAGCGAGTGTTTGGAAAAGAACCTTGTTTGCAGTGAGCTGTCTGACAATCAAAATATTTACTTAAAGATAAGCTAATGACTGTTTCTTGCAAATGCCGGCAGATCCATTATTGAAATGCGAGTCAGTACTTTGGCTTGCTACTATCCAAAAATAAACCTCGATCCTCAAATACGTGTGTGTGTGTGTGTGTGTGTGTGTGTGTGTGTTACACTTCTCCCCAGACAAAACGAAAGGTGTATCAAAGGTTGGAAAAATCTCTCAACCCATTTTCTTGAAATATTTAAACTGAACTTAGTGTATTACTCTGACCAGTTGCTGCTTGTTGCTGTGAAGAAGCAGTAAGTAGCTTAAACTATGCATTGAAAAAACACATTCTTGAGTTACTGGTGGCATCTCTGAACAGGAACTGATAGTGTGAGTTTCATAGTCTAATATATCTGCGTTGTTTTTTAGTCACTAAGTTGCGTCGGACTCTTTGGCAACCCTGTGGATGACTGTAGCCCACCAGGCTCCTCTGTCCATGGGATTTTTCAGGCAAGAATATTGGAGTGGGTTGCTATTTCCTTCTCCGGGGAACATCTCCAGCATTAGCAGGCAAACTCTAACCACTGAGCCACCAGAGAGACAGTGTATCTATAGTGACGAGCATTTTACACAGTTGCTTGGAGAACTGTGGAACTCAATCTGTACTAACCATTTGCTTTAAGTCTAAAGGAACTAGAGATGTTTTAAAATGTTATATGTCTTTAAAATGAAATACCTGGTTTCAAAATAGCCCCAAGGAAAACCCAAGTGTGTGTGAATTGGGGGACATTTTGCTCTTTCAAAATCTTGGTATTATAAAGTGTGTTCATACAGATTGCCGTTTGCCAAAAGAATTTTGAGAAATGCCAATTGTGTTTCAAGGGAGAAAAAAAAAAAAGGTATGGGAAAAATAAATTCTCAAAACACAGGTTTAAAACAAAGTTAAGCAGGTTTTTGACTTTAGGACTTCTCAGAATCTTTGTTATGACAATTCAAAATTTGAATCTCTATGGAAGGAAATGTAGTTTTCAGAGTTACCCAAATTTTTTAGACATGAAATCCTTTTTTGTAATTTACATTTTGGATGAGGATAGCTAGAATTAAAGCCAATTTTCAGCTGAAAAACTTTAGGAAAGTCCCTTCTGAGTCGAAAATTAAAAACCTTAATGTGTCTAAATTTTGAAAGAGGCTTTTGGATTTCCTTCACCCCCAAATCCTTTTAAACTACACTTTCTGTTTGGATTTGGAATAGTTTTTTGGATGGGTTAGCGTCAATAGAAAAATATTCTTTCCTGGTAAAATGCATAACAGAGATGTTAAAACAACTGCAGTTTTCAAAACAGTAGTCTTGTTAAGGTACTGTCAGTTTGTATTACCGAAGTACTCTAATGGGTATCCGTATAGTGTGTGAATGGGTTGCTTCACTCTGGGAAGAGCTGGTCTCAGCAGAAGGTGGGAAAATTTCTAGGACCTTTAAGTCGTATTTGCTTTGAAATTTGGAGCAGGTTAAGCGTCGCTGTGGTTATTTCTCTACTGTATAGCTGAAGTCATTCATCTTATGTCTCTGAGAGTTTGGCTATCAGTAGCTTTTTTTTTTCCCAGACAGTGAACATGTAAGTGAAAGAAATTCTTTCTGGTAAGAATTACTTGTATTTTATTTGGAAATCATTGGCTCAGCTGAGGATCTTGTGGCTCACTCACTGCAAGGCTGAGGACCTTGTCCTGTTTATGTGCTATCTGTTCAGGAAGTGGCTGCCATTGAGCCATCTGTAGTAGACCATTTGCCTGGGGCTCTTAATCTGGCCATGGGGATGTAGTTTGCTGAGCCATTCATACTCTCCATTTCCCCAAGTGACCAATAATGGGCCTCTACAGATGCATTGGCCAAAACTGTTATAAGTGAGATTCCCAGTTTTAAACTAATTGATTCATGTGGCAATTAAGCCACACCAAATAATCAGGTGTGAATAATTCCAACGCATGCCAGCACTATGGAGCAGAAAGAACACTGAGGTAACTGTGAGGAGACCTTGTTCAGGGTGCCAAGGAAGAAAACATGGTAGATTAAAGCACTGATGTTAGTGCTTGACACTCAATGTTATATAAATTCATCAAGCCTCATACCCTAATAAGTAAAATGGAAACAATGATGTTACCTACTTGGGAGGGCATTAAGACAATAGAAAAGGCTTATGCTAGAGTTTGGATCTAACATAAGTAAATATTTGTTATCATAAACATTAGTTATCATCAAAAATAATCTTGTTGGTATCACCAAGGGTCTGGGAACCTTGAAAAATTAATATTTTTGATCTTCTAATCTTTACCTGTAAAATGCCTACTTGGTATGTTTTTTCTGGTTAGTAATTGATACTATGAAAGTAAAAGTGCTGTGCAAATTACAATGGGCTACATTAAGGAATTAGTAATCCATGAGAATAAATACAAGCTCCACAAAATCAGGAGCAGTATCTGTGATGTTCATCATAGCATATTCACTGCCCAGAACAGTGCCTGCCTCAGAATGGAAATGACTCAGGGTTTGTTGAATGGGCACTAGGAATCACTGACTGATAATGCTTAGCAGAGTTCAGGACCATCAGTTCAGTTCAGTTCAGTCACTCAGTCGTGTCCAACTCTTTGCGACCCCATGGACTGTAGCATGCCAGGCCTCCCTGTCCATCACCAACTCCCAGACCTTACTCAAACTCATGTCCATTGCGTTGGTGATGCCATCCAACCATCTCATCCTCTGTTGTTCCCTTCTCCTCCTGCCTTCAATCTTTCCCAGCATCAGGGTCTTTTCAAGTGAGTCAGTTCTTTGCATCAGGTGGTCAAAGTATTGGAGTTTCAGCTTCAACATCTGTCCTTCCAATGAATATTCAGTACTGATTTCCTTTAGGATTGACTGGTTTGATCTTCTTGCAGTCCAAGGGACTCTCAAGGGTCATTTCCAACACCACAAGTTCAAAAGCATCAATTCTTCAGCACAGCTTTCTTGATAGTCCAAATCTCACATCCTTACCTGACTACTGGAAAAACCATAGCCTTGACTAGACCGACCTTTGTTGGTAAAGTAATGTCTTTGCTTTTTATATGATGTCTGGGTTGATTGTAACTTTTCTTCCAAGGAGCAAGCGTCTTTTAATTTGATGGCTGCAGTCACCATCTGCAGTGATTTTGGATTCCCCCCAAAATAAAGTCTGTCACTGTTTCCATTGTATCCTCATTTATTTGCCATGAAGTGATGGGACTGGATGCCATGATCTTAGTTTTCTGAATGCTGAGTTTTAAGTCAGCTTTTTCACTCTCCTCTTTCACTTTCATCAAGAGGCTCTTTAGTTCTTCTTCGCTTTCTGCCATAAGGGTGGTGTCATCTGCATATCTGAGGTTATTGATATTTCTCCCAGCAATCTTTATTCCAGCTTGTGCTTCATCCAGCCCGGCATTTCACATCTTCACTTCACTTCACTCTGTATATAAGTTAAATAAGCAGGGTGACAATATATAGCCTTGACATGCTCCTTTGCTTATTTGGAACCAGTCTTTTGTTCCATGTCTGGTTTGAACTGTTGCTTCCTGACCTGCATACAGATTTCTCAGGAGGTAGGTCAAGTGGTGTGATATTCCCATTTCTTGAAGAATTTTCCACAGTTTATTGTGATCCATACCATCAAAGGCTTTGGCATAGTCAATAAAGCAGAAATAGATGTTTTTCTGTAACTCTCTTGCTTTTTCAGTGATCCAGCAGATGTTGGCGATTTGATCTCTGGTTCTTCTTCCTTTTCTAAAACCAGCTTGAACATCTGAAAGTTCACAGTTCATGTACTGATGAAGCCTGGCTTGGAGAATTTTGAGCATTACTTAGCTCGCATGTGAAATGAGTGCAATTGTGTGGTAGTTTGAACGTTCTTTGGCATTGCCCTTCTTTGGGATTGGAATGAAAACTGATCTTTTCCAGTCTTGTGGTCACTGCTGAATTTTCCAAATTTGCTGGCATACTGAGTGCAGCACTCATCTTTTAGGATTTGAAATAGCTCAACTGGAATTCCATCACCTCCACTAGCTTTGTTTATAGTGATGTTTCCTAAGGTCCACTTGACTTTGCATTCGAGGATGTCTGGCTCTAAGAGAGTGATCACACCATTGTGATTATCTGTTTCATGAGATCTTTTTTGTACAGTTTTTCTGTGTATTCTTGCCACCTCATCTTAATATCTTCTGCTTCTGTTAGGTCCATAACGTTTCTGTCTTTTATTGCTCCTGTCTTTGCAGGAAATGTTCCCTTGGTATCTCTAATTTTCTTGAAGAGATCTCTAGTCTTTCCCAGTGTATTTTTTCCCTCTGTTTCTTTGCCATGATCATTAAAGGCTTTCTTATTTTTCCTTGCTATTCTTTGGAACTCTGCATTCAAATGGGTGTATCTTTCCTCTTCTCCTTTGCCTTTAGCTTCTCTTCTTTTCTCAGCTATTTGTAAGGCTTTCCCTTTTTGAATTTCTTTTTCTTGGGGATGGTCTTGATCACTGCCTCCTGTACAATGTCATAAACCTCCTTCCATAGTTCTTCAGGCATTCTATCAGATCTAATCCCTTGAATCTATTTGTCACTTCTACTATATAATCGTAAGGGATTTTATTCAGTACCATGGACAGCTCCAATCCTACCCTTGATACTATTCTACTTTCAGTAGGAGATCCTTGGGCAACTCCATTGCAAAAGGAAACCATTGGCTTCTTCCTTCAGAACTTGCTGTATTAGGGAAAAAAATGTAATCTTGTTAAAACCTGATTGTTCTTTAATTCTTCAGTGGACGTGCTTGCTCTTTTCTGTGCATATAGAGCTATGGGATTTCCTTATGTTACTTGATAAAGCTATTTGAATGATAAAGAAAACAAAAACATTTAGCTGACACTTTTTTTTTTAAGCTGATTTACTTCTCTAAATTTTAGAAGCAACTAATTTCAGAGTTGAAAGGAGACTTAAAATTCCTACAGTCCATCCTACTGTAATTTTGTGAATGCCAAAACATGCCGAGAAGGCATAGGTGCTGTGTTTGTTGCTAAACCAGTAGTTCATGCTGCTGTTGGGACTGGCCAGACTTTCTGACTCCTAGAGCTGTTTTCTTTCGCCTCCCATGAAGTCAAGTCTGAGAGGCCACCAAGTTGTCCTGGTCATCTTTGTGCATAAGTGGCGTTTGCTACAGAGCCTGCACTGGCTGCTGAGATTATAACCAATAATGCTATGCAAGGACACCCCTGATCAAAGTACACCCATACTAAGCAAGGTTTTCTCTTAAATTACTTGACTGCCCTAGAACTGATGCAACCCATCTTTGAAGTTGTCAGTAAATTGCTCTTTCAGGATTTTATAATGCCTTATACCACTTATGGATTTGCCCTGTCAACTGTTTTGTCTTGGCTGAAGTCAGATGGTGACACCAGTTGACTTAAAAAAGCTTTTATACTCTTTTTTTTTTCTTTTTACTGTTCCCATGTTGACAGTTTATAACAGAGTATATGCCTGTGAGGAAATCCAGTTGGGATTAATTTTCAAACTGTTACTTAATAATTTTCCACTTCCCTTTCTTCCTTTAAGAATAGTTTAGTAATTTTAGTTACAATTTTTTTTAAACTAAAAAGGAAAAAAAAATTTTTTTTTCTCAAGTAAGAATGTATTCGTCTTTTTCGATATCATTTGTTTGTTTTCTTTTAAAAATGTGGTTTCTGTTTTGGTGTTAGCCATGTATCTGATGGGTTAACTTTAGTACCCTTCCATGAGGCAACTTTGGGGGGTACTGATCAGTGCATGAAATCAGCTCTTAAATTGTCACAAAATTGCCTTCCTTCAGACTGTGTTGATCACAAGGGCTCTCAAGTGTCAAAGTCATTTGGAGAACTGGATAGATAAAATGCATGAGCACTAAGCTTTTTTTTTTTCCAGGATAGAATAAATAAATGTGTTTTCTACTATGTGCTCAGCTTTGATAGTGATTTGTTAAAAGGCAAAAAGAAAGGCCATGATATTAAATATTTACAAGAGTGATTTAGTTGTATTATCTTGTGCTCTGCATCTTTGTTTAATGGTGAAATCAGCTACTGTTGAAATAGAGGCCATTAAACCAGTGGTAGTGTGAAGGTCACTTCCTAGGCAAGGTTAAAGTAATTTGTGGAGAATAATGATTTTTATCAACTTTCCGGATCCCTTCCTGTTTTGGTCAGCTTTCCTCCAAAAATAATAGAAAAAAATACATTTGAGAATTTATAGGCTCATTTTCTCTTTTGCATCCTTTCTGCCCTTTCTGGCCAACCAGATAGCTGGAAGTCTTTTGTACATATTTGTTTCGTCCGTTTAGTGGACAGAGACAGGTCTATTCTCCCTAGAGGTGAGGGGCTGTATTTCCATTTTCTGACTCTTCAGTCAGTCCTTGCTCGGCAGTTCGCTTTAGAGGTAAAGATCAGTGCCTTTTCTTTCTTGGCAATCGTTTATCCTGTCTGAAACGATTCTTACATTTCTCGACCAATTCCTCTTTGACCTAAAGCAAAGATTTTGTTTCCTAGTTTATTTCTCATTTCACTTTAAAGAAGTCTCTGAATGAATACATGGCATTATCACCGTTTACACTGACTGGAAAACAGAAGTCCAAGCTTACAAAATTACAGAACTCCAGTTGACCCTTGAACAACATGGGTTTGAACTGTGGATCCATTTACATGGGGATTTTTTTTTTTTTCAAGTGTTGGGGACAGGATAAAACAGAGAGATACAGGAAAGTAATGGTGTGTATTAGGGTAGGCTAACTGCTGTAACAATAATTTCTGAATCCCAGTGGCTTAATACCGACAAAAGTTTCTCACTTACATCAGAATTCCGTGCAAATTAGTGGGTGGTGCAGGAGGGATCTCTGCTCCAAACAGACATTCAGGAACTCCCCGTGGCTTTGTCATTTTCTAGAACCTTGTCCTTCACTGAATTCAACTGGCAGATGGAGAGAGATGGGATGATGAGATGATACAGAGATGGAGAGAGAGAAAGAGAGGAACTTGAAGGATTTTTTTAAAAGAGTCAAGCCTGGAAGTAATGTGTGGCACTTACTGTTGGCCAGAACTCAATCACTTGATCCCATCTAATTGCAGAAGAGGTTGGGAAGTGTCATTTAGCTGTGTGCCCAGGAGGAAAGGGAAAGGAGTTCTGTGGATGCCGCGTGAGTCCCTGCCCCCGTGGGTGAGCTGTGTTCTGTTCTTATATCGTCTTGTCATGCCCGTTAGCCTTCTTCAGTTTACCTTTGTTCAAACACACAAACCAACAAAATGCCTCCATGATTTCTATGAGTTAGTGGGTTTCTGTTCATTCCTTTTTCTATAATACATGCATGATTTTTATTTTAAATAAAACCCTACAAAGTTAAAGTACTGTTTCTCAAATTCATAAGAACCACTCAGGAAACTTGTGAAGCTGCAGTCTCTTAGTTTTATTTGGACCACAGAATCTGCAGGTCTACATCATTCTTAGAGTCAGGCAAGTTTGAGAGACACAGTGTTATGCCAAATTCCAAGGAATAGAGCAAACCATAAAGGAAGTATGTGAGACTTTACTAAAAGCATTTTGCAGTATTTTATGTAGTTTAAAACAAGTTTCACATTTATCTAAGTTTTTAAACCTATTCATTATACATGAATTTTTGTTGTAATTTTTGTTTTAAGGGGTTTAATCTTGAGTTGGCATCCATAAACCAAAAGCTAGAAGTGTGTTTGAAATCTTAGCCTAAGTTGATAGTGGGGCCAAACGCATGATTCACAGGGTTTTATAACATTCTTATCACTGGATAGGAATATCTCAGCATGTTTTTCTCCCTGTTTATCACCTGACAAGGGACACCCTCGATTAAGAGAGTTCTTGTATTACATTAAGACGATAGATAGGAGCCCATTTTCGATAGACCTACTTATTTTCTGTCTGACTTGTGTACAGTTAAATGGTGACAACCCATTCTAACTTTTAGATGTGTATTATTTCACTTTATGTGTGGGAGCCATACAAACCATGATACGGTGAGGTGCACCCCTTTTCTGTAAAGCTGTGCCTTTATTCCTCGGAGAGAGTGGTTGGCCACATTGTACTTCTAGAATGAGTGTCGGAGTGTGGATAATTCTGGGCTTGCGATTTTTTTCTTTCTCCCATTTTATCTGCCTCTTTCTGTGTCTTTGTGTGTGAGTCTATGATTACTATTGAGTTTTTCCCCTAACTGCCAGCAATTATCTCACAGGTGGAGGGCTTAGGAAAGAGCTGAGAGAATTGCACTGGGATTAGAATAAGGCTCCCCGCCCCCCAGCCCCTGCTTTAAATATAGTGAAGGAGGGAGTAGAGTCTTGGAGGGCCAAGGCAGAGCTGGGGGGAGGGGTGAACAAACTGCTTCTGATATTTAAATCCCTAGGTGGAAGTGAAGTGAAGTCACTCAGTTGTGTCCGACTCTTTGCGACCCCATGGACTGTAGCCCACCAGGCTCTTCTGTCCATGGGATTTTCCAGGCAATAGTCCTGGAGTGGATTGCCATTTCCTTCTCCAGGGGATCTTCCCAACCCGGGGATCGAACCCGGGTCTCCCACATTGTAGACAGACGCTTTACCGTCTGAGCCACCAGGGAAGTCCAGGTGGAGGGAATAGGAAATTCCTGATGAAAGAAAGCAGAATCGAAAACCGAAGCTGGTCTGGGGTTGTTCTGTAGAGCTGGGGATGGAGGAAGGCGAGGCCGTGTTTCTGTTCTGAGCCAACCTCTTCATCCAAGAGGTTTTATTTATTTATTTATCTGATCTGACAATTTATTTGGAGAGGAGGAAGGGAGCCAGGAGCGTCTAATGTATGCTCAGACCAAGAGAGCTTTTGTGAGCCATTATCTTCCTTCCCAGCCGGAAATGATTTATTCACCTGATATGTCAGTTAGGATGCTTTCAGCTGCAAATAACAGAACTTTAAGCTCAACTGCCTTAAACAACAAAGGGAATTTATGGCCTCAGTTCTTGAAAAGTGTAGTAACTCAAATACTATCACCAAGAACTGGTGTCTCACTTCACAACCCCCCCTCTTTTTTTTTTTTTTTTTGGCTTTGCTTTCTGGGGGTTGGCTTCGTTCTTGGCAGACTACTGCCTCTGGGATCCTGACACGGCTGATGGCCATTTCCAGGATGACCTGCTTCTTGATTCCTGTAAATAAGGACGAGTAACTCTCTTCCCTAGCAATTCAACAAAAATCCTGGTGTTTCAAACCAGTTGGACCCCCTAGGTCACGTGTTTATTTCTGAGCCTATCACTGTAATCAGAGCGATCATAGGGAGGGGATTTGTTGGTATCTTCAGCGTGACTTACATGCTCAGTTGCACAACTGACAGGAAGAGTTGGCTTTTCCTACAGCAAGTGGGATTCAGGAAGATTCTGTATATGCCACCCCATCTTTTGGGAATAGGGGAGTGGAAGCAGAAGCCTGCTTCTGCTCCTGGATAAAATTTCAAAATCAGAAGCCAAAGCCAATTAAGTCCTTAATCAAAAAATCAGGGAACTGGGTGTGTATCATTCACCCTCACCCTTTGGCTGCCAAGTGGTCCTGTCTCACGCGGAGGGGATGTCAGTGGGGGTGTCTGCACCAGCAGAGGCTCCATTTGGAAGCAGAGAGCTGGCAGAGGAAGGCCACTGGTGACCTGGCATTGCATAATCAAGATGTCAGCGTTTTGGGATCTTGATGTGAAGAGAGTCAGGGAAAATGTCCACGGGAATGGAGTGAATGCTAGGCCCAACTTGCTTTAGGCGATACTGATCTGGTGGAGTCTTTTCCTCCTGCTTTGATCTCAGGCTTCTGCTTAGGTCACGTGGCGTGGACTGCTACTGATGGATAGCTGAGTGAGACAGCCCTCTAGTCTCAAGTGTGTTTTCAGCAGAGTGGCTCTCAGTAAATATCTCTTTCTCAAATGCCTTGTCTCATCCACGGAGTCTTTCTCTTTAACTGCTGCTTAATCAACTGCTGCCCCCATAGCACACTGACCTAATTCTTAGCCACACATTTTGTCTAGGTTTTTGAGGCAGTGTCTCTTTAGTGTGACTGCTGGCGTTAGCGCCACCTTGACCGGGGGTCACCGTTCTCATCACCTGCCTGATACCCTGCCGTAAGAGGGACCTTTGACCAAACCGAGTTGCCAGTGTGGCAAGCAAAACAGAATGAGTCTTGGGGGACTGTAGCTGGATGGACCTGGTTATTATGGTCTCCAAACCAAGCCCCATGAGGGCAAAGCCCCCTAGTTAATGGGCTGCTGCCCCTAGTAACGAGGTTGTATTTGACCTTCCTCAAGCTTCTTTCTAGACCAGTGCTTCTCAAAAATTAATGTGCACGTACGTCATCCGGACATCTCATTAAAATGCAGGTTCTAGTTGTGAGGTTTGTGGTCGATGGAGACTGAGATGCTGCACTTCTAACGAGCTACCAGGAGACAGATGCCCATGACACTGCCGGTGTGTGGATCATAGTTTGGAGGAGCACGTCTTTAAGGTCATCACCTTGAGTGATCTTGCAAGTGAGACCATCTGGTTCTCTGATAAGCCTGGATGCAAAGGAGGAGACCAGCACTCCTTTGGAAGTAGAGGGGAGCTCTGTGACTTAAATTCCTAGAAATCATTTGTTATCTTCAGGCACCTGAGCAGGTGACTGATAAAACTCAAGCCTTTTCATCCTCCTTGGGTGATAGAGGAGGAGTGATAATCTTGGGCTCTGTCTCCTGGTGTGATGGGGTATGATGACACTGGCTTATCTCCCAGGAGCTCAGGGAACATTCAATCATGGCATTCGTGATTGGTATTCAAGTGCTGTTTCATCAGTCCCACAAGTTGAGGGACATGCAGGGGGATAGCATATAATTCAATCTCCAGCATACTCCACTTCATGTGCCTAAAGGAATCTGTATCAAGTTACATCCCAGACTTTGCACAACTCACAAACTCCCATTTTATGCTGATTGTAATTATCAATAGGGAAGAACATCAAATGTGTCTCAGTCTCAAGTCCCGCTCCCTTGCCCAAATTCCCAAGAGTTCTCCTTACACACGAGTGGTTGCCATGGGTCTGCATTCTTGCCAGTGGGGGGCCGAGGCTGCAACCCCGCACATGGGCTGTCCTCTGGGTATGATCTCAGTCAAGTCTGTTCCACAAATGCAGTCTTCTTTTGTCTGTGTTCAGCCTTATTTGATCTTACTCTCCCTATTTCCTGTCTGTATAATCCCCCAGTAGGAATCAGATCTAAACAAAACGTAAACGAGAAAATGTGTAAGAAATATAATCTGACAGTGTAACAAAGCAGGATGCTTAGCTGTCCAGTTGATTCCATTGCTTTATTTGGACCTAGAGGGAGGAGGAAACAAGTGGCTGGAGGAGCAAAAGTGAATTAGGAGGCTCTTATTGCACAACTGGTTGCTCGTGCCTGCGTTGGCTAATGAATTTATGACGAAGCTTGGCTCCGATTTTCAGCTGGTAGTTGCCTGGTGTCTTCAGGGCTGCTGCATAACCCGCTGTAAGTGGAGCTAGTTTTTCAATCTGCTCGGAGAACTGTTACGGGGCGGGTCTTCGGGCTTCCCTGGGGACTAATCCAGCCGCAGAAGAGCCAGAGAAAACACACACCACGTGGGTGGAAGGGGGAGCCCTCGCCGGGATTTTGGTGGTTATTATAGTTACAAATGAAACTGTGTGAAACTTAAATCTGAATTTCGGCAGCAGGAGGAGAAACATGGATGGAAATGAATTATGTATTCCATTACTGGGGTCCCGGCAGCGTGGAGTGGATGTTAATCTCCTTCGCACAGGAGCCTCTGAGCAGCTTGAGGTCGTCCGTGTAAGATCTGACCTTATCTGCTCCTGGCCAGACACCTCGGCTTCGATTAATTTGCCTTGAGAATAATCCAAATAAGACCCTTTACCTTGCTGTTCATATTTGCCTAGCATGTGGTCAGAGGAACCACAAATGCTTGCGCCTGTGATTTCTTTTAATCCTGTAGTTTCCAGGAGGTCTGGAAGGGAGAGGGAGAAGCATGCAAGAGGCAGCTCACGCTGAGTGTTGGGGATGCGGTGTGGATTTCCCCGTAACACGCTCCAGCTGAGTCTACACAGTAACCCAGGGACGGTGCTTCTGGTGTTCCCAGTTCACTGATGGGCGTGTAAAGAGATTCAGCATCTCACCTAAGGTCACCCAGCTCTGAATTATCCTTCCTGGGACTCAAGTCCAAGCTGATGTCACACCCCTACCTTGCCTTCTTTCCGCTGCCCCAAGGTGTCAGATACAGTGACAACATTTAAAAACTTTCCCCAGGCTAGGAAGGGATAATTAGAGTTCAGGAGGTTAAAATCACCAGTAAAAACAAAACAAACCCCATTTCCCCATAATTCACAGCCCCCTCCCCTACTCCGTCCTGGTCTCTCTTTCCTTCTGTGTTCATAAATATTTGTACGTGCAAATTCTATTTTCCTTTCTTTTCCCATCCCCTGCATTTTTTTTTTCTTTTCTAGTGAGCACAGTGAGTTTTATTAAAAGTTTCCATCAAGGCTGTCTGTTAGATTTAGCTTATTCTTGTTGATAAAACATTTCTGAGACAGCTGCCTAAAGGAAGGCATGGCGGATCTAGATGCCTTGTACATTTCTGTCCTCGGTCATCAAGGCAGGGAAGCTGGTTCGATGGTGGAGAGACGGGGAGGAGGGCTCCCGCATACTTCTTCCCTCCATAGTTTTGAAGTTGCAAGGTGTCTGAGCCAGTGCAGACAGAGGTGTGCATTTGACGGGGCTTTGTGCCTTCATGGTTTCCACGGGCTTCAAAGCATCGCTTGTTCCTCTTCTAAATCCATTTGCTCAGTGTCAGAGATTTGCAGATCATGATGTTGGATAACAAAGAGCTGCCTACCTAAAGGTACCCGAGCACAGATGGAACGGCTCTCTGAAGCCACATCAGGGAGGGGCTTTCAGTCCATAGTTTCTGCTTTTGACTAGTCACCTTCTTCACTGAACTTAAGATCAAACTCTGGTTTCTTCCACACTTCTCTTTCCTTTTCACCACATTCCCTCAATCCATACAGCAGCCTTGCTTAACTGGCTCCTGAATTCCCCTTTAATACAAGCTGAAACATTTAATCGAGCCTCCACAGGTTATTAGGGGCTGAGTAGACAATATTCTTGCCTGGAGAATCCCAGGGACAGGGGAGCCTGGTGGGCTGCTGTCTATGGGGTCACACAGAGTCAGACTCGACTGAAGTGACTTAGCAGCAGCAGCAGACAGCGTGAATAACCCACTCCAGTATTCTTGCCTGGAGTGGAGAATCCCCATGGACAGAGGAGCCTGGTGGGCTACAGTCCATGGGGTCGCAAAGAGTTGGACAGGACTGGGTGACTCAGCACACAGCCCAGAAAGCATGAATAAGATAGGCCTGGCCCTTGCTTCTGGACACTTGCAGTTTGGAGGTGAAGACAGCTGTCACATGCGTAACTGCACAATCAGTGGATGTTGGGGAAAAAGCACTGCCGTGTGAGTGCACTAGGGAGGTGGAGTGGGTTGCCCTCACTGGCACCTGGAGAGGAGTGATCATTTCCCCTGGACTTCAGCTCCGCTGGAACATGCAGCTCTAGAGTCCTCCTCCTTGCTCTGTTACTGTGCAGTAAAGCACTCCGGAGCCTGGGCGTTCCAGCAGCCATACTGGGTTATATCATGTGGCCTTACTAAATTTCTCTTTGTTCTCTGGCTGTCTCTGTTGTGATGCTGGCCTTGATATACGATCTTTTGCAAGAGCGCAGACAAATTAATCTTCCCTAAACTCTGGACTCCAGATGTCACGCTCCCGAAGAAACACTTTTCATGTCTCCCACTTGCTCCCCCACCGTGACAGGATATCCTTACAGGATAATGTCCAGGCTCCTTAGTCTTGCACTCATTACACCACAGTTCGGCCCAGCCTCAGCTCCCTTCCCGTGTATGAAACCCTTTGCCAGCAGCAGGACCTGCTGACTCAGGACCCTTCCATATCCCAGGTGAAGTGTTTTCTCTGGGGCTCTGCTCATTTGCTTTCCCTTTAGCTTCTATATCTTCTCCCCAGCTCTGGCCATTTGTGGGAGTTTAATTCAAGTTTCAGTCCCCCGGCACCCTTTCTCTGACTGTCTCAGCTCTTCAGAATGCCACGGTGCTTTCCAGAACCGCAAACAGATCACTTACCCTATATTATCCAGGGACAATATAGTTTATCTCTCTCTCTTCATGTCTCCCCAACCTGTCTCAATGATCAGAAGCTAGGCACCTTCTTTTCTGTTCCTTGTGATGTGGTCGCCATGGTGCCACTACAGGCTTGATGGTTATAGGGTGGTAGGTTGGCTGTATCTGATTAACTGCTGTTGCACAGAGTTTCTTACAGTGGCAGGCATGAACATGCAGCCAGCAGATAGGGGATAGATGGAAAAAAATTAAACATGAATTTTCAATTGTTTTATCTTCCCAAATTGCAACCTAACATTTTTTTAAAGCAATTTTTAAAATGTTATATATTTATTTATCTTAAGCTCTACTGAGTTTTCGTTGGTACGTGGGCTTTTCTCTAGTTGTAGTTAGTTGAGGCTACTCTCTAGTAGCTGTGTGCTGACTTCTCATTGAGGTGGCTTCTGGCTCTAGAACACAGGCTCAATAACTGTGGCACACAGGCTTAGCTGAGATCGTCCTGGACCGAAGACTGAACCTGTGTCTCCTGCACTGGCAAGCGGAATCTTTACCACCAGCAAAGCCGCCAGGGAAGCCCTCAGCCTAATGTCTTACGGAAAAATCGGAATGAACTTTCTGGCCAACCCAATACATAGTCGATTTAGTACTTCCCTGGTGGGTCAGACGGTAAAGCGTCTGTCTACAATGTGGGAGACCTGGGTTCGATCCCCGGGTCAGGAAGATCCCCTGGCAAAGGAAATGGCAGTCCACTCCAGTACTCTTGCCTGGAAAATCCCCTGGACAGAGGAGCCTGGTAGGCTACAGTCCATGGGGTCGCCAAGAGCCGGACACGACTGAGCGCCTTCCCTTTTACTTCCTTTTTATAGAGGACGAGGTACGCTGGCTTTGTTGGTCCGTCACTCAGTCACGTCCAGCTCTTTGCCACCCCCATGAACTGCAGCTCAACAGGCTTCCCTGTCCTTCCCCTCGGGGATACAGAAGCTGGGAGTGGGGGTGACAGAGAAAAGCAAAGCTGAGGGAGGTGAGTCAGAAAGGAATGGAGTGAGCCCACATCACAGAGCCCCAGCAGCCCTGCTCAGCGTCCTGGCTGTAACCTGGGTGAGGCACACCTGGAGCCTGGTCTATAGAGGGCAATTAGGACCCTGCCTTGCCTGCTCCTGGTCTGCTGGGAGATCAGATGAAAGCAACTTGTAGCCTGTAAGGTGCACTGTGAATGGAAAGGAGGTGGTTGCTATAAACAGCATCGTCATCACTTATCGTCTGAATGCTCCCAAAGCCACACTGCGGCGGGGGCATGGATCGATGGAGAGGCCTTTGTGACTGGAGGGGAGAGGCCAGACTGGAAGGAGCCTGTGGTCAGCTGCTGCAGGCCCTGCATCTGTGCAGACCTTCTCCTGACCGGGAGGAGATCCCCCAGGCCCGCGGAGGCGAAGAGAGGTAAGGTGTGTCGGCCCTGACCTTGCCTGTGATAGGCAAAAATGGGGTGTCACTTACCACAGTTACGATAGAGAGGTCCAAGAGGTCAGTGTGTGCCACAGGACTGGCTGAAGACCTGGGCTGTAGTCCCCTCTCCACACTTGCCAGCCATGACTATTACATTCTAGAAGGGTGGTATTAGCCAATCAAATCCCAGAGACTGAATGCTTTATGGAAATGTCCTTACTTCATCCCAGATACAAGTAAGAGGTCAGGTTCAGGGATGCTAATAGAGCAGCTCAAGGGAACCAGCCAAGTGAAAAACAGGAGCTGGGCTTGGATCTCAGGCCTCTGCCAGTGCTCAGCACTTAACCGCTGTGCTCTGCTGGCTTCAACCTCTTGGAACCTCGGTCTCGCCATCTTTCCCCTGGGGATCATGATATCTACCTAGTTCACTGCATGTGTGTGAGGATATGGTGGGTGAGTGAGTGAGTGAGTGAGTGAAGTCGCTCAGTTGTGTCCAACTCTTTGCGATCCCATGGACTAGTAGCCTACCAGGCTTCTCCCTCCATGGGATTCTCCAGGCAAGACTACTGGAGTGGGTTGCCATTTCCTTCTCCAGGGGATCTTCCCGACCCAGGTGAGTGGCTGGATGTGGAAGGACTGTGTGCACCGCACTGTAGATGATATGCATGGATATTCACTGAGCGTCCAGGATACGCCTGGCATTGCTTTGGTCTGGGATAATAAGATCGCCAGGGCATCAGCTCAGACTGAGGGTCCTTCTAGTCATAATCTCTTAACAGATGGACCTAGCAGAAAGTGGGAAGGGAAGGGAAAAATGTAGCCATCTTAGAACAATTGTGTTTTCAGAAAGGAAAAAGCCTTGTTAATGGGTAGCCATTGCCCTTTAAATCCACCTTCATTCCCAAGTATAAATACCAAAATCAAGAGATTTAACCAATGTGGGCAGTTTACAAGGACAGTTAAACAGAGAAAAGCAAAGAGAGTGCATTTATAAAGAAAGAATCATGTCAGGACATTTTGATCAGTTCTCGAAGGTGAGAAGCATGCAGTGGATGTAATAGATCTAGATCTTAGTAAAATCACTCGAAGGAGAAATGGCCTGAAATCTTGCCTGAGAAATTAAATCAAATTGGCCAGGAAGGAAGCTGTGCCATTCAGAATGAGAACTGGATGGGAGATGGGAGGGAAAGGGCAGGTATGATGACAAATGACTATAGGTCTCTGGGTATGATGGGGTCAGGTGAGAAGACCCATTTTAGCCGTCAACACTGAATGATCTGGAAGAACGACTAAGCTCCTTTTAATGACGTTCATACATGATGCTAAATTGGGAGGTGTCACCGTGATTGCTTGTGGAAGGAAGCACAGAATAAGGGGATGGCAGGCAAGGTCAGGAGGCCACAGTCATGCAGGCTGGAAAAATGGGGGGCATGCAGGCAAGGACAAGTGGAGGGAATTTCCTTGAGGACAGTCTGCAAACGTAAAAATACATGTATATATCTAGTAACATCAGGACAGAATGAGAGCTGGAGATCTTAAGCTGTCCAGGGATTTATCCTTCCATGATTTAAGCTGAACACGAGCTTAAATAATACAGGAGCTGAATCACACAGGAGGTATGTTGGGGATCAGCAAGGTACCTGAGCCATGGTGGGTATTTTAACAGCCGGGACCTGCCAGGTTGAGTCTCTCCTTTCCTCTTTGATGTGATGATCTTAGAGGCAGAACTACTGACTTTTAGAGTGTCATTACCTCCTTGGGAGTTAGTGTTCTCATGTTCCACTGTGCATATCTGTATCCTGGCTGTATTGCTTAACCTGCAAAATGGGAAAATAACCTGTAAAATAGGAAAATAAGATACTTCCGGAGTTTTGTGAGAACTAAATAAATGGAATAGGTAGCACCATGCCTGGTATGTGCTAAGTGCTTAGTAAATACTACCTATTATTATCATTACTATTTTTATCATCAGCATCATGGCCTGGAATATACTAGCTGAACAGACAACGGCCTTTCTGGTTAAAGTGGGGGAAGAAACATCCAGAGAACATGATCTGAAAACTACTCACAGAGTGAAAAGAGCGTAAGTTCAGGCATCCAGAGTTTTTCTCCAAACTCTGCTGTGGTGGTGGAGGTGGTTTAGTTGCTAAGTCATGTCCGACTCTTGCGACGCCATGGACTGTAGCCTGCTGGGTTCCTCTGTCCATGGGATTCTGCAGGTAAGAATACTGAGTGGGTTGCCAATTCCTTCTCCAAAACTCTGCTATAGGTGACCTTGAATGAGTCACTTTACCTCTTTGTTCCTGTTTTCACATCTACAAACAACATCTGGGGATGAACCTGGCCATCTCTAAGGCCCTTCAAGCTCAAAAAGTTCAAGTACAAAGTGAGTTGGGTTTTATATTGTTCAAACTGTCAGGTTTGAAGCATATTTTCTTAACATGTATTACTCTGAAGACCTATACCAGCAGTTGCCACCCCTGGGAAAGTTGACTCCTACACTCTTAGCACTGAGCGTCTTACATCCTGAAACTGCCTCTATCCCCTTAGTCCTGGGCAAACCAGATGGTTGGTCAGCCTACCCATGGAATAATTGTCCCACTGTAGGAGTGCTGGATGACAGTCTAAATACACATCTGCAGGGACGGAGTAGTTCTGTTGAACCACGGGAAGCATCCTTAGGAAGCCAGTCAACATTTTTCATGGGGCATTGTCTTAGCCTGGACTGCTATCATAAAATTCCATCAACTGGGTGGCTTAAAGAACAGAAATTTATGTCTCACATTCTGAAGACGGGGAAGTCCAAGATCAAGGTGCAAGTCGATTCCGTTCCTGGTGAGGATTCTCCTCCTGGCTTGCAGATGGATGCCTTCTTGCTGTGTCTTCGCATGGTAGAGACAGATCATTTCTGTCTCTGCATATAGTGGTTCTGCTCGCATGAATTAATAACCTCCCAAAGGTGAAGTGAAATGAAGTCAGAGTCATGTCCGACTCTTTGTGACCCCATGGACGGTAGCCTACCAGGCTCCTCCGACCATGGGATTTTCCAGGCAAGAGTACTGGAGTGGGTTGCTATTTCTTTCTCCAGGGGATCTTCCTGACCCAGGGATCGAACCCAGGTCTCCTGCATTGTAGGCAGATGCTTTATCATCTGAGCCACCAGGGAACCTCCCAAAGGCCTTGCTTTCAAATGTCCTCACATGGGGGTTAAGGCTGACTATATGATTTTGTGGAAGGGAACACAAACAGTCCATAGCAAGATGGGCTGACCAAAGTTGCATCATCAGGAGACGTGTTGCCATGGAGGTGCCAAAGGGTCCTTGTGCCTACCCCTCATTTCTGCACCGAACCAGTCCCATTTCATGCTTTTACTCGGGGGGCTGCTTGGCTACTTCCCGTCTTGATATTGGGGCTGACAAGAGAGGAGTGAGTCTTCAAAGGGCACCGTTTCACAGGCTCAACACGTGTGAGGCTTCCTCCATAGAAAGAGTGAATCGAAAGAAGGAGTTGGTCTTATTTTCCAGAGCTCTGTCTAGAATAACACGTTGACTTTTGGATCCTTCAGGGACCGGAAAGTGACAGATTGAAGGGTGCTGTGAGGGAGTCATCCAGATGATTGACAAGGGAGAGGAAGAAATTGATAAGAAGGAAGAAAAAGGACAAAAGTCCATGCATCTAGGCAGGGTGCATGTGTGCGTGTGCAGGGCAAGAGAGGGCAACTAGGAGAGGAAGGGGGGGAGGGGAGGCTGGGGCCAGGCACCCAGAGAGGAGCTGTGGGTGGAGGCGACGCCACGCCAAAGCGGCGCCCTTGGGCTCTACCTGTGTTCAGCATCTGCTTGCGCTGCCGTCAGCTGCTCCAGCTGTGCTGCTGTCACTGCGGTTGCTTACTCACTCAGTTGTGTCTGGACTCTTTGCAGCCCCATGGGCTGTAGCCCACCAGGGCTTTCTGTCTGTGGGATTTTTCAGGCAAGAATACTGGAATGGGTTGCCATTTCCTACCCTACAGGACCTTCCCGATTCAGGAATGGAACCCGTGTCTCCTGCATTGGAAGGCGGATGCTTTACCACTCTGCCACCTGGAAGGCCCATACTCTAGGTGTGGGGATGGTACCATCCTTTGGTCTAGTGGAGGTGAAAGGCAGTGTGTGCAGTTGTGAAAAACAAGGGTTTGCTTACTAGCTGTGTTGCCTTGAGCAAGTTAGAAAACCTTTCCCTGCCTCAGTTTCCTTACCTATAGAAGGAGCATAGTCACAGGACCTACTTATTAAGTGTGAACATTGTGTCCGTTTGTATATCAAAAGCACTTAGACGAATGCCTGGCGTGTAGCTCATGTCACTGTTATCCTTATCAAATGAACTATTGCATTTCACGTGCTCAGTATACCACCTGACAGGTACGAATCACTCAGTGAATGCTGCTGTTATTATTGTTGTTGTTATTATCATCCATAGTAACATATCAAAATGAGGCAGAGAAGAATTATGTTTATAGTACAAATGTAACACAGCCAAGGCAAAGCCAGGTAACAACAAAGAATTAAGATCATCAAAATCTACTGTCAATCTAAAGGTGATATTTGAATGGTGGGGAAAGGATCTATAGACGTTTGCCTGCTGGGAGCAAAGGGAATCCGAGTTGAAGAAAATAACCAGAAGAAGGGGTCAACGTCTGAGCCTGTAGCTGGCAATTTGATCAACCTAAAAAGGCTGGCAAGAGCTTTCCTTGGCTTTTTAGGAGATGTGCACAGCAGTTCCTGCTGCATTTGCTGATTAACACAGCAGCCAACAGAAAATGCTATGTATGTATCCCTGTTTATTTTGTTATTTACAATTGAAATCCTAGGCTTGAACTGAACACATTACCCTATTGTTCTTCAATTACAAGGTTTTTTTTTGGGGGGGTGGTTGGTAGACTCATTGATTGATTCAATGATTTATTCATTTAACAAATATCCATGGAGTATCTATTACATGCTTTCCACTCTTATAGGTAGTGGGCATACAACAATGAGCCAAGAAACTGTTATTCTCATGAGACTTCCATTCTAGTGGAGGAGGCAGGCAACAAAAGGAAAAATGTATACCAAGTGGTGATAAGTGCTCAGAAGAAAAATATTAGAGCAGGGTATAGTGATAGCACAGAGGGCAAGGGTTGTAGTGTTTTAAATAGAGTGGTTGGAGAAGGTGGAGACATGATTGGAGTGTGGACAATGTGAAGCANTTTTATCATCAGCATCATGGCCTGGAATATACTAGCTGAACAGACAACGGCCTTTCTGGTTAAAGTGGGGGAAGAAACATCCAGAGAACATGATCTGAAAACTACTCACAGAGTGAAAAGAGCGTAAGTTCAGGCATCCAGAGTTTTTCTCCAAACTCTGCTGTGGTGGTGGAGGTGGTTTAGTTGCTAAGTCATGTCCGACTCTTGCGACGCCATGGACTGTAGCCTGCTGGGTTCCTCTGTCCATGGGATTCTGCAGGTAAGAATACTGAGTGGGTTGCCAATTCCTTCTCCAAAACTCTGCTATAGGTGACCTTGAATGAGTCACTTTACCTCTTTGTTCCTGTTTTCACATCTACAAACAACATCTGGGGATGAACCTGGCCATCTCTAAGGCCCTTCAAGCTCAAAAAGTTCAAGTACAAAGTGAGTTGGGTTTTATATTGTTCAAACTGTCAGGTTTGAAGCATATTTTCTTAACATGTATTACTCTGAAGACCTATACCAGCAGTTGCCACCCCTGGGAAAGTTGACTCCTACACTCTTAGCACTGAGCGTCTTACATCCTGAAACTGCCTCTATCCCCTTAGTCCTGGGCAAACCAGATGGTTGGTCAGCCTACCCATGGAATAATTGTCCCACTGTAGGAGTGCTGGATGACAGTCTAAATACACATCTGCAGGGACGGAGTAGTTCTGTTGAACCACGGGAAGCATCCTTAGGAAGCCAGTCAACATTTTTCATGGGGCATTGTCTTAGCCTGGACTGCTATCATAAAATTCCATCAACTGGCTGGCTTAAAGAACAGAAATTTATGTCTCACATTCTGAAGACGGGGAAGTCCAAGATCAAGGTGCAAGTCGATTCCGTTCCTGGTGAGGACTCTCCTCCTGGCTTGCAGATGGATGCCTTCTTGCTGTGTCTTCGCATGGTAGAGACAGATCATTTCTGTCTCTGCATATAGTGGTTCTGCTCGCATGAATTAATAACCTCCCAAAGGTGAAGTGAAATGAAGTCAGAGTCATGTCCGACTCTTTGTGACCCCATGGACGGTAGCCTACCAGGCTCCTCCGACCATGGGATTTTCCAGGCAAGAGTACTGGAGTGGGTTGCTATTTCTTTCTCCAGGGGATCTTCCTGACCCAGGGATTGAACCCAGGTCTCCTGCATTGTAGGCAGATGCTTTATCATCTGAGCCACCAGGGAACCTCCCAAAGGCCTTGCTTTCAAATGTCCTCACATGGGGGTTAAGGCTGACTATATGATTTTGTGGAAGGGAACACAAACAGTCCATAGCAAGATGGGCTGACCAAAGTTGCATCATCAGGAGACGTGTTGCCATGGAGGTGCCAAAGGGTCCTTGTGCCTACCCCTCATTTCTGCACCGAACCAGTCCCATTTCACTCTTTTACTCGGGGGGCTGCTTGGCTACTTCCCGTCTTGATATTGGGGCTGACAAGAGAGGAGTGAGTCTTCAAAGGGCACCGTTTCACAGGCTCAACACGTGTGAGGCTTCCTCCATAGAAAGAGTGAATCGAAAGAAGGAGTTGGTCTTATTTTCCAGAGCTCTGTCTAGAATAACACGTTGACTTTTGGATCCTTCAGGGACCGGAAAGTGACAGATTGAAGGGTGCTGTGAGGGAGTCATCCAGATGATTGACAAGGGAGAGGAAGAAATTGATAAGAAGGAAGAAAAAGGACAAAAGTCCGTGCATCTAGGCAGGGTGCATGTGTGCGTGTGCAGGGCAAGAGAGGGCAACTAGGAGAGGAAGGGGGGGAGGGGAGGCTGGGGCCAGGCACCCAGAGAGGAGCTGTGGGTGGAGGCGACGCCACGCCAAAGCGGCGCCCTTGGGCTCTACCTGCGTTCAGCATCTGCTTGCGCTGCCGTCAGCTGCTCCAGCTGTGCTGCTGTCACTGCGGTTGCTTACTCACTCAGTTGTGTCTGGACTCTTTGCAGCCCCATGGACTGTAGCCCACCAGGGCTTTCTGTCTGTGGGATTTTTCAGGCAAGAATACTGGAATGGGTTGCCATTTCCTACCCTACAGGACCTTCCCGATTCAGGAATGGAACCCGTGTCTCCTGCATTGGAAGGCGGATGCTTTACCACTCTGCCACCTGGAAGGCCCATACTCTAGGTGTGGGGATGGTACCATCCTTTGGTCTAGTGGAGGTGAAAGGCAGTGTGTGCAGTTGTGAAAAACAAGGGTTTGCTTACTAGCTGTGTTGCCTTGAGCAAGTTAGAAAACCTTTCCCTGCCTCAGTTTCCTTACCTATAGAAGGAGCATAGTCACAGGACCTACTTATTAAGTGTGAACATTGTGTCCGTTTGTATATCAAAAGCACTTAGACGAATGCCTGGCGTGTAGCTCATGTCACTGTTATCCTTATCAAATGAACTATTGCATTTCACGTGCTCAGTATACCACCTGACAGGTACGAATCACTCAGTGAATGCTGCTGTTATTATTGTTGTTGTTATTATCATCCATAGTAACATATCAAAATGAGGCAGAGAAGAATTATGTTTATAGTACAAATGTAACACAGCCAAGGCAAAGCCAGGTAACAACAAAGAATTAAGATCATCAAAATCTACTGTCAATCTAAAGGTGATATTTGAATGGTGGGGAAAGGATCTATAGACGTTTGCCTGCTGGGAGCAAAGGGAATCCGAGTTGAAGAAAATAACCAGAAGAAGGGGTCAACGTCTGAGCCTGTAGCTGGCAATTTGATCAACCTAAAAAGGCTGGCAAGAGCTTTCCTTGGCTTTTTAGGAGATGTGCACAGCAGTTCCTGCTGCATTTGCTGATTAACACAGCAGCCAACAGAAAATGCTATGTATGTATCCCTGTTTATTTTGTTATTTACAATTGAAATCCTAGGCTTGAACTGAACACATTACCCTATTGTTCTTCAATTACAAGGTTTTTTTTGGGGGGGGTGGTTGGTAGACTCATTGATTGATTCAATGATTTATTCATTTAACAAATATCCATGGAGTATCTATTACATGCTTTCCACTCTTATAGGTAGTGGGCATACAACAATGAGCCAAGAAACTGTTATTCTCATGAGACTTCCATTCTAGTGGAGGAGGCAGGCAACAAAAGGAAAAATGTATACCAAGTGGTGATAAGTGCTCAGAAGAAAAATATTAGAGCAGGGTATAGTGATAGCACAGAGGGCAAGGGTTGTAGTGTTTTAAATAGAGTGGTTGGAGAAGGTGGAGACATGATTGGAGTGTGGACAATGTGAAGCACAAGTCACATGGATGGGTGAGGAAAGAGTGTTGAAAGTGAGGAAACAGGAGGTGCAAAGGCCCTGAGGTAGGAGCACTGTCATTGTGTTTGAAGAATATCAAGGATGCTAGTAAGGCTGGAGGTAAATGAGTGAGGGGAGGCCAGTAAGGAGCGAGACCAAAGAGGAAGCAGGGTGTATCAGTCAGGGTTCAGCCTGAAAAGCAGAACCTCTAGGAGGTGGAGCATATATATGGATAAATATATCTCTGCATATATGGGTTTGTTGTAGGGATTTGGCATCACGCAAGAGTTAGTGGGAGCTGGTTACATGTGTGAGGTTGTCACTGTGTCTGATGGAGCTTTTAGTCCACCAGGCAGGTAGTCAGGAAAGGAATATGGGTGTAAGTAGTGGGTTCAGTTCAGTTCAGTCGCTCAGTTGTGTCCGACTCTTTGCGACCCCATGGACTGCAGCACACCAGGCCTCCCTGTATATCACCAACTCCCAGAGTTCACTCAGACTAACGTCCATCGAGTCAGTGATGCCATCCAGCCATCTCATCCTCTGTCGTCCCCTTCTCCTCCTGCCCCCAATCCCTCCCAGCATCAGGGGCTTTTCCAATGAGTCAACTCTTTGCATGAGGTGGCTAAAGTATTGGAGTTTCAGCTTTAGCATTAGTCCTTCCAATGAACACCCAGGACTGATCTCCTTTAGGATGGACTAGTTGGACCTTCTTGCAGTCCAAGGGACTCTCAAGAGTCTTCTCCAACACCACAGTTCAAAAGCATCAATTCTTCAGCACTCAGCTTTCTTCACAGTCCAACTCTCACATCCATACATGACTACTGGAAAAACCATAGCCTTGACTAGACGGACCTTTGTTGGCAAAGTAATGTCTCTGCTTTTTAATATGCTGTCTAGGTTGCTCATAACTTTCCTTCCAAGCAGTAAGTGTCTTTTAATTTCATGGCTGCAGTCAGTGGTTTAGGGGAGATCAAAGGTGGGTTGGCCCCCATGGCATGAGTTCCACGAGGATGGTCTGAAACCTGTGTTGGTTCTGGTCACCTCTGGTGTTAGTGGTATGGATATCCTGTCAAAGCTGGGGTGCTTTCTTATAATGAAGACACATACTTGCCCAGGATCAGGAGGCAGAGACACTGAAGGGGAATCCAAGGGGAGGGAGGAGTATTTATAGGTTTGTTGCTGCTTCATGTGAATGAGGGAAACCATCAGATTGGTAACACTGTGTACAAGCTACCACTGTTCCTCCATCATGCAGACCCCTCAAGAATCTTCCCTGGGGCCCACCCAATGGGGAAACATACAAGAAAGGGAATTCTGGGAAACATAGTTCAGCCTAGCCAAGCTGATGCGTTACAAAGCCACCACATGGGTTGTGTGGATGGGGGTTCCTAGGAAATCTAGAAAAGATCCTCATGAGACTTCCTTGACTATTTGCCCAACAGACAATGACTCCTTAGTTAAAGCTGCTGCTCAGGGTGAGGTGCCTTTGGTTTTCCAGTAGTTTACCCAAGTGCCCAGATGGTAGCTAACGGGGAGGAGATTTGATTCGCATTCCCTGGGGAAGATGACTTTAGTTGCATCAATCATCATTAGCCACAGCATCATATTCAGCTATTTGATGCAACAGAATTTGATTGACGTAATTACTAGACAAAAAAGAAAAACGATTAAATAAGAACTTGGCTCTGGGGAATTAGAAGCGCTAATGCAAATGAGGAGTCGACTATCCGGTTCAATTTGATCATTCATTTGTTTAGTCATCCATTCCCCAAATATTTGTGCTCAGCACAGGCACAGTAATGGGCTATGTTTGGATGTGAAGCATAAATTCTGTACTAGCAAGTAAACTTCCGTTATGCTAAACGCCAGGGATACAGAGATGGACGTTGATGTCAGGAATTTTCCAGATATGTAATTTTAGTAGAGGTATGCCCAGGAATGAAGATGCCACCAGCAGGAAGTCTGTAAGTCTCTCTGGGCAAAGGGGCATAATGTCCTACCTGCATATATGATGGCGTCCTCACTCTCAGACTGCTTATGGTCTAGTTGAGGAGCCCACGGGTACACAGGCAAGGGACTATCTTATAAGTGCAAACTGGGGCTACAGGCCAAGCACAGCTGAAACTGGGTAGAGGGTGGGGAGAAGTCCACCTCATGACCCAGTCAAGCTTTGAAAACCAGAGATCTTTTCGTGCTCATCCCAGAAGCTGCACAGCTTTTAGAGACTTGTCTTTTCACAGGAAATATCCCACTCAAAAATAGTGTGTTTGGCAGAGGCCTATTCTCCCGCAATCTTTGCCTTTGTCTGCAGTGTGTTAAAATAAGAGAGCTTCTGATTCAGAGGAGTTATAAAAATAATATAGTAATTACAAAGTTCACTTTCGTGACTCACTTTGCTCTAAATCATGGCGCTCTTCAGGGAAACCTTCTTGGAGTTAAAAATGCCAGTTGCTGTTCATATTTCGAAAGTGCCAATGGATCCGAAATTTCGAGATTGAATAATTTGACAGCCTGGGGGAAGGGGCGGGTGCTGGGATGATGACGGTTTTCAATGTTTGTAGATGTCTCTTTTAAAAGGCAGGAAATAAATTGGCTGATTTGTCGTGCTTACATCGCGGTGCAATGCTTGATCACAGAGTACCTTGTTTCGGATTCCTATTTGTTCATGGTGCAATGCTTGATCATAGAGTACCTTGTTTCGGATTCGTATTTGTTTTTTGCTCCCTCCCCTCCTGTCTAATTGCCCTTTCCAGAACAGAGGCTTCCACTGCCTTTTGGCTTCAGTAATGGCTTTCATTTTCATTAAGAGCTTTGCGCTAATGGACTGTTACAAAACGCACACTTTGTAGCAGTCACCGCCAAATGACTCTCATTCGACTGACAGTTTCCTGCGTCAGGCGGAAAAGAAGTGGGCCGGGGGCAAGACAGTGGGAACGAGAAGTTTCCAAACAGGAGAGACACCTGCTTCTGTCCTTGGGTTTCTTCAGGCAAAGTGGGATCGGCACCTGGAATTCCATGAGTATTTTCTACTCAATCGCTTTGAAATGCCTCTTGGTCAGCAAAACGTACTGAAGGAAGAAAATAGGGAGCCCGTTTTTCTCATGATATTTTAGTTTGAGGATGGTTGGGAGTACAACTTGCAGAGGTCTCCCAAGAAGGAACAGTGATGATGACAGGATGTCACCAACCCTGCTCCAAAGATGCACATGGTAGTTATTGCTGCTGTAAGCACCTAAGATAATTGGTGCTTGTTGAATTTCACTTGAGGTGTGCCATTCCATATGCAGTAGAAGGCCCGATGTTGTTGAATGGTTTCAGAATTGGATTTCTTTGTAAAGTAGACTGGGCTTTGTGCTCCTGGTACCATAGCTAAATAGATACAATTTAAAAATCTTCAAGCTTTAAGTAAGCTTAGAGATAATTGATTTAATGCCCTCTCCCATTTTCATGAAGCTGACAGAGATTGACTGGTAAGTGTAAGCTAGATGTTAGCGGGGGCCAATCTGACACTAGGAGGTTTGGTGAGCTTTGACCCCCAAACGTGGTCTTCTGAGCATCACTTTTGATTCCTACCCCTAGTCTCTTTCCTGGTCTCTCTTTCTGAGCCTGTCTTCTCCAAAACACCAGAAATATTCTTCCTCTTGTTTCAGATGGAGTGAGCCCACCTAGCTTCAGGTCGCCCCAGTACACTCGTCCTCCACCCCAACCTGTTTCCCAAACAAATTCAAAACTTTTTCAGGACACTTATTCTTGCCTGGCAAATCCCATGGACAGAAGAATCCCTGGTAGGCTGCAGTCCATGGCGTTGCTAAGAGTCGGACACGACTGAGCGACTTCACTTTCACTTTTCACTTTCATGCATTGGAGAAGGAAATGGCAACCCACTCCAGTGTTCTTGCCTGGAGAATCCCAGGGACGGGGGAGCCTGGTGGGCTGCCATCTATGGGGTCGCACAGAGTCAGACATGACTGAAGCGACTTATTAGCAGCAGCAGCATAATGAACAAAATTTTCTCTAACATGTTACATTAATCACAGATCTGGTCTAAAATGCAGGTTTTTAATTTTAAAATCTCTGTACTTTTCACAACATAATGTATTTGCTTTAAGATTTTCTGTGTGAGTAAAGCCTTCATCAGGTGATGTTACTGATGACATACTTCTTTTTCACTTAAATTTGTCACATGTGTCGCCCCTCACAGGAGGAAGCAAAGATCAATTAACATTTCAAATTTTTTATAAATTTTTTTTAACACCAAAACCATTTTATCTTAGGGAATAGCCGATGAACAGCATTGTGATAGTTTCAGGTGAACAGCAAAGGGACTCAGCTATAAGACCAGTTAACATTTTGATGGGCTGAAACCTAGAATNATTAACATTTCAAATTTTTTATAAATTTTTTTTAACACCAAAACCATTTTATCTTAGGGAATAGCCGATGAACAGCATTGTGATAGTTTCAGGTGAACAGCAAAGGGACTCAGCTATAAGACCAGTTAACATTTTGATGGGCTGAAACCTAGAATCTAGGCTTAAAGTCGTTACAATAACTAATTATTAAAATCTTTGCAATTAGATATTTTGAGTATATACTTAATATAGATTGTATTAGCTGATTGACACCTTTGCAGATGGAATGATAGCATATACAAGTGTGTAAGCCATTGTTTCTTCTTCACTAATACCCATTTCCCCTTAGGAAATAAAAAGATATTGGTAAAATTCCTAGCATTTTTCAGTTTTATGTTCTCATATAGTTTAAACAGTGGAGCCAGAATCTACTTGCTTTTGTGTTTGAACATGCAAATTCTGAAGGGTCAGAAGGCTGGATCCTATATTTTATGCAAGATATTTGGCTTGGCATGAGTCTATAATGTCAAATAATAACCACATGGATTTACAAAGCCCAGTTTGAGAAAGGTCACCAAAATGTATAAGCTGACTTTGAGAGTAGATACTGTAGGCTTGAAATGAGGATGATTAAATCTTAAACCTTCATTAAAGTTTGGAAAAGTCTGGCCGGATGTGAGTTTTTAAACACCACGGAGTGATCAGCCTTCTTTTCCCATCATGACCTTAAACTTATTTCTCAGTTCAGCTACTGAGTACTCTCTTTAAAAGGACTGTTCTTTTAAAAAAGAAACATAAGTTGTACCTCGCCAGTTGTACCTCGACTCTTTGCGACCCCACAGACTGTAGCCTGCCAGGCTCCTCTGTCCTTAGAATTCTCCACATGTGATGGGATGGAAAAGAGATACATGAAATGAAAAGACAGATGTGAAAATATTCCAAGGTCCCAAGATGCAAAGCATCTAGAATAGAGAGAGCAAGATGAATGTGGTGCCCTCAATCTCAACTACAAAAAAGGCAGCGTGTTTACCAAATCTTTGAAAAAGCTTTCTTCCCAGAAAAGATCAATTTTAGCTGAATGCAATCCAGAAAATTTGTGCTTGAAGGATGCTTCCTGGAACAGGTAGCCCAGAGCTCCAGGATTCGTGGCCTGAGAAGGAAGTACTCTTCACTTCCTGGGTATGGCTGGCACCTGGAGGGTGATGCCTGGCATGCCTGGAAATTGGAGAGCATGTAGAGAACTAGCTGTTTTTGTATGATGCATCTCAACGTGAGTGCTTGATCACTCCACCTAACATAAATTTGTTCTGAGATCCAGAATTTCAATGTGGTGCCCATCTGTCAGTATTCTGTACTAGAGGTTACCTTAAAACAAGGGCCACCTCGTTATATCCAGGAAGGCCACTTAGAAGGGAAATCATAAAGAAGTTGGGTGTTAACTTTCTGGAGTTTGTTCTTGAGAAATGACCGTGACTGTTGGAGCTACACCAGTCTGAAGTCAGAGCCTGGACTCTGTCCTTATTATCTGTGTGACGGGATGAGTCACTGAACCTCTCTGAACCTTAGTTTCCTCTTCTAAAATGGGAGTAATAAAGAGAGAATTGTCAGGGTGTCTTAGTGCATGTGTGTGTTCATGTTTGTAAAGGAGGTAGCAGAATACCTGGTTCAAGGCAGACCCTCAGTGTTGGTTTTTCTTTACAGGAGCTTCCCTGGTGGTTCAGATGGCAAAGAGTCTGCCTGCAATGTAGGAGACCTTTTTTTTTTTTTCATTATTGCTCTTTAATTCATTTTCTCCTCCTCTGCCAACTCTTTTCTTCTCTATGTCAAACCCCTATCCTATGCTACATTTTCACAGAGTTATGCTCTCATGCTAACCCTGCCATGGACCTGGCTGAAAAGGCTTTAAGTATCATCTAGGATCTGGGCTTCCCCGGTGGCCTAGATGGTAGAGAATCCACCTGCAATGCAGGAGACTCAGGTTCGATCCCTGGGTTGTGAAGATCTCCTGGAGACGGGAATGGCAATCCACTCCAGTATTCTTGCCTGGAGAATCCCATGGTCAGAGGATCCTGATGGGCTATGGTACATGGAGTCACAAAAAGTCAGACATGACTGAGTGACTAACACTTATAACCCAGGCATAATACCTATAACCTTTTAGAGGCACTTTATAACTTTGAAAACTCATTTTGATCCAAAGGAATGAATCTCTAATGGTGAAATCTCTCTGTTTTCTGGCTTGCTGATATGAGGGTCAGTTTTGTTTGGGGCCGGTACCATCTTCATATCACAAGTTATAAATTTCTGAACTTTTTTTTTTTTTTTAACCCTTTTCTTCATGTGGCCTTGGCTACCTACCTGTAAAGCCAATCTGGCTATGAAAATGGAGGGCTCCTCAGGACTGTTTTAATCAGAAAAAAAAAAAAAACCTTACAGCTACTGTGCCAGTGCTTGTGTGCCAGTGAGACTGTGCAGAGCTTCATTAGGAAGTTTACACTGGGCCTTTCCAGAGACTGTGCAGCTTGACTCAGTCTCTGAATAAATTTGCAAGTGCTAATCTAGTCATTGCTGGAGAGTCTCCAAACGTAGGGCAGGACTATTTTCCCTGGATTGGTAGGCATTCGATTTGCAGGGTCTGGGGCCCTGGTAAGTTCTGCGCGCCTGGAGGGAGGTTGGCTATGCAGCCAGGTGCAGGGGAAAGGAGCTGCTGGGGAGCCCGTGGCAGGGAGGCCTCTGAAATCAGGGCCGTGAGGGATTTGCCCTGTGACTTCCAGGTCCAAATTCAGCAGAGATTTCCCGAGTGCCTACTGCGTGCCAGGCACCATGGTGAGCATTGCTGCCACCGCTGCTAAGTCGCTTCAGTCGTGGCCGACTTTGCGCGACCCCAGAGACGGCAGCCCGCCAGGCTCCCCGTCCCTGGAATTCTCCAGACATTAGGGATGTCTAATGAGAGAATAAGACCAACGGAAACATTCCTGCGCACTTTGGGTCTGATGATAGGGGTCGGGGGAGAAGCAGCGCAGTAGATGAGTGAAGTGTGGGGTGGGAGTGTGTGTGACAATCAGGATACAGTTTGACATGAGGTCGTTAGACACTGCAGAGACTGCAACGCTGGAATGCAGACTACACGTGCCATCCTGATACAGATACGGGGGAGGCGGGACATACCCACAAGGACTTGGACTGGAGGGTGGTCCGGGTAGAAGAAATGATTTGGCAAAGTCTCTGAGGTGGAAAGCCTTCCTGACCTGCTTAGGAACAACCAGGAGGCTTGTATACCTGAAGCAGAGTAAACCAGAGAGGGAAATAGAAGATGCTTCAGGAAGTAATAGTGCAGGCTTCCCTGGAGGCTCAGAGGGTAAAGCATCTGTCTACAATGTGGGAGGCCTGGGTTCAATTCCTGGGTGGGGAAGATCCCCTGGAAAGGGAAATAGCAACCCACTCCAGTACTTTTGCCTGGAAAATCACATGGATGAAGGAGCCTGGTAGGCTACAGTCCATGGGGTGGCAAAGAGTCAGACATGACTGAGCGACTTCAATTTCACTTTCAGGAAGTAAAGGTGGGTGACATGTCTCCTAGAAACAAGGGGACCTCTTAGGAGGCTCCCAGGTAAAAGGTTAGGGCTTGGGACCAGGGTGGCCGGCCAAGATCCAGCCTCAGCAGAGTCCAGGGATATCCTCAGGATGGACGACGTCTCGGCGAATGAAGAAAGATAGAGATAGAGATAAGGAAAGAGACACGGGGTGACCAGGCTTCTTCGGTGAGCGAGGCCCATTTACTTTATTCTTCTCGGGGCTTATATACCCTGAGTTATACATAGAGCAAGGTGAAAAATGCAGAGTCAACTCAACATTCCATCAGTAATAACACACCACAGTTCAAAAGCATCAGTTCTCCAGAGCTCAGCTTTCTTTATGGTCCAGCTCTCACATCCATACACAACTGCTGGAGAAACCGCAGCTTTGACAGTATATGGACTTTTGTCCCCAAAGTGATGTCTCTGCTTCCTAACACACTGTCTAGGTCTGTCATAGCTTTCCCTCCAGGGAGCAAACATGTTTTAAATCCATGCCCACAGTCACCATCTGCAATGATTCTGTCACTGTTCCCACTGTTTTCCCATCTGTGTGCCATGAAGTGATGGCACCAGATGCCAGGCTTAGGTTTTTGAATGTTGAGTTTTAAGTCGGCCTTTTCACTCTCCTCTCTCACTTTCATCAAGAGCCTCTTCAGTCCCTCTTTGCTTCCTGTCATTACAGCAGTGCCATCTGCGCATCTGAGGTGATCAGTATTGCCCCTGACAACCTTGGCTCCAGCTTGTGATTCATCCTGGACCTGGGATCTCCCGTGCCCCCTGCATTGGCAGGTGGATCGTTAACCCCTGGGCCACCAAGAAAGTCCCTCTATTTCTTTTCTCAGGGAACTTCCAGACACCTTGTCACACTAATCTAAAAGCCCACTTCTTTAACCTTTAAAATAGCATTAGAGCCGGGATGGAGGGCTCAGGGCTTCCACTAAGATGGTGGGGGAGATCTCCTGATGATGAGAGGCCACCACGTGGCACTCCTGATGGCAGGCACTAGAGTGAAGGGTCAGCAGAGGCCGCAATCCAGAGGTAGGGAGAGGCGGGGTGTTCTGGGAAGAGAAGTGAGATCGCTGTGGCTGTGTGTGGGGATGAGTCTGGCACTCCGTGCCCAGCAGTGGGGCCACCTTTGCCCATCAGGCCTCTTCCTCATGACCTTTGCCATGGGTGGGATTCTCCACGCTGGCTCCCGGCAGTGGCCATAGTAGAGAAGATGAGACTAGTAAACCACGTGTGAGTGCTGAGTCATTTCAGTCGTGTCTAACGCTGTGACCCTGTGGACTGCAGCCTGCCAGGCTCCTCTGTCCATGGGATTCTCCAGGCAATAATACTGGAGTGGGTTTCCATGCCCTCCTCCAAGGGATCTTCCTGACCCAGGGATCGAACCCGTGACTCTTATGTTTCCTGCATTGGCAGGTGGGTTATTTACCACTAGCGCCACCTGCTAGAAGCCTGAGAATAGTCATATTCTGGGTTTATTTGGAAGGCAGAGTTAATCAATAGGGTTTGCTTTTAGATTAAGTGTGGTGAGTGAGAAGACAGGGGCCAGGGATGACTCCAAGGCATTTGTCCTTAGCGACAGGAAGGAGGGCAGTGCCCTTGACCAGAGCGGGAGACTGGGCTGTAGGCAGGGCCAGTTTAAGGGGAAAGAGCTGGAGCTGAGTTGAGTCACAAGAAGTCTGAGATCTCCAAACCTGGATTTGACATCCAAGGGGAGATGTCGAGGAGTCAGTGGGTTTGAGGTTGAAGTTCAGGGAAGAGGTTGGACCAGAGATGTAAAGCTGAGGGTCATCAGCATGTGGACAGCCATTAACGCCAGGACACTTTGCAGAGTCACTTCCCTTTAGGGAGATTTCCTGTCCTTTGACAGAACTCACATTCCCCCAGGGTGGATTTGAGATAGCTTCCTGCCAGAGCTGCCTGCTCCTTTGTCCTTGTGTCTGAGGTTTATACCTGGCTGGATTCAGGTGTCTTTGAAGTGAAGGGTCTGCTTCCCAAGGAGGATACAAAGTGATCTATCAAGATGTTAGGATGAACAGGCTAGAAATATTTATCTTTGATCCTGTCTTAATGTTTTTCTCTGTGAGTGTGTGTGTGTTCAAGTGTATGTGTGTGCTCTCTCATACCTCTACTCTGTGGTTATAGCATATGAAAGAAGTTTATGCTTCTTGAGAAGGTGTGTTTATAAACTTGTAACAAAGTGGGAGATTAAAGAAGTTTACAGACCACCACCTGGATGAAGGAGACGGGGGACATCTGTTGATTCAGGAGCTCTAGAGAGATGTCTGGGAATCAGGGAGTCCTGTGTCTTTGTCCCTGGTGGAGTGAGAGGGACACCAAGCTTGCCTCCAGTAGAAGAGATCCTTTTAAGGGAACATTCTGGTTCCACCAAGACTTGCCGAAGCACCTTCTAGGTCCAGACAGCACAATGGGCATTGTCACCTTTTGCTCTCATATCCTCAGAGGAAGCCTGGGAGGTTGAACCAGAGAATCACTCCCCATGAAGGAACAGGAAAGGGACGGTGAGTTCACGATGAGCACAGGGTGGCAACCTTCTCAGGACCCCTGCACGCCCAGGAGATAGCCCTTACTCAGGTAAAGAGGGGAGGTGTCCTTCCAGGATCTCACGTGAAGAACCACTGTGTTCTAGACCACCATTGCCCCCAAGGCATTCCAGATGGGAAACAGCTCAACTTTTTTCTCTCCAAAGTCTGTTTGAGTTGGCTCAGATGTTAATGAATTTGCCTGCAATGCAGGAGACACGGGTTCGATCCCTGAGTCAATAAGATCCCTTGGAGAAGGGCATGGCAGCCCACCCCAGTACTCTTGCCTGGAGAGTCCCATGGACAGATGATCCTGGTGGGCCGCAGTCCATGGGGTCACAAAGGAGTCAGGCATGACTGAGCGACTGACACTTTCAGAAAACACTCTTCTAATCTCAGGTCTACACTTGATGAAAAAGTCGGGAAATGCCAGATGGTGAGCAGTGTTTCCCCTGGGAGGGAAGAGGCTGTTGCATTTTCCAAATCGTTCTCTGTCTCTTTTAGACACTCTTTAAAGAAAAGCTTCGAGTTCCAAGTGTTGTCGATGGTCCTCAGGCCCTTTGGTCGGTTCCTTGGCAGTTCTCTTTTCATGGGTTTATGATTGTTTCTCAGGCTAGACTGCACAGACCTCGAGGGTAAGAACCCTACCAGCTCCTGCAGCTCCTTTTCTGTTATTCTTTCAGCGCCCTGCACCTGTGGGAGCTGCATGATGATTGTTGACTGATTACTCTGTCATGGGTGTAAGAGTCTCAACAATAAAATCAAGTGAGAGCAGTGATTAAACAGATCACAATAGCCAGGATCCAGGAGGAAGGCAGCCATCACCTGCTCACCTCCATCCCCACCTCTATGCCCTTTGGCTGGCATGAGGCTCCTGGAGTTTGTTGAGGTCTCTGGAACAGGACAGAAATGATTTCAGAAACAGAAGCCTCTCTCCATGGAAAGCCTGTCTCCAGCTTCATGAGATGTAAATCGGGAGCCGGTGGGGAAGGTGCAGGCGATCACGTGAGTATCACGGGCAGTCACGAGATGGAACATCATCACGAGAGCCAGAATCCCAACTCGGACGGCTCTGTCTGGGTTCTCGGTTGCTCCTTGCTTTCCATATAAGGAGATTTCCTCAAAACAGACTCTGAAGAACATGCTTTGGATCTGGGTCTTCAAACTCCAGAGCTCCTCAGAATCACTGGGGAAGCAACTGAAATCCCGATTCCTGGGCCTCCTCTCCCAGAGATTCTGACTCAGTAGGTCTGGTGTGCGGGCCCCGTATCTGCCTTTTTTTTTTTTTTTTTTTTAATATAAACAAATCAATGTGGGTTGTTCTGGAGGCCACACTTAGAGATCACTGCACTCTTACTTGGAGTTGTGGGTGAGACGTGGGTCTGGGTTCTTTGAATCGATCTGATTGTCTTGAATGTGTTGATTATCCCTTTGCCAGGAGCTGCCTTTTCTCATGCGGCCCTGGTCCTTAGCTGACTTTAAACTGTGGCTGCTTTCCCAAGCCTGAGCTTGAACTGGTATTTTAGAAGGCCGAAGGGACACGCCAATGTATTCATTTATTTAGCAAGTGTTTACTGAGCATCTGCTTTGCTCCAGGCCCTGTTCCAGGTCCTTTGGTTAAACAGGGTGAATAAGACCAAGGCCCTGCTCTCTCTCCTGAAGCTTCTGTCCCAGGAGGCTTCTGGGTCTCTATTTGTGTTCACAGAAGGGGTCTCTTCTCTGAGGCTCTAGGATGATGCCAGGACTTTGGGTTAGCCTGGGTATGCTTGGCGCTCATGCAGAGGTAGGTGTTCCGCCCCTCAGTTTATGGATGAAGAGGAAAGTAAGAGCCTTAGGGGATAAATGACTTGTTTTCATAATGGAGGTGCAACAGGTACGGCATGCTTTCCGTTCCTGGCTGTTGTAAGCACTTCACTTAATGTTCAAAAGGGTAAATATTCACATATGACCACCCCAGGGCTCCCTCTTATCTACCCTCCCGTGAGATCACCTTTTCGGGAGACTGCTGGAGGACAGCATTCTGTTTGGATGTATTGCACCGGGACAGTGGCTTTCTGCCAGGGTTAGGGCAAGTCATTCAACCCTACGTGCCTCCATGGTGGCGTTTGAGTCAGGTGGGTGTTTATAGCCCAGGTCCTGCTCCAGTTTTCTAGAATATCTAGTTTCTAAGAATTTTCTGGAATTCAGTCTAAGCCCTGACTTTTGTCTCTTTAGTGTCTGTCTCAGTGGGATCTTGAGATGTGACGTTGTAGCTTGCTATAATTTTCCACTTCTAGGGGTAGGTATCAAATGTGCCTGCTGAGCAACGGAACATCCTTGGAAGTGGAGAGCCAAGAAGCAAATGGAAGAGGAGATAGAGGGTTCTCCGATGGAACAGAGGGAGGGACATGACCTCCCTCTCCTTGACCTTGAGTTCAGCCGTTTTCACACCCCCTAAATTCTGCTGTCTCGGAGTAAAGCACTGTCGCTCATCCTAGTCCTGGATCTTGTTAGGGCGGAACCACCAAGGCTGATTAATGAAGAAGACAATGGAGGTTACTGGAGAAAAGAAGGCAGTGCAGAAAGTAGGGGCAGAGGGAAAGAAGCTGCTTCGGGGATGACGAAGTGAACACCGAGCCAGGCCGAGGGACGCCCTTCTGCCTCTGCCACTGGGAGGGAGCGGGCCGTCTTCAGTTGACCGGTGACTGTGCCTCTGTACACGGCCCAGTCTGGAGCTGAAGAGGCCGTCTCACACCGTGTCTCAGACAAAGCGCCGGAGACTTTCTCTAAAGGATTAAGATCTACATAAAACTTCTTTCTGTCAAGCATCTTAATTTATTTTACACTCCTGAAGCCCTCCAAAGGCCACACTGTACAGTATTGATATTATTCTCCTAGGAAGTTGGCATCTTTATGTTTTAACTCCCTTTGTTTAGAGCATATGCAGATGAACAGATGAATAAGGAATGTTTAGGGCAATCAAGTTGGTAGGAAGATGGGCTCACAGTCAAAGTCTAAGACCCTGAGGGTCATTTCTGACCCAGTTGAGGCTTTTCTGGAGCACGTGGCTTCAGAGTACTCCATGGGGGTGGGGGCTGCCGGTTGAACACCGCAGGTGGATGAAAAGTGAAGGCGAGTATTGTATATTCCTCTCCTCCCCTTGGTGATTAGGTTGTTACTGCTAAGAGTTGAGCCAGACCTTTCTGCCCTCAAAGAATAAATCATCCCCAGGAGAGTAAATGTCGTCCACAGACATATTTATGATTCCCACCAGCTCTGCCCTTTAAGCTGCTTCTCTGTAACATTTCCCTTAAAGCTGCACCATCTGATACAGTGGTCGCTAGCCACGTGTGGCTATTTATTTTCCAATTAACTAAGATTTAAATTTCTGGTTCCCCCTCTCACTAGTCACATTTCAAGTGCTTACAGCTACACGGAGCTGGCAGCCGATGTCACAGAGCAGGACCGCAGAACATTTCCATCGTCACAGACGTTCCTATTTGACCCCAAAGTCCTTGAGGGGGCTAGAACTCCCTTAGCCTGTGTTTGTGGGTGGGGAGGTGGGTACCTTCCTTCTTAATGAGCCTGGTCATTGCCACAGACTGAGGGCCACCTGATGGCCAGTCCACGAGTGGGAAAGACAGACTTACAGGGCAGCAGGGGGCACAGAACCTGCAGGAGCTCAACAGTTGATAACATGAGCTACCGTGAAAGTTGAAGGTAATCAACTCAGGGGTGAGTTTGATTGAAAAGAAATAGGAGCAGAATGCAGGCCCAGGAGAATACAGCTATCGGAACTTTTAGATTAAAATCTGGGACTTCATAGTTGAACACCTGAAGGTGTCTTTGTGGTGTCTCTATGTCCCTTATTATAGAGATGAGGAATTCGTATTTTAGAGGCAGAGTCATTTGTGCAAGGCAGTGGAAGTGGTTAGCCTGTCAGTAGGGTCTAGAGCATGCTGGTTTTGAGTTCTGTACCTTTTTGTATTGGACCACATTGCCTCTCAAAGAAAAGACCAAGTCCTAGCCTGATTGGCCGTTAAGAGTTGCTTTTCTCTTCTGATGAAGACCCCCATCAAGGCAAGTGGACTAGTTGTCTGGGGGGTCTTTGGCCCTACTAAGCTGTGTGACACCCTAGCTGTAGAAGTTGGAGGGGAGAGGTAGTTACTGTTTTTGAATATTTATCATATAATAAATGCTGTGCCAGATCTTTTCAATATATTGTCACCTGGGTAGCAGATATTGTTTTTCTCATTTTTAACAGATAAAGAAACTGAGGCTCAGAGAAATTCTGAATCTTGCCCGAAGTCCCAAAGTCACTAAGCAGATGGGATACAAATTTAGGTGGGTGCTATTCCAAAGCCTGGTCTTTGCACCATTCCACAGTGCTGTCACGAGCAGACCCGGTGATCACGAGGTGAGAGACCCGGGACCTTGGAGAGGAGGTGCACATATGGCATTACCTGTGACTGAGCGTGTGAGTTGGGGGGGATGCCAGCAGACCCTGGGTCAGTCCCTTCTCATATATAGGATTCTCCCAGCCATGTATGTGAGGAGAAAAGAAAGAGTTTTGGAGTGGGATGGACCAATGACGCTGCCAATTTCTTTTGGAGTCCAACTGCATGAGTCAAAAAGGGATGCCTTTTTTTAAAACTGGTGGCAGAGAAGACTGCCCACCTGATCCCTGCTCTGAGCACATGTGAGCTCTGGATGCTGAGAGCAGATAAAAGCAAATATCTTTATGCTCCCACGTTGGGTCCAGATACTAGTGCCAGGGACTTGCTTAATGAGGATGCTAAGGGGCAGGGTTTTTGGAGTTTCTGAAGAAGGGAAACATACATGGAGAGCAGTGAGATGACAAGTGCCCACAAAGGAAGAAAGCTTTTAGACTCCTCCTTTTAACTCAGACTCTTCAGCAACTGAGAAGATAAGTTGCATTCATTCTGCCAACAGCTTAAATTCATGGAGGCAGCGGAGGGGAAGGGAAGGCAGAAAAGAATGCTGTTCATAGCTTAGACAGCAGTTCTCATCCCGTGGATTGTACTGGTTCCTGGGAGAGAAATACCAGCTCATCAAAAGCTGGGTTTGCAGCTGTGAGCCCAAAGAAGAACTTTGAAAACCAGCCGCCATTGTGGTAGACAACAGAACTGCATCCTCCACTATACTGAGTGGAGGAAAGAAAAGCCATCTTGTCCTGAGAGGACTTATCCAGTCCTTCTTAGGAAGGCTTGGGTAGATCTGAAGATGGCTGTTTCCTTTGCCAGATTCAGCCTTAAAGAAGGAGACTCTTAAACCAAGTGTCTAACCTGGGGACAGGGAAACTGTATCAGTTATTCACTGCTGTGTAACAAAAAGATTGCTTGCAATAGTAATTTGTTAATTCTCATGATTCTTTGGGTTGACCCATTAGTTCTGTCTTGAGTACTCCTGGGGTCACCTGTATAGCTTCATTTATTTGGCAGAAAGTCTGAGCTAGAAAATCAAGGTCATTCTCACCCCTCTGGCACCTCAGTTTTCCATGTGACTTCTTGTCTTCCAGAGCCTCTCTGCACAGCCCCTCTCCAGCAGGAGAGCTAGCCTGGGCTCCCTTGTAGCATAGTAGTTGGGTCCCAAGATAATACAAGTGGAAATTGTCAGTGACTTTTGAAAAAAGTCTTACTGGAGTATAGTTGAATTAAAATGTTGTAATAGTTTCAGGTGTACAGCAAAGTGAATCTATCATACATATATACACATCCACTCTGTTTTGATTCTTCTCTCATGTAGGCCATTACACAGCATAGAGTACGGTTTCCCATTTTATACAGTGGGTCCTTATTAGTCATCTATTTTATACATAGCAGCGCGGGGGAAGCCTGGCATGCTGCAGTCCATGAGTCGCAAAGGGTCGGGCATGACTTGGTGACTGAACAACAAAACGGCAACAGTATGTGTGTGTGTCGGTCCAAACCTTCCAGTTCATCTCTCCCGGCCTCCACTTATCCCCTGGTAGCCGTATGTTTATTTTCTACACCTGTAACTCTGTTTTTGTTGTGTAGATAAGTTCATTTGTACGTTCATTTTAGATTCCACCTATAACTGGTATCATATGATATCTGTCTTTCTCTGTCGGGTGTCTTAAGGCTGACCTTATAAGTGGAAGAGAATCACTTCTGCCATTTCCTGTGGATCAAAGCACATCTCAAGGCCAGCCGAGATTCCTGGGACAGAAAACAGGCTATTCCTCTCGGTGGGAGGAGGGACGTGTGGTCATCAGGATGGGATGAATTACTGGAAGCCATATTTGCAGGCAAAGTGCCTTAAGGGCTGTGATAGGATATGTGAAGTGAAGTCGCTCAGTCATGTCGCTCGTTTCCTGAATGACTGAAGTGAGAGTATTTTTTTTGTTTATAACAAGACCCTTGCAACATAACTGAATCTGTGCTAATGAGATGTCTCTCCATAAACAGCTTCAGGGTGGGTACAGGTTGCGAGAGGAACCAACCAAGCGATTAGAGTTGGAACTTGGAGCCCCAGTTCTCAACCTGCTGGTATAAGAGAGGGGATGAAGACTGAGTTAGTCCCCGATGAGCAGTGGCTTAGCCAGTCTTGCCTATGTAGTGGAACCTTTATAAGAACCCTAAAGGACAAGTTCAGAGAGCTCCTGGGTTGGTGAATACGTTAAAGTGCTGGGGTAGTGGAGTACCCTCCCCTCATAACTTGGACTATGTACCTCTTCCATTTGACTGTTCCTGACTTGTATCTTTTAGAATACCTCTTCCATTTGACTGTTCCTGACTTGTATCTTTTAGAATAAACCAATAGTAAGTATAGTTTTTTTTCCCCTGAGTCCTGTAAGCTGTACTAGAAAATTATCAAGCCCCATTTGATAGGTCACAATATTTAGCACATAAAAATATAGGACATCTGGTTAAATTTTAATTTCAGATAGATGAGTCTTTTTAAAAATTTTATTAGAGGTATATCCCATGGAATATTTGGTACACAGTTACACTAAAGTACTTGTTTTTAGAGATTCAAATTTAACTGGTCAGTTGATATATTTTTAAAAAATTTTATCTTTAATTGAGGGTAATCGCTTTACAATGTTGTGTTGGTTTTGTACGTATACATACAGCCCCTCCGTCTGGCACCTCCCTCCCCTGCCCACCCCCATCCCACCTCTGAGGTCATCACAGAGCACCGAACTGAGCTCCCTGTGTTATACAGCAGCCGCCCGCCAGCTAGCTATTTGGCACATGGTAGTGTAGAAGGGTGGATGCTACTCTCTCATTTTGCCCCACTTCTCCTTCCCTTGCTGTGTCTGCAAGTCTGTTCTCTGTATCTGCATCTCTATTCCTTGGGCAGTTTATATTCTATTTTGCAGCTCTACCCTGTGGGAACAGTGGCTCTCCAAGGGAGAGTCTCACGGGGTGACAGGTGGGGGCTATAGAAGTGAATTGGTGTCCTGTATCTAGTCCAAGACATGAATATTTGGAGAAATCCTCCTGAGCCAGTGCTTCTCAAACTTTGACATGCATATGAATCACCTGGAGATTTTGTTAAGGTGCCGATTTTGATTTAGAAGTGCTGGGGTAGAACCAAGTCCTGCCTTTCTAATAAGCTCCTGGGTGATGTGCATGACAGCCCACGGACCACACTTGGAAGAAGCTTGGTCTATAAAGTCCAGGTGAAAACGTTTTTGGTTTTGCAGACCATAGGGTCTCTGTTGCAGCTACTCAACTCTGGTGTTGTGTCAGAAAAGCAGCCACACACAGTATGTAAACAAAGGAGCATGGCTGTGCTCCAATGCTATTTTCTTTACAAGAATAGACGGTGGACAGGCTTTGACCAAGCAGGTTGTGATTTGCTGATCCCTGGACATGATGATTCTAATGTGCCCCCTTCTCTAATGAGAATTCTTGGTGTGAGGAAGGGAAGGCTTGCTTTCCCTAGAGTAGAAGTCTATAATTTCAGGGGTTCAGCGAGGATTGCCCTAAATCCCTCATCCTCAAGTACAAATCTCTCTCTGCTCATAATTACTTTGAGTCTTCAGCTAATATTTGGTTCTCTATTGAAATGTAAATTGCCTGAACCAAGAATCCTTTTAAGCTGATAAACAGCCTTTACATCCCAGAATAAATGTATTTAGGATCCCTCTTGAAGGAGAATAGAAGAGGACCCTGGAACAGGAAAGCTGAGGCTATAACTCATGTATACTTTTGACTAGGGTAAGACAGGTGGTCCTTACCTTGCTCTCTACCTTTAAAATGTGCTCGCCGATACCTATAATTAAAACATTCATCTTACTAAAGAGTATTCAGGTGGGTGAAAGAGTAGTCCTTGATCGACCATCCTGTTTGGGAGAGACAGAAATTTCCCAGGGTGTGAGATTTTCAGAGCTAAAACCAGCACGTGCATACGTGCTAAGTTGCATCTGACTCTTTGCAAGCCTGTAGATTATAGCCCACCGAGCTCCTCTGTCCACCAGATTTTCCAGGTAAGAATACGGGAGAGGGTTGCATGCCTGCCTCCAGGGGATCTTCCTGACTCGGAGACTGACCACGCATTTCCTGTGTCTCCTGCATTGGCAGGAAGGTTCTTTACCACTAGCACCACCTGGGAAGCCCAGGACAATTCCCTGGGCTGCTCCCAAGATCCTGGCAAGCCGGGATAGAGAGAGGGGGAAAGTCAGTGAGCTCTCGGATGATCCATTCCCACAATAACGATTTGGTGACAGTACATCTCCCCTAAACTTAAAGATGATTGAAGAGTCTCAAAGGAATATGCATTTTATTTTACTTGAACTTGAAGACACTGCTACAAGTGAAAAATATGGAGCCCTCATTTCTATACAGGTTGGGGAATGCCCACGTCTCGCAGCCCTCTGCATTATTAGAGGATGTTCAGGTGGTGCTTGCTGGTGGTAAGAGTGGTTTGAATGGTGATAGTAATAACAATAATGATTATAAATAACAGCTAACATTTATCGGGTGCTTAATGTCAGGTAAACTGTATATTTCACATTCATTATCTTACTAAATGCTCCGAGACATAGGTTCTCTAATTTTCTCAGTTTTACAGGAAATTAAATTGTGGTTTAGAGAATTGTTTTGATTTGTCCAGAAAGCGGATGTGCTGTGCTTAGTCACTCAGTCCTGTCTGACTCTCTGCAATCTCTTGGACTGTAGCCCACCAGGCTCCTCTGTCCATGGAGATTCTCCAGGCAAGAATACTGGAGTGGGTTGCTTGCGCTACTCCAGGGGATCTTCCTAACCCAGGGCTTAAATCCAGGTCTCCTGCATTGCAGGCGGACTCTTTACCATCTGAGCCACCAGGGGGTTCAAACCCTCTAGACCCTTAATGAGGAGAAGGCAATGGCACCCCACTCCAGTACTCTTGCCTGGAAAATCCCATAGATGGAGGAGCCTGGTGGGCTGCAGTCCATGGGGTTGCTAAGAGTCGGGCACGACTGAGCAACTTCACTTTGACTTTTCACGTTCATGCATTGGAGAGGGAAATGGCAACCCACTCCAGTGTTCTTGCCTGGAGAATCCCAGGGACGGGGGAGCCTGGTGGGCTGCCGTCTATGGGGTCGCGCAGAGTTGGACACGACTGAAGTGATTTAGCAGCCCCAGCAGACCCTTAATGATTCATGAGCCCATAGCACCAAAGCCTTTCCTGCTATTTTTGCCAGCTTCTGTGAGCCTTTTCCATACCTCCTTGCCTGGTGTTGTGGGACACATGCCTTTTGATAGGCCATTTAGCTTCAGTGAGCCTGTTTCCTTACATGTTTAAAAAAATAGAGGAGGTGAAGTTAGACCCTCCATTTCGTTCCGCATTTCCTCCCTGCCCCCACTTTTGCCACAGGTTTCATTCTCTAGGGCGATTCTCTACCATCAAAGAAGGTTTGGTGGTGTTCAGTGGTTCTCCCAGTGTGGTCAGTGAGCAAACAGCATCACCTGGGAACTGTTAAAGATGCAGATTCAGGCTGAATCAGAAACTGTGGGGTAGGGGTCCCCACAGTCTTCTGCACAGGAAGGTTTGAGAACCTTGGGTGTAATGGAAAGAGCTTGGGGTCGCAAATCAATAGAACCAAGTTGAATTTTGCTGCTGCTGTTTGAGTGATGAACTTTAGGTCAGTGAGCAAACAGCATCACCTGGGAACTGTTAAAGATGCAGATTCAGGCTGAATCAGAAACTGTGGGGTAGGGGTCCCCACAGTCTTCTGCACAGGAAGGTTTGAGAACCTTGGGTGTAATGGAAAGAGCTTGGGGTCGCAAATCAATAGAACCAAGTTGAATTTTGCTGCTGCTGTTTGAGTGATGAACTTTCTTGAGCCTTTTTCTGAGACTTTCTGAGCTGCTTCTCTAATATGGAACAGCATAATTTCAGAATTCTACCTGGAGTGGAGTCAATGGTGGAAAAACGTACTTGAAGTATTAAAGCATCATCCTTGTCACTGTTATCAGCCCGTGGGGCCTGCTTCCTCATTGCACAGGCTCTCCCTGCCTGCTGAGATATAAAACCTGTAGAACCTCTTTTTTTTTTGGTCTAAGAAAGGATACAGTGATATTTATGTAGCAGATCACTGTTTTTTGAGTGCTTTCAAGTAATTTTTTTTCAATGTAGATTTTAAGATTTTTTTAAAAGGTGAACTATGCTTGAAGTCTTTATTGAATTTGTTATGCTAGTGTTTCTGTTTTATGTTCTGCTTTTTGGCCTCAAGGCATGTGGGATCTTAACTCCCTGACCAGGGACGAAACCCACACCCCTGCACTGGAAGGCAAAGTTCTAACGACTGGACCAGCAGGGAAGTCCCTCAAATGATTTTATTTAATTCTTACACCAGTTTTGTGAGACAGGATCAAAATGAAGCTGAGGCCTAGAGGGTTAATGACTTGCTTAAGTTGCCACAGCAAGTTTCTAACAAAGTTAAGACTTAAATTCAGTCTCTTGATTCAAAATCCAGTGCGTCCCACTAGCTCAGTGGTTAAAACCCGAGGAAAAGGACAGGCAACTGTCAGCAACCCTTCTCTGCCTCTGCTGCAAAGTGCAGTCACCTGGGGGAGATTTTGGCTTCCCGGGTGGCACAGTGGTAAAGAACCCACCTGCTAATGCAAGAGTCACAGGAGACCCAGGTTCAATCCCTGGATTGGGACGATCCCCTGAAGTAGGAAATGGTAATCTGCTCCAGTATACTTGCCTGGAAAACCCCATGGACAGAGGAGCCTGGCAGGCTAGAGTCCATGGGACTGCAAAGTGTCAGACCCAACTGAGCAAATAACAAAAGCAAAAAAACAAGGGGGAGATTTTAAAAGAATCCATACCTATTATTCTCTGAGATGGGACCCCAGCAATGACACACTGTGAAGTTTGCCAGAAGGTTCAACTCAGCGCAGACTGAACATCCAGCTTTAAACTCCCTGGAAGTTCTATTAGTCTGAGATGACTGACTCCTGCTGCGTGTTGGAAACATCTGAGGAGCCCTGAAAAAACACCTGTGCCCTACCCCACCCCAGATCCGAGTTGGGATGTCTAGGGTTAGTATTTCCTATTATTTTTAAATTCTGCAGATGAAGCCACTATGTAGCCAGGGCTGAGCATCCACAGTGTTACGCCATCTCTTTGGCTCCACCAGGCTCACTTTCCGTCATGGTGGATTCTGCCACCCCCGACCCCACCTCTCCTTCCAGGCTCATCACTGGGTAAAGAAGCACGTGTTAAAAACTGCAAGGCTCGCTGCATAATTCACCGCTTGTCCAGTGTGGTTTTGTGTGCTCTTCATTATTCAGGAGAAGCAGCTGGGCGCGTGAGGACCACACCCAGCAGTTCTGCCTCTGAGAGTTTTGGAGTCCCTCAAGCAATGTGAGGAGAAGACAGTGGCACCCAACTCCAGCACTCTTGCCTGGAAACTCCCATGGACGGAGGAGCCTGGTGGGCTGCAGTCCATGGGGTCGCTGAGTCAGACACGACTGAGCGACTTCACTTTCACTTTTCACTTTCATGCACTGGAGAAGGAAATGGCAACCCACTCCAGTGTTCTTGCCTGGAGAATCCCAGGGATGGCGGAGCCCAAAGGGCTGCCGTCTGTGGGGGTGCACAGAGTCAGACACAACTGAAGCGACTTAGCAGCAGCAACAGCAGCAAGCAATGTGAGCCAAATGATCAGCATTTACTGCCAGCCACTGCGCTTCAGAGTCTCTCACTTGGTAAAGTTTCTTAAATAGGTAGCCAGAGGAAGAGATGCTGCCTTTATTAATATTCCTATGGGCGTGTCCACGGACTGGCAGCACGTGTTCATCAGTATCCCGGAGCTAGCATCCACCCTTCCTTCTGCAGGTGATGCACATACCCGGAACCTGGGCTGGCCTCTGCCTTCAGGAAGGCAGAAGCTTGTTCTGACGCGGCTAGTTTGATCTGAGGCGTTTGGGGGCATACAGATGACCAGATCTTTCGAAACAGGCTCCGGGTCGGCCTGGAAATCCGTTCTTCACTCAGTGTTGGTGCAGGGACAGGGCCCTGTTTGTTATGCTGATCCCTCAGCGCCTGCGAATCAGCGGTCGCCAGAGTCCAGTCCCCTTGACCCTTCATGGGATGCTTGTTAGAAATGCCGGTTCCCAGATCCCATCATCCTCTTCTCAGAATCTCTGGAGGGATTGGGGGCTGGGAATTTGAATCCTCACCAAGTTCTCCAAGTGTTTCCTGTGCCTTCTGAATCTTGCATGGTTTCCAAAGCCTAGATCCATCCGCTTTTAGGAATAAGCAACTGTGACTCTTGGACCGAAGAGCCCTGGGTTGGGAGGGAATGGCTCACAGGGCAAGAAAAAAGGTGATCGTGGCCTCAAGGGAAAGTGACATACACGGGAGGGCGTGCGCGCGTGTCTGTGTGTGGGCAGACCCGCGCATGCCTTGTGGCCCAGCTTTGCGGGGCCTCTGTCGTCTTTGCTGCTTAGCTATTCATAGCCAATTGCTTTCATCGTCCCTCACTTTATTAGCTTTTGCCAAGTAGTTCAGCTTTTACTAAGGGCACCCAGGTTTATGGCAGCAGGATTTCTCACAGTGTCAGAGATAAAATATCAAGCTAATAACAGACTCCCCACTAATGTAAGTCGCACGAGGAAGGCAATCTTCGTTCGGGGAAGCAGTCCTACCCGAGAACGCGTCTTTTGAGAAAGCAGTTGGTGGGATTGGGTACACTTTGCGCTTGCTAAGAAGATGAAATAAATGATTTGTGGTAAGTGGTAGCAGCTGCAGCAAAGATCGTTTTCCTCCACCTGCCTCTCCCTAAGGGACTAGAGGCGCCCAGGGGCTCAGGCATGGGGCCAGAACTCAACTGGGGGGTTTGGAGACGTCTCTTCTCTGCTTGTCCTCCTCCTCAGTTCAGTGCCACTTCTCAGCCTCTGCGGATGCAGGAAACCAGTTGGTTTCCCCCACGTGTGATAAAGAGAAACCCATCAGGGGGTGATGGGGGACCTGGGAGTCTCTTGGCAATCTCTGAGATTTCCTGATTTCCTTTCCCTCTTCTCAGTTGCATTCAGGTACCTGCTGAGCAAACCTACTGCTGCCACTTGTTGAGGGCAGTTTTAACAAGAAGTGGGGGGTGGGGGCGTGGGTGGTGCTGGGACTTGAAAAAAAAAAAAAGCAGGGGTCGAAAAGATGCTGCTTTTCTGTGCGGTCAGCTGCCTGGAGACAGGCCTTGCGTGTCCTACTTATTCCTAACTCTGCAAGGCCAAGGGTAGACTGTGGACTTCTGAGTCCACACAGGAACTTCTGAGAGGGTGGGAGCATTTTCTTCTGGAAAGGCTGTTAAACGCTGGGACTCCATCCTTCAGTACATCCGAGGAGCTTAAGAGGTGATGTGCGGGAGAGGAGAAACCAGTGCTGGCTGCTCAGTAAGGAGGCTGGAAACTGCTGATGCACATTGAGATCGGAACAGGGGCAGGGGGAAAGAAACATCCTCTGATGCATTATCACCCAGTGCCTGGAAGACCTCAGAGCCACTGGTTGGACCCCAGCTGCAGCCTTGACCTCTGCTTTTGCCATCTTGGGGTCACCAGAATCAGATACCCATCTGCCCAACACCAAACAATTGGACTAATTCTAGGACTAACTCTAGTTTCCTTTTTATCTGCCCCCTAGAAGCTGGGTCCCACCTTTCCATGACCTCTCTCCTTGTCTGATCCCCTGGTTCCAGATCTGCCTCAAGAACTCAGATGATAACTTGCTCTTTTCCACTGGGGAAAACCTGGAAGGGAATGTCAGACTTTGTGTGAGTCAGAGTCAGCCTGAGAAATAATCTCACTGTCTCTGAAACAGTCACTGGGTCCTGTGGAATAGAGGGGGCAAGTTCACAGCCTCCATTTTCTAGGTGAGGAAACAGGCTCAGAGAGGTTAAGGGGCTTACCTCCGCTTGTGCAGAAGTCACTGTACAGCTAGGATGAGAAGTCTCCTGACTCTCAAATCTGTGATCCATCCATCACCCCCTGTTCCCCAGGAGAGCCTTTTGCTGTCATTGCACTGTCTGCACATGCGCGAATAGCTCTGCCCAAACCACCAAGCCCTGCAAACCTCATGCCACAAGACACGTGGTTGAGACATGGATAGCCTGAGACTAAATGTCAGCCGTTGAGTGGGAAGGTGCCAGTGGGATCCTCCATCCAGCTTGTCCACTAGCTGTGAGAAGAGAAGCAGTCCCGTGTTTGTGTGCCAGGCAGGAAGGAGGGCCGTGCTGACAGCTGGGGTGATGGATGGTGGGGGAGCGTGCATGGGGCGTGAGCAGTAATGTGATAGAGGGTGCACATTACAGGCAATTACAATTTGAATAAATTATCAATGGCAAGAAGTAGAGGAGTAGAAAGCTGTTTTATTAACCCCCTGAAGTTACGTTCACAGCATTTTGAAAAAGTTTATGAATTGCTGTGAATTACGAGCTCGGCGACAAATGCGGATGCCGGGAGAATCCCTGATCGCAGCTTCTGTAGCAGGCGATGTTTTATGGGGATGATTTAAAACAAGTCTTAGGTATTTTCAAACTTCAAAGGAAGAAGAAAAAGGAAGCTTGGGGAGCCTAGTGAATTCACCTGGCTGTGAGCAAACTTTGCTGTAAATCCTACCTATGATTTTTCCGTTTTATCTGTTTTCCTTCTTTTGATATTATACATTTCTCGGGGCTCCCTGCCTGGGGCTAAGAGGTGTCTCATGTGTTATCCCAGGGACTGTTTTACCAAGTCACTCCCTGGATGAAAATAGAGCTCCAGCTAGAGATAAGACAGTGTCTACTTTCTGGGCTGTTGCTGTGCTGAAATCTGCACACTTTCCCCCTACCCCACCCCACTCCCACTGCCAATATTTCTATTTCCAGATAACAAGAGATGAGTGCGAGCCATTCACTTCTTCTTTAGGGCTCCTGCAGAGCTATGCTAATTCTGGCTGCAGTGGTTCTGGTCTCGTGTTTGCTCTACCACCAAAGAAGAAGGGCTGAGGCTTCCGTCCCTAGGGCGTGGGAGACAGCGTTCAGCTTGGAATCAGGAGACCTGGGTTGTATTTGAGGCCCGGCACAGCCTGGCTGTGCACTTGGTCTATCAGAAGCCTGTGATTGCCCCACAGGTAAACCAGGTAAAAATGTCTGACCTCCCTTGCTCATAAGCTTGGGTGGGTAGGAAGTGAGAGAAGGGAGATGTCAAAGAAGGTGAAGTAGTTGCAGGGGGCTTTAGTGGAGAGGGCAGGAGGGTGCTAGAATGATAGGTGCTTTTCACGTGTTATTTATCTCGTAATCCTGTGGTGCGTGCTGAGTCGCTCCAGTCGTGTCTGCTTCCTTGCAACCCCATGGACTGTAGCCCTTCAGGCCAGGCAAGAATACTGGAGTGGGTTGTCATGCCCTCCTCCAGGGGCTCTTCCTGACCCAGGGATCGAACCCCTGACTCTTAGGTCTCCTGCATTGGCGGGCTGGTTCTTTACCACTAGTGCCACCTGGGAATCCCATAACCCTGTGGGGGGTATATCTTATTCCCAGTTTAGAAATGAGGAAGCTGAAGTTCTGAGAGTTCGAGTAAACCCCTTTAGGAAAAACACCTTGGGAGTGATCGGAACCTAGGCGCATTGGCTCCAAAGTTCACGTTTCCCACCATGCCAGGGCCTCTGTGTCTACACAGAACTGACCGTCAGCATCCCCTGGGGTGCTACTGGAAGCAGGGCAGCACGTGCTGCTTCTGGGCACGTCCTAGATCTGTGCCTTCAGAGGCTGCAGGTTAACAAGATCCCCAGGTGATCCCTAGGCATATTAAAAGTTGAGAAGTATCAGCCTAGTAGATGAGGTCAAAGCAAAGTGCCAGAAGGAGTTGTGTGCTCAGTTTATGGGGAGGGAAGAATTTTTGACCATGTGTGAAGGGAAAAAGTATATTCTGGTGCGGTTCTGGTAATTTGCACTATCTGTGTGCTTGCAAAGGATCCTCTCTACCTCACATCTCGTAGTGGTCAGGAGAGCCCAGGGAAGTGGAGAAAACAGGCTCTGGCTGAGGAGTGAAGTGGCCCACACTTACCCTCCGGTCACGTCATTTGGGACAGTTGAGATGACGCATGGGGCTGGAGGCACGAAACCTTTGTTTCAGTCAGAATCCTCCGCACCTTGGCCAGGCTGCCACCGGACGGTCCCGGCTGTTTGTTTCCTCTTTTGTCCAGTGTGGTGGTAGCACCGCCTTCACCGGGTTGTGGTGAGGATTAGTCAAGATGTGGAAATGCCCAGCACAGTATCTGGCTCAACGCATGTTCCATGAAGCCCACCGCCCATCTCATTAGGTGTGACCCAGAAGTTTGCTCAGGGAACAGGGAAAAAACTGAAGTTTTTTTCTCAATCTTCACCCTTCCCGGGTGCTTCTTGCCGATGGGAAAGGTGTTACCTTGGAGTAGGGCCTGGGTGTCCTCCTGTAGGACAGTGCTTCTCAAAGCGTGGTCCCTGGCCCAACAGTGTCTCCGTCACTTGGGAAACTGTTGGAAATGCAGAATCTCAGGCCCTTTCCTTTTGACCTGCTGAATCAGAAACTGGGATGAGACTCACCAGTCTGTTCTTCACAAGTTCTCTCGGGATCTGAGAACCAGCATTTTAAGGGGCTTGGAGATCAGACGTCTGAGAAGTGCCTGCTGGTGGAGAGGTATTGGCTTGTACTTGACTCTGGAGCATGTCCTTTGCAGCAGACCCCAAGTACTCCGGTGGGCCCTGAGGCCGTGTTACAATTAAATGATCACTTAGAGGCAGTCACTGTGCGGAGGGCACACAGGCAGCCAATTCATTAACCGAGAGCAACTTCTTGCAAATTAAAAAATGTTAATGATCAGTTTTGAAGCATTGAGAGCCTATCAGGGACCACATGCCTGGAATGAGCATTTACCATATGGTGACTTTGAAAGCTAATATTGATTCTCATTATTTTAAACGATTACAAACATTGCAGGTGTTTTGTAATAATCTCCATTGTCTAATTAGAACATGCATGAAACGAGCCCATTCTGCCCGCTAACGAATACTGATTTGAATGGGAGAGCCCTGGGGCAGGGGAAGGACTGGGACTGTCTGGCCAAGTTGCCAGCCAGTGCCAGGCCCCCTTCTCCCTAAATTATTAATCCTGAGGATAGAGGCTGGGGAAGGAGCCTTGAATGCAGGTGGGAGGTGCTGTCTTGAGACCAGCGTTGAAGAGCAAACCATAATTAAGTGGGGAGATGAGAAGGGGAAGAGTGTTCTACAAGCTTGTGAAAGTTGGGGCTCTTGGACGGCAGTGGGGCCAGAGCCCCGGGTGTGCATGTGGCGAGGGGCAGGGACTGCGGCGTTTGGGGCCAACAGAAGTGGGACTTCAGTTATGGAGGACTTTGTCTGCCATGCAGAGAAGCTAGGGTTTTATCTGAAAGCTAAGGATCCATGTGAAGAGAGTTGGATTTGGATTTCCTTTTATAGCTTTTGAAGATTTATATTTCAGAAAAATCACCCTGGTAACATTGTAGAGGTGGAAACTGGAAGCAGGGAGACCAATAACAGCCTGTTGGAGAAGAGATGAGAGTCTGAGCTGAGGCAGAGATGGAAGAAATAGAATGTAGACATATTTAGGGTGTGAGGGTTTACATTTAATATAAGAACATAGTTTGCTTTGCTTTTCTTGGTTATAAACACATTAAAATAGAAAAGCCTAGAGAATAATATTATAAACACCTGTGTCCATTACCCAGCATGGACAGATATTTACATTTTGTCATATTTGCTTCTGATCTGCTTTCTATTATAAACATTTTAAAATTACAAATTAAATTTCTCTGTTTAGTTCCATCCACTATCTCACTGCCAGAGGCATCCATTGTTAAAAAGCTGGTACGTGTTCCTGTCGTCCAAGCTATTCTATGTTACTCTCATACTTAAATGTTCATAAACACTGTATAGTATTTATGGAACTGGTTATCATTGTTTTCTGCAAATTGGTTTTGTGTGTGTGTGGATACATTTAGCTCCAGTTTGTCCATTTTGTCTGCTGAACAGCATTTCATCTTATGACTATGTACTCATTCTTGTTCTGGTGGACATTTAGAATGTTTGGTTATTTGCTTTGGGAAGCATTTCAGTTAGGAGAACCAATGCACGCTTCTGTGGACGTGTTTGAAGATCTTTCTGTGCTGTGTACCACAAATGGGATTGCTGGTCTTAAGGAACACCCATTTAGGACGTGTTGCCAAAGACTCAGGTTTGATTATTCGAGTTTAAACTCCCACCATCAGTGGACGGTCCATTTCTCCATTTCCTGTCCAATATTTGTTATTATGGGCCTTATGAAAGTTGCCACTTTGATGTGACTAGTTTTTCTTTGCATTTCTTTAATTATCACATGTAGTCAGAAACTTTTCATGTATTCTTGCCTGGAGAATCCCAGGGACGGCGGAGTCTGGTGGGCTGCCATTTATGGGGTTGCACAGAATTGGACACGGCTAAAGTGACTTAGCAGCAGCAGCAGCAGCTTTAAAGTTTGCTTTTCTATGTGTTACTTGCTTATATTAATACCATTTGCTCATTTTCTTTTGGGTTGCAACTTTTTTTTTCCTTTTTGTTTTATTGAGATATAATTGACGTAAGCACTGTGTAAGTTAAAGGTGTACATATAATTATTTGACTTATATACATCATGAATTACCACAATAAGTTTAGTGAACATCCATCATCTCACATATATACAAAATTAAAGAAATTTTAAAAAATTCCTTATGATAACTCTTAAGATTTACTCTCTCTTTTTTAAAAAACTTCTGCTTCATCTCTCTTTGCTGTGCTGGGTCTTCATTGCTGCACGTGGCTTTCTCTGGTTCTGGCGAGCAGGGGCTATTCTCTAGTTGCAGAACATGGACTCTAGGGTGCAGTTGTGGCCCACGGGGTCAGTAGTTCAGGCTTGTGGACTCTAGAGTGCAGGCTGAGTGGTTGTGACACATGGGCTTAGTTGCCCCATGGCATGTGGAATCTTCTGAGCAGGGATCGAACCCTTATCCCCTGCATTGGCAGATGGATTTTTTAACTCCTGGACCATCAGGGAAGTCCAGTATTTACTCTCAACAACTTTCGTGTATAACGCACAGCAGTGTAAATAACATTTATCATTTTCTACATTATATCCCAGTACTTACTTATCTTATAACTGGAAGTCTGTACCTTTGATGATTTTCATCCATTTTCTAATTGGTATTTTAGAGTTCTTCGTATATTCTGAGTCTTCCCTGGTGGTGCAGATGGTAAAGCGTCTGCCTGCAATGCGGGAGACCCGGGTTCGATCCCTGGGTTGGGAAGATCTCCTGATTCTGTCTTTGTGCCAGTACCATACTGTCTTGATGACTGTAGCTTTGTAGTATAATCTGAAGTCAGGCATGTTGATTCCTCCAGCTCCATTCTTATTTGTCAAGATTGTTTTGGCTATTCAGAGTTTTCTGTATTTCCATACAAATTGTGAAATTATTTGTTCTAGTTCTGCGAAAAATACCATTGGTAACTTGATAAAGATTGCATTGAATCTATAGATTGCTTTGGGTAGTACACTCATTTTTACTATGTTGATTGTTCCGATCTATGAACACAGTATATTTCTCCATCTATTTTTGTCCTCTTTGATTTCTTTCATCAGTGTTTTATGGTTTTCTATATATATAGGTCTTTTGTTTCTTTAGGTAAATTTATTCTTAAATATTTTATTATTTTCATTGCATTGGTGAATGGGATTGTTTTCTTAATTTCTCTTTCTGTTTTATCATTGTTAGTGTATAGGAATGCAAGGGATTTCTGTGTATTAATTTTATGTCCTGCAACTTTACTATATTCATTGATTAGCTCTAGTAATTTTCTGGTGGTGTCTTTAGGGTTTTCTGTGTAGAAGATCATGTCATCTGCTAACAGTGAGAGTTTTACTTCTTCTTTTCCAATCTGGATTCCTTTTATTTTTCTTCTCTTATTGCTGTGGTTAAAACTTGCAAAACTATGTTGAATAGTGGTGGTGAGAGTGGACAATCTTGTCCTGTTACTGAGTTTAGGGGAAATGCTTTCAGTTTTTTGCCATTGAGGATAATGTTTGCTGTGGGTTTATCATAGATGGCTTTTATTATGTTGAGGTATGTTCCTTCTATGAGTGCTTTCTGGAGAGTTTTTTTTTTTTTTTAATCATAAATGGGTATTGAATTTTGTCAAAAGCTTTTTCTGCATCTATTGGGGTAATCATATGGTTTTTATCTTTCAGTTTATTAATGTGGAAATGTGAGTTTAATATTCTCATTTCTGTTTCACAGTTGAGCAAGCTAGAATTAAAAGACTGAATAATTTTTTTCTAACACTTTTTGCCTTTTACTTTTTCTCCAAAAGACCATGGCCATTATCTTAGGCTTTTGTTGACCTTGTGGTCTCTGTTACAATTACTCAGTTCTGCCATCACAGTCTGAAAGCAGCTATAGATAATTTGTAAATGAATAGGTATGGTGATATTCTAATAAAATTTTATTTAGATACAATGAAACTTAAATTCATTTAATTTTTACATATCATAAAATATCCTTCTTTTGTTTTTTGAATTTAACCATTCAAAAATGTAAAAATCATTCTTATTTCCTGGGCCTTACAAAAATAGATAGTAGGCTGGATTTGGCCTGTGGGCCTGTTTGCCCCTGTTTTAGGAGGTCTATTTGTGGTATTAATATGAATTGTAATGTATATCCATAATTTATGTGTTTTCTTATATATATGGGCTTGTTACTTTGTGAGACTCTTTAAATTGTAAAATTTCCAGCTTATTTAGCAGAGTCACTAATTTCATGGCTCATAGGTTAAGCTAGAAAGTTTTCTGAAGAGCAGTTTTATTCATGGTCTCTCTTGTGTTTTCTTTCATTTCTTCCCTTTGCATTTAATGTGAATAAACAAAATGTTCTGGGATAAGAACAAAAAGATTTATCAAATGTCAACAGCTATTGAGCCATCTGTTATAGAAAAAGAGTTTGATTAGTGCCTTGGGGCAATCAAGCCATTTTAGCTCTGTATGTACTAGAAGAAAAAGTAAGTGGAAGACACAGCCAACCAATGATGGGTATTTCTACTGACAGCATCTCATTCATAAAAAGATTTAGATAACAGAAGAAATAGTAATTTGAAGGCCTGGTAACTTATCATTCTTATGAAATTTTTAATTCATTTTGATAAAAATATGAAAGGAAGTTATGCTATATGGCTGGCCACCACTCCTGGCCCTGATTTGAAGGATACAGTTTTTTTATGTTATCAATTTTACTCACAGTGGACCTTTGCCAGTCTGTTGGATAGATGTTTTTACACCAGAGTTTGAACAACAGATGACTTGGCAATAAGATAAAGATATGAAATATATCTTTAACCTTGATGAACAAAGCATGGAAGACACATAAAAGGCATGCTGTCCCTATAATTAAAGTATATTTTAAATTATTCTCTTTTACATATATACAAGGTTGGTATAGTAGAAAGTTGTATATGGCTGTTTCTAATAAACACAGCTTTTCACTAATTTCAATACATTGATCCTACTCTTCCTTTGTGCTGATACATACTGTATTTGTCCTCTTTCACATGTCAGTCCTTCAGACATGTGGAATATTTAATATGGCTTCCACGTATAAATCACTTTTAGATATTTGGTTCACATAAACTATGTAAAGTCGTTTCCATACCCCTCATTATCCTTGTTTTCCTCTTGACACACTGTTATGTGTCAGTATCCTTCCTGAGGTTTGGTGTCCAGAATTAAACCAGTCAATACAGCTGGTCATTGTCAGGTTACAGTGAGGATTAAGTACTGTGACCCTCTTTGATCTGGAGGTTACTTCCTGTCAATGCAAATGAAAAAAATGTGTTTTACATATCATGAGTTATTATTAATGTTGTACTTTTGGTCATTTAAAACTTCTTTGGTTATTTTTATGGGAAATACTATTACTCATTTTCATCTTGTACCTAAGTTCTTAAGGTTTTATTCTTATGTTTCAAACTTTATATTTCCCCTTCATATTTTTTTCAGGTTGATTTTTAGCTTATTTAAATGTATGAGGACTAGTTTGAATCCTTATTATGTCACCTATTACATTAACAGTCACTCTTACAGTCATATCATGCAATTTTGAGACACATACTTTTTATGTCTTTATTCACATTGTCAATAAAAATGATGAACAGGGTAGAGCCAGTAATAGAGTTCTATAGCAAATCACTAGAGAACACACTCCAGGTTGACACTTATTAATCAGCAAGCTAGCTATTATTCTCAATAAGCAAAATGTTATCACTGATTTCCTTTGAAGAGGCTCATGAAGGAGGTAAAAATTTTGTGTCTTTTTTTGTTGGTTTGATGTTTTTCAATGGATGTTTGTTTATTTATAATAAAAAAATTAGAAAAGAACCTGGGCTCTCTTTTTTAATAGATTATGAGGTAAAATTTATATGCAGTGACATGCAGACATACTAAGTGTAGAATTCTGTGAATCTTGACTATATCTTGAATCATGTCACTTGCATAAACACAAAGACAAAGCATTCCCATCACTCCAGAAAAGTGGCTCCCTAGCTATGCTCTTTGAGAACTTCCCTAATGGCTCACTGGTAGAGTCTGCCTGGTCAGGAAGATCTATTGGAAAAGATCCTGTTCTGCCTGGGAAATCTCATGGACAGAGGAGCCTGGTGGGCTATAGTCCATGGAGTTGCAAAGAGTCAGACACGACTTAGTAACTAAACAACAATAAAAAAAGTATGCATTTACTATCTCCTCTTCTGATAGGGCTTCAATTCTTTCTTGATGGTGTTTGTTTTACTCTTTTGATTCATGATACTCTGTTTCCCTAGTCCTAAGATGAAAATAGGAATTCTCAAACATAATAAACAAGTCTTCTTTGGCCTTCTTCCAACCATTATAAGAGAAAGCTGCTGCTGCTGCTGCTTAGTCGCTTCAGTCGTGTCCGACTCTGTGTGACCCCATAGACGGCAGCCCACCAGGCTCCCCCATCCCTGGGATTAGAGGACATAATTGGCAGGGAGAATCCTATTAATGATGAAAAACTGAACGAATTGAAAGTATATAGGCATGAACTTAAGAAATATTCAAGCTTGTGTGAGAAAACTATGAGACAACTCCAAAATGCACAAAATTAGATTTGAACAAATGGAAAGACACACCATATTCTTGTCTTGAATATCATATATATATGACAACTTTTTATAAATTTATAAATTTAATTTATTGACTATGCCAAAGCCTTTGACTTTGTGGATCACAATAAACTGTGGAAAATTCTTAAAGAGATGGAAATAGCAGACCACCTAAATTTAGTGTTATCCAAATGAAAACTGGAACTATAGTAGTTGATTAAAATTTTTATTTGGATGGTTGCCAAGCCAAAATAGCCAGGAAAACCCTAAGAAAGAGAAATGACTGGAATGCTAGTCCTAACAGGTATTATTAAAATGTTCAAAGAATGACAGAATATAGAATGCCAAAGAATGTTCAAACTACCACACAATTGCATTATCTCACATGCTAGCAAAGTAATGCTCAAAATTCTCCAAGCCAGGATTCAATTGTGAACTTCCAGATGTTCAACCTGGATTTAGAAAAGGCAGAGGAAGCAGAGATCAAATTGCCAACATCCATTGGATCATCGAGAAAGCAAGAGAGTTCCAGAAATACATCTACTTCTGCTTTATTGACTATGCCAAAGACTTTGACTGTGTGGATCACAACAAACTGTGGAAAATTCTTAAAGAGATGGGAATAGCAGAACACCTGACCTGAGAAATCTGTGTGCGGGTCAAGAAGCAACAGTTAGAACTGGGCGTCAAACAACAGACTGGTTCCAAATTGGGAAAGGAGTATGTGAAGGCTGTATTTTGTCACCCTGCTCACTTAACTTATATGCAGAGTTCAGTTCAGTCCAGTTCAGTCGCTCTGTCATGTCCGACTCTTTGCAACCCCGTGAATTGCAGCACGCCAGGCCTCCCTGTTCATTACCATCTCCCAGAGTTCACTCAGACTCACGTCCATCGAATCCATGATGCCATCCAGCCATCTCATCCTCTGTCGTCCCCTTCTCCTCCTGCCCCCAATCCCTCCCAGCATCAGAGTCTTTTCCAATGAGTCAACTCTTTGCATGAGGTGGCCAAAGTACTGGAGTTTCAGCTTTAGCATCATTCCTTCCAAAGAAATCCCAAGGTTGATCTCCTTCAGAATGGACTGGTTGGATCTCCTTGCAGTCCAAGGGACTCTCAAGAGTCTTCTCCAACACCACAGTTCAAAAGCATCAGATGNCAATCCCTCCCAGCATCAGAGTCTTTTCCAATGAGTCAACTCTTTGCATGAGGTGGCCAAAGTACTGGAGTTTCAGCTTTAGCATCATTCCTCCCAAAGAAATTCCAAGGTTGATCTCCTTCAGAATGGACTGGTTGGATCTCCTTGCAGTCTAAGGGACTCTCAAGAGTCTTCTCAGGTTATAGTGTATAGCATAGCAAATGTTACTAATATAGACATTGTAAAATTTATATGGAGTTCCTAAAATTCTGACAGGCGCTGGTCAAATGTCAGTCATAATTCTAGTTATTATCTGCCAGTGAGGTATGGCACAGCAGTACCCAGTTACTTTATCAATTGTAATCAGAAGTTACTGGGCTGAATCTGTTTTACAGGTGTAAGGAAAACCTTCCTTGCAAACTAATTACGACTTATAGTAATTTGGTAAATTATACTTTTGTGAGCAGAATTGAAATATTTAACTTTTTTTTCTCTACTGGCTCCCTCCAGAGTTTGTAAACTCTCAGGTTTCCAGCAGCTTTAACAGTCAAATTAGGTAAGCTACCTCACTATCAGGTGTAAAAATCTCAAAGTATTTTGGCAACCTTGTAAAGGGAGGAGCTCACCTAGATCTGTAGGTGAGACATGTGATAAGCTCTTGGCCTGACCTTCCTGGCCCTGAGAGGGTTTGTTTTTTTTTTAAGAAGTTCAGTCTGACACTCCTTATAAAAAATTTCAGTAAAGCAAAACCCTATGATCAATGATAATTATATAAATTTTCAGGCCAAGATTTTTTTTTTTTACCTTGCAGTCCAAGGGACTCTCAAGAGTCTTCTCCAACACCACAGTTCAAAAGCATCAGTTCTTCGGGAGGAGGTCATGGCAATCCACTCCAGTGTTCTTGCTTGGAGAATTCCATGGACAGAGAAGCATGGTGGGCTACAGTCCATGAAGGCGCATAGAGTTGGACTCGACTGTATGACCATCACTTTCATTTTCATATGTGTGTGTGTGTTGTGTGTGTATATATATATATATATAATAACTTCCCCCCTTTTTCTCTCATTTTTAAACTTCATTTATGGTATTGTCTAAAAAGATGTTGCAGATGTATTAATTTGGCCCTCCATGAGATATTTTTTATGTCTAAAAACCCTTTTACTGTTTCAGTGTCATAAAGCTTGTAGGCATGACCCTATATATCCTTCTAATAGTCTTAAAGTTTGGCTTCTGACCATTAGGTCTGTGATGCAACAGGAATATATTTTGCATGTGGTCAGGGACATAGAGAATAGAATTCTATTTATTTACTTTTCCTTTAAAAGCCAATTGCCCCTCCACATTTATTGAACAATCCATCTTTTACCCACATAATTATAGTGCTCCCTTCATTATGTACCAGGTCCGCTCTGGGTCCTTGTTTGAGAGATTTCTTTTCAGTGCCTTGGTCTATGCGTTTAACCCTGAACAGACAGCACAGTGTTTTAAAAAGCCATGACTTTAATGCTCTTCACTCACTGCTATCCCAAGCCATCAGTTACCTTCTCTAGGTGATTCTGCAGAATCAAGACTCTCGGACTCAAGACTACCATAACCACTGCTGGCAAAGCCTGGTTTTCTGGCTGAGCTCACTGGGGACATTTTAACATCTGCACTTTCTACCGGCTTTGTGTGAAAATCAGAGCACAAACCGAAATTCTAGCTTTTTCACCATCTCAGATATCATCTTGAGATAAGAGAGGTTTGCATTTGGCTGAGGATGTAAGTGAAGATATAACCAGAAAAAGTAAATTTTGGAGATTGCAGTGCTGAAGAATTGATGCTTTTGAACTGTGGTGTTGGAGAAGACTTGAGAGTCCCTTGGACTGTAAGGAAATCCAACCAGTCCGTCCTAAAGGAAATCAGTCCTGAATATTCATTGGAAGGACTGATGCTGAAGCTGAAACTCTAACACTATGGCCACCTGATGCAGAGAGCTGACTCACTGGAGGAGACCCTGATGCTGGGAAAGATTGAAGGTGGGAGGAGAAGGCGATGACAGAGGATGAGATGGTTGGATGGCATCACTGACTCAATGGACGTGAGTTTGAGCAAGCTCCTGGAGTTGGTGATGGACAGGGATGCCTGGTGTGCTGCAGTCCCTGGGGTCGCAAAGAGTCAGACACGACTGAGTGACTGAACTGAACTGAACTGATGACACCTCAGACCTAGACACAAGCTGAGAGCACGCAGCTGGCCACTGGGCCTGGCCTCGAGAGGGAACGGCCATCAGGAAGGCTCCGGGAAGCTGCAGAAGTCAGGCATCACCTTTCTGTAACTCGGGGGAGAGAAAATGGTGGCCTCCTCCAACCTCTGTAGCCCACCAGGCTCCCACAGACACAGGAGCTTTGCGGGCTACAGTCCACAGGGTCGCACAGAGTCAGACTTGACTGAAGCGACTTAACACCCGTGCGTGCACCCTGTATGTGCCTCTTCACACCATCTTGGTTTGCACTGACAGGACCTCCTAGAGTGGCCACTCCTTCCTCCTCCAAGAGGGTGGACGTCTTGCCTTTTCCTCCTCGCAACCCTTCCTGCTACACACAGCAAGCTGGGTGCTCAGGCCATTGGAAGGAGGCTGTGATCTAATCTGGCTGGGAGTTCTGACTTGCATGACTAGGGAGGCCAGATTCCCACTCCCTGTCAAAAGTATAAAATCCTAGATTCTTAGGTCGGAAGGACCTGCTGGATGGCGGTGCCTGTGGTGTGTTTGTGTCTTTGCAGAGGAGGAGACTGAGGTCAGGAGAGCTTTAGATGGTCGCCCCGCTTACAGTGCTGGGGAAGGCTCCAGAATCTAGGGCTTCCACTGGAGTTTGCTTTTCACTCTTGAGGCTCTCCTGACTGGAGGAGGGGAAAAGGTTTTCAGGAAAAACACCTGCAGAACTCTTCTCATGCATGCCCCTCCCTGTTGTGGCCGTGAGAGTGTGGAAGCCGCCATGCTGTGGTACTGAGGAGAGACCATATTTGCAGAGATGTTGGTTCCTGGAAGTAGGCCATTTCTGTATCCTCAGAGATGGGCCCCAGGGGAGGTAGAGAATGCAGTTCAGAGGGGATTAAAAAACCTGCCACAATCCAGAAGTCTGGTTTCTCATATGGAAAAAAAGCATCGGGCATCTCCTGGGGGAATCTGTGGAGGTAAAACTCACTTTAAGGTTATGTTTCTTTAAAAGGTCATTTGTAAATAAGACCTTAAAAATAGTCTTTTTAGTCCCAGTGACCTGGGAAAAGTCTTCTAGCTTCATTTCTGATTGATATTAACTTGTTAGTGACTATTCACACTATAACTTTTTCTTTTATTTCAGCAGATGCCATCTAATAGTCGCAAAGAAAGTCATAAAGAAATTCAGAGAAAACTGTCTGAAACAGGAAGCATCATTTGACATAAGAATAGTCATCCCACTTAATTATGTCTGTATCTTCAAAACAGGAAGCCTCTGTAGACTTACAGGGTTTTGAAGAGAAACTGGCACAGCGGCGCAGCATTGCATTCTCTTGTACAGGCATCCCTTGTTTTGTTGTGCTTTGATGTGTAGTACTTCCTCTTCAGTGTTTTTTACAGATTGAATGATTGCGGCAACCTTGTGCTGAGCAGGTCTGTTGGTGCTGTTTTCCCTACAGTGTTTGCTCACTTCGTGATTCTGTGTCACCTTTTGACAATTCTTGCAATATTTCATAGTTTCTCAGTATTATCATGTGTGTTATGGTGACCTGTGATCTTTGGCATTACTGTTGCTGAAAGATTATAACTCGCTGAAGGCCCAGATGATGGTTAGCATTTTTAGCAATAAAGAATTTTTAAATTAAGGCATATATGTATTTTTTAGACAGAATGGTATTGCACGCCTACTAGACTACAGCAGAGTGTAAACATACTGTTTATATGTACTGGGAGACCAGAAAATTCACATGACTCGCTCTATTGCTATATTCGCTTGATGTGATGGTCTGGAACCAACACTGCCATTTCTCTGAGATCTGCCTGGATTCTACTGGCCAAAATAGCTGTAGAGCCCCCAAGCCAAGGGCAGAGTACTTAGACCCTGACTCTCGGGGGAGAAATATTAGAGAATGTGTGATCTTCACACTTCCCTTTCTGCCTCTTTCCATCGGAAGGGCTGTCACCCTGGACTCTCCTGTCCAGTGCCCCAGTCTGCTGAAAGCAAGTCACTCATATTTGACAGATGCAGAAGTCTTATCATGCTTCTCTCCGTCCCTGCCTGTATGCTTAGAACTCAGTTAAGACGGACACGATCTCAAATGATCCCCGGGACAGTTTTTAAAGGTGGTGTTCCTCAGCTGTTGTAGTACTTGGAGACACACGAAGGATTCTAGGACCAGGTTCCTGTGTTTCTAACACAACTTACACTGCCTTTTGGCATTCGGAGATAAGAAGAAGGGATTATTTTTGTTTCGTTTATTCTTAATCTCACCACGCTAAAAGATGTGTGTTTGCTGAAGATTCTCTCTTACTGCATGAGACTTGTGAGATAAAAATTTAACAACCAGTCACAAAGTTTATGTGCTTTCCGAGCGTAAGGACTAGACAAGTCTCCAGAGAGTTTCAGGCTTTCAACTGAGTAAGATGTCAGTGCAAAGTAGGAGGGTGGAGGTGGTGGCTACTGAGGGGCAGGGGACTCCATTCTCTATGATGAGATATTAGCAGTCAGCATGCGACACCAGGAGATGACGCCAGACAAGGGGAAATGGACAAACCAGGAGACCTTACCTGGAACCGGGGGTGGGGGGCAGTCTGAGGGCTGCACCCACCACTCATATAGAAGTTGTACTCCTCTTTGGAAAATTATCCATCTATCCAATAGCATCTCTTGCCTGGGTTATGACAGTAGCCTCCTAATTAGTCTCATGTTAATTAATATTTTCAAAATAAAATCCTGTCATATTACCTCCACTTTCCTCCCCTGCTAAGAGCATCTAAAGCTCTTAGAATGAAAACAAAACCGTAGCCACTAACGAGACTTGCGTGGTCTCACTCCTGCCTGTCTGACTGCCTGCCCTCCACATACCCCTTAAATCCTCCCCATCACTCACACACTTATCACTCTGGCGTTTGTTTCGGGCCTCATAAGAACTCACTTTTATCACCCACACAGCCTTTACAAATGCTGTTCCCTTTAGCCGGAATGCTTTTCCCTTTCTGCTTCTCTGAGATCCCGTGAAGTCATTGTTCGTCAGTTGTTAAAGCATGCCTGCAGAGGGTGAGCCGCTCAGAGAATCATAGCAGCTGCTCCCAGCTCTTGGGCAACAGCAGAGCATCTTCATCCCCATGTAGCTTTCAGATTTGTGCCCCTTCTGGTGGAAATTGACCAGACTGATGGGACCTTTCTCTTCTAGGCAGTCTTGGAAACAGGTGGCAGAAAAATCTGAATTTCATCCCAAAGAGTTATGCCTGAGACAGGAGAAGGGAGTTAGAAAATGTAACTGCAGAAGGAAAGAACAGTTGTTAACACACAGAAACTCAATCTCACTGTCATAGGCTGAGCTGACCCTCTCTCTCCTCATGTGGTCTTAGCTAGGCTTAGAAAAATCACTTAATCCTGACTCCCTTGGTTTGACCTAGATGTGATTTATCCAAGGTCACCCAGTGAGTTAATCAGAGAGCTGGGACTAGAATTCACGGCTTCTGACAACCAGGCCAGTTCTCCTGATAAAGAATGTGGGCACTTCAGGAGTAGATGGGATGTTCCACCTCTAGGCCTCCCCTTAGAAGTCCTCAAGTCTCCAGACTGATGTGTGACTTTCCTCCATCTCAGGAAGGAAAAAGCATGGGACCCTCTCCCAGGTTTTTCGTGACTCCTGCACCCCTTTGGACCCTGCTGTGCCCCTTCCAAATTCCCTGCTTTTGCATTCACCCAGGCTCCCTCCAAGTGGAAACTCACTCCTCGGGGTAATCAATGTCCCTCTCAGCTAGCACCTTGTTACCAGGGAAACCATTCCAGGCAGCTGACTTGGGCTCATTGAGATGCAGCTGCGGAGCCCAGGGCTTGCGTAAGGGCAACTGCTATCAGAGTGGGCAGTTTTTGGCAACTCTGGAGTATATTGTACCAAGTGGGACATGGTAATTACATATTTGTGGCTTCATTATGTGCCAGCTTAATTGTCACGGATTCATTGTTGTGTTTTAAATTTTTATTTTTTCCCTTAGACCACTCAGCAAAAGAGGGAAATTGATGCCATAGGGCAGGTTTCTTTCTGGAAGCGGCATCTACTTGGGTGGAAAAATAAATCTAGTGACTTAATGCCATTTGATTGGTCAGGAAGTTTTCCCTCAATGGTGGGGATACAAACTCAACATGGCTGCCTCTGGGCCCTCAGCAAGGGCCTGGGACTATGTCAATGTGACTCTTTACAACAAAAGATGAGTCGGGCTTGGCTTGGTGGTACACAGTTTCTCTTGAAGAGAAGGGAGGACTTAAAAGTTCATTTCCATATTGGCCGATCCCCAGCTGGGGGACTGTAGGTTTTCAAAATTTGATTTATTTTCTAAAATTACACCTTTGCTCTGTCCCTTGCTCAGGACAGCTTGGCAGTATGGTTTTCACTATTTTCAGCATAGCCAATACAGGAGGCTCCTAGCATAGGCGTGGGATAAGTTGCTTGGGAGTGATTTTAATCGTATGAGCAGGGAGAATTCTGTTTTCATCTATGAGTTGTATACTAGGTTTCCTAAGATAGCCAGCTCTTTGAGTCTCCACTGTGGTGGATATGCTCAATTACATGGCAGTTTTCCCAGTAGCTCACCAGTTGTGTGGTGTCAACGCAACAATAACAGTAGCTAACATGGGCACCCTGGTCATTAGGTACCCAATATGCTACTGGAGATCAGTGGAGAAATAACTCCAGAAAGAATGAAGGGATGGAGCCAAAGCAAAAACAATGCCCAATTGTGCACGTGACTGGTGATAGAAGCAAGATCCAATGCTGTAAACAGCAATATTGCATAGGAATATGCAATATTCCTGGAATGTCAGGTTCTTGAATCAAGGCAAATTAGAAGTGGTCAAACAAGAGATAGCAAGGGTGAACGTCGACATTCTAGGAATCAGTGAACTAAAATGGACTGGAATGGGTGAATTTAACTCAGATGACCATTATATCTACTACTGTGGCAGGAATCCCTCAGAAGAAATGGAGTAGCCATCATGGTCAACAAAAGAGTCCAAAATACAGTACTTGGATGCAATCTCAAAAACGATAGAATGATCTCTGTTCGTTTCCAAGGCAAACCATTCAATATCACAATTATCCAAGGCTATACCCCAACCAGTAATAGCTTAAGAAGCTGAAGTTGAACAGTTTTATGAAGACCTACAAGACCTTTTAGAACTAACACCCAAAAAAGATGTCCTTTTCATTATAGGGGACTGGAATGCTGAAGTAGGAAGTCAAGAAATACCTGGAGTAACAGGCAAATTTGGCCTTGGAATGCGGAATGAAGCAGGGCAGAGACTAACAGAGTTTTGCCAAGAAAATGCACTGGTCATAGCAAACACCCTCTTCCAACAACACAAGAGAAGACTCTACACA